>CM075967.1:26840720-26950720 GCA_038048745.1 Coluber constrictor foxii
TGTCAGCTATTGCAATTTGCTGCCTTGTCTGTGACCTCGTGGTCAGCCAGCCAGCCAGCTATACATATATAGATGTATGTATGTATGTATTTGGTGCAAGGCCAATAGAAGGGGTATTCTGAGTAGCCACGACTTACCTCCAGAAGTTGTGGGTATTCCAACACTGGAGGTTTTTAAGAAGAGACTGGGCAACCCTTTCGTTTGAAATGATTTAAGGCCGTGATGGTAAACCTATGGCAGCCTGGCATGTGCCGCGTCTCCTGGTCCTTTCCCGGGTTTCTGGCGCGCATCATGCATTACGATCAGCTGGCCTTTTTTGCAGGTGCCAGCTCGTCTTCCATTTTCCTGCCTGAGTATGCACGCCAGACAGCTGATTGTCATATGTGCATGCACGCCAGAAACCCGGAAGAGTAGCTGGCTGAAACCGGAAGTTCAGTAGCTGAAACTGGAAGCTCATTTTCGTGCGCACACATGCTCTGAAATCCTCTATTGGATTGTGGTCCAGATATGTGTGTGCACTCTCGCCATCACTGGTTTAAGGTCACCTGCTTGACCAGGGGTCAGCAACCTGTGGCTCTGGAGCCGCATGTGGCTCTCTCACCCCTCTGTTGTGGCTCCCTGTCACTCAAAATATGCATCACAACCGCCAATATGAGACACCTGCCAGCACATGATTTATTGAGCTTTTCAACCCCCGGTAAGCCAACCATGGATAAATCCAAGAAAAGTTTCAGAAGAAAACAGAATGTTTAATTCGACTACATATGCTAGTTTTGTGGCCGCTCAAGAAATAGTCAGGCACGGGAAGGGTTTTGTGGCTCCCGGTGTTTTTCTTTTCTGTGGGAAACGGGTCTCAATGGCTCTTTGAGTGTTTAAGGTTCCGGACCCCTGTGCTTGACCAAGGTCCTTTTCAACTCTGTTGTTCTGAGCATGAGCTATATAGCTTTGCACAGTCTGACTCCAGCTTGCCGATATCAGCTCGGTCGGCTTTGGTAGGCTTGCAAAACAGCCGAGAGATGTTTGTTGGTAACTCAAAGTTTCCATACACCTGAATGGAAAGAATGTGCTCCTATCACACTGGACGAGGAACTCTTAGTCATGGCAATGTTTTGGAGAGCATTGGAGTGGCGCCAGGCTTTTAGGAATGCTTTATTGGCACCCAGGGGAAAAAAAATCACAATGAGATTGCTTGATTAATTGAGAAGAGCCTCAAATATGTCCAGTTAGGGAATAAGAAACCCCAGGGTTTTATGCTAGACATAGAAGTTGTTGGGGGGGGGGGGGACATGCAAAAATGTGCAGATAATATAGTAAAAATATCTGAGTGGCTATTGGACTGCTTTGAACCAGACTTCCTAGATGTGGCGTCTTCCAATGTGGTCAACGCAAGAAGAGACCAAGAAGTTCTTGGTTTCCACTCAGATATGGTGGGAATAGAATTTCCAGCTGGTATTTTATTGGGAAATCTAAGATTAACAGATTAATAGAGTTGGAAGGGATCTTGTAGGTCATCTAGACCAACCCCCTCTGCCCAAGCAGAAGATCCTACGCCATTTCTGACAGAGGGCAGTCCATCTTGAAAGCCTCCAGGGATGAAGCTCCCACAACTTCTGAAGGCAACTTCTGTTCCATGGGTTGATGGTTCTCACTGTCAGAAATTTCTCCTTATTTCTAGGTTGAATTTCTCCTTGATCAGTTTCCATCCATTGTTCCTTGTTGGGTGCTTTGGAAAATAGTTTGAACCCCTCCTCTCTGTGGCAGCCCCTCAAATATTGGAAGAATGCTCTCATGTCTTCCCTGGTTCTTCTCTTCACTAGACTAGCCAGGCCCAGTTCCTGCAACCATTCATCTTATGTTTTAGCCTCCAGTCCCTTCGTCATCCTGGTTGCTCTTCTCTGCACTCTTTTTTAGAGTCTCAACATCTTTTTTGATAATGTGGTGACCAAAACTGGATGCAGTACTCTAGGTGTGGCCTTACAAAGGCTTTATAGAGTGGTATTAGGACCTCCCTTGATCTTGAGTGTATCCCCATAACTTCCATGCAATTTAGGATTGCATTTGCATTTTTTGAATGATCTGCAATTCTAGGAAAATGAATATATTCTGTTCGCTATAACTTTTTAATAAAAATACTAATAGCCTGTGTGACTTTGGCTGGTCTACACCGAAGGGCTGACACAAAAGAAAGAAAGTGGGGGAAGTGACTTTAAGTGGACAGCAGTTTTGGGGGGATACAGAATATTTATCAGAATATATACAGGGGGAATTTTCTCTCTCTTCAGGTAGTCCTCGAAGTACGACCACAATTGAGCCCAAAATTTCCATTGCTAAGCGAGACACTTGTTCAGCGACTTTTGCTCCATTTTACGATCTTTCTTCAGACAATTGTTAAAGGCATCACTGCAATTGTTAAGTAGAATAGAATGAATGGAATGGAATGGAATGGAATGGAATGGAATGGAATGGAATGGAATGGAATGGAATGGAATGGAATGGAATGGAATAGAATAGAATAGAATATAGAATAATTAATAGAGTAGAGTAGAGTAGAGTAGAGTAGAGTAGAGTAGATATAGAATAGAAGAATAGAATAGAATAGAATAGAATAGAATAGAATAGAATAGAATAGATAGAATAGAATAGAATAGAATAGAATAGAATAGAATAGAATAGAATAACAGAGCTGGAAGGGACCTTGGAGGTCTTCTAGTCCAACCCCCTGCCTAGACAGGAAACCCTACACCACTTCAGGCAAACGGTTATCCAACCTCTTCTTAAAAATTCCCAGTGTTGGAGCATTCACAGCTTCTAGTGGCCAAGCTGTTCCACTGATTAATTGTTCTTACTGTCAGGAAATTCCACCTTAATTCCAGGTTGCTTCTCTCCTTGATGAGTTCCCACCGGTTCCTTCTTGTCCTGCCCTCAGGTGCTTTGGAGAATAGCTTGACTCCCTCTTCTTTGGGCAGCCCCTGAGATAATCACGGTTGTTAAGTGAGTCTGATTTCCCCATCTCCTTTACTTGTCAGAACCCTGGAACCCTGGGACTGTCATAAGTATGAGTCAGTTGCCAAGCGCCTGAACTGTGAACGGTCCTAAGTGTGAAAAAATGGTCCCGTGTCATTTTTATTCTCAGTGCCATTGCAACTTCAGATGGACATTAAGCGAACGGTCCTAAGTTGAGGATTGCTTGTGTTTTTATGCAGAGTCGTAAAAGCTACACCAGAGCTTGTACATTAAAATGTGCTTCATCAATGGGTGACCATCGGTGGATGATAGGATAAGGAGTCTCCTCGAAGCCAATCAAAGACGTGGGTGTGAGCTCCTCAAACCCATTTTCCAACTGAGAAGCCGAGACGTGATCGTAAATGTACACAAATAACACGAAGGATTGGGTAATGGGCCACTGGGTGTTTCCTCTTCTCAGGGTGCTCCATCATAAATAAGCTTGAGTTAATGAAACAGCTGCCGGATTCACAAGCCATGTGATTCAGTGATAATAAGCCAACTTCCATAACCGTGCCTAGGTCCCTGGCTGAACCTCACACGGTCCCGTCACGGTTGATCCAGATGAGGGGGTCGTGGAGAACCAGCCCACCAATTTGTGAGGGGGAAAAATCTGCGAAATGGGCCCAGGACAAGAAAGAAAAGGGATCCGTGTTGAGTAGAGTCCAGGTTTTTTTTGGGGGGGGGGCACTGATTTTCTCCAACACCTGAAAACGTTGCGTTTTCAATTTCCCCCAGCCAGAAAAGTTCCATTTGATCCATAAGTATTTGCAAAGCATGATAAAAAAAAGGGTTTCCTGCCTGAGCAGGGAGTTGGACTAGATGATCTTCAAAGCCCCTTCCGACTCTATTATTCTATTCTGTTCTGTTCCCTTCCCTTCCCTTCCCTTCCCTTCCCTTCCATTTCATTTCATTTTTCAATTCCATTCCATTCCATTTTTCTATTCTATTCTATTCTATTCTATTCTATTCTATTCTATTCTATTCTATTCTATTCTATTCTATTCTATTCTATTCTATTCTATTCTATTCTATTCTATTCTATCCTATCCCATCCCATCCCATCCCATCCCATCCCATCCCATCCATCCCATCCCATCCCATCCCATCCCATCCCATCCTAAAAAGATGGTGAAGAGAAGGACCCTGGGGAGACATGTTAATAATCTTCCAGTATCTGAGAGGTTGCCACAGAGAGGAGTGGGTCAAGCTATTTTCCAAAGCCTCTGAAGGCCAGAGAAGGAATAATGGATGAAAACTGATCAAGGAGAGATTCAACCTGGAAATAAGGAGGAACTTTCTGACAGAGAGAGCAATCAACCCATGGAACAGAAGTGGCCTTCGGAAGTTGTGGGAGCTTCATCCCTGGAGGCTTTCAAGAAGAGATTGGACTGCCATTGGTCAGAAATGGTGTAAGGTCTTCTGCTTGGGTGTGGGGGGGTGGTGGTGGACTAGATGTCCTCCAAGGTCCCTTCCAAACTCTGTTAATCTGTAATCTGTAATTTGAGTCAACCAGGCCCTTCCAGGGAAGCTATAGTATTGTATACAGCAATTGTCTTTTGTTCATTCTGGCTTAAAGAGAAGAGCTGGAGCTGAAGTTAAGTGAATCATTAGCTTAGAGCTGTTAAGTCATCACAAAGAGTTCAAGTCCCAACCTCTTTAAAAAACCGTTGACCCTTATTTGGTGCCAATTTAGTGGTGAACCTTAGTTGAGGCAGCTTCTTGTATATTTATTGCTTGAGCAATAAATCTTTTGACCAGCAACTGTATATATGTATGTATACGGTCCTGATCCTTTGCTCCTGACATGAAGTCGATTATGTGAACCCAGCCACACTGGGAGCAAGGAGCCCAGGAGTAGGTGCCACGTGGAGTGATGCAGAGTTTTCCTCATCCATCCAAATAGGCTCTTTGTTTCAACAACATAATAGAAACTCATAACGTGACTCACATTCTTGTCAGCTCCCAGGTGGACAACTGCCATTTATTCTATGTAAGACGACCCTTGAAGGTGACTCTTGAAGCTGGTAGAATCCCCTCTCCCTTGTGGAAGCTGAATTTGGGGTCCCAATTCAAGGGGCTGATGTATCCCTCTAAATCCTACATGAGTTGGTTCTTCAAGAAGATCATTTGATGCCACCAGAACCTGCCAATGTCCCACCTCCAGGAGATAGGAGAACAGGAAACCTAGAAGGTCAACTTTCAGTAGCATCGTGGAAGAGTGTGACCCCCAAAATTGTCATCCCCCTCCCCATTTTATTCATCCTGAAGGCGCTTTCATTCTGAAGTGACCTTCTGTAGGAATGTTGAGATGGAGGACCCATGGCGTACAACGGTGAGTGCAATAATTCACCGTTTTGTTGAAAGGTCTTACCATATTTGTTAAAAGACCTGTCAACTCTCCAGAAATCTGTCGAGGAAGCCTCATCTATGTACATGTTTGCAAATACGAAATAATCTTGGATGCTCTCAATGGAATTTCATCTTGCACTACACGCTGATCCCTCGCCTTTGGATGGCTCAGTGCCTGTAGCGCCACCTACTGGTGCCAAGCCAGGCTGAGCCCATGTACCAGCTTCTCTTCTCCTCTGCGTAAAGTCTCGTCCACAGAATATGGAATACCGTATTTTCCGGCGTATAAGACGACTGGGCGTATAAGACGACCCTCCTCAGAGCCATTTAAGGCTCGTCAGAGCCTTATGGGCTGGTCTGCCTGGTTACAGGAGAATGAGACCCGGCGTATAAGACGACCCCCGACTTTTGAGAAGATTTTTGAGTGTTAGAAAGTAGTCTTCTATGCAGGAAAATACAGTAGGTTGGAAGGGACCTTGGAGGTCTTCTAGTCCAACCCCCTGCTCTTCCAGCAATGGTCTCCTTTGGAGTAAGGTAGAATAAGAGAACCTTGAAACTTTATTATCCTGGTTTCTTCCTTTCGCATCTTATACTGAAGAAAATCAAGGCAGGGATTTTTTGAGTTTCTTTCACACACATCTCCCTCTTTCTCGGGACCAAGTTTTTTTATTTATTTATTTATTTTGTAAGTCCCTCCTTAACATCTTTTTAAGATAGCGAGGCAGCAGGAATACACATTAAATAAATGTTTAAAAACCCCCTCTTTCCTCCCTTAATGGCTCTCTCATTCCTTTTTCCAAATCAGCTTGACGTTCATTTTGTTTATTTCAAATATTCTTTCATTTCTGCCTACTGCAAAATAAATCAGTCAAGTGGGCTCAGTACAGTACAAAATTCAGCATAAATATCAGGCTGAACAATCTGGCCAAAGGGAGGGGAACCAAGAAAATCTTAAATTTCTTTTCTTTCCTTCCTTCCTTCCTTCCTTCCTTCCTTCCTTCCTTCCTTCCTTCCTTCCTTCCTTCTTCCTTCTTCCTTCCTTCCTTCCTTTACCATTCTATCTTTCTTTCCTTTTTTCCTTTGTTTTTAAAATCTTTCCTTCATTTGTTTCTTCCTTCGTTCCTTTCCTCTTCTGTCTTTATTTCCTTTCCTTTGTTTTTAAATCCTTCCTCCCTCCCTCCCACTATCCTTTTCCTTTCCTTTTCCTTTGTTTTTAAAATCCTTCCTCCTTTCCTTCCTCCCTCCCTCCCTCTTCCTTCCTTTCCTTTCTTTTTCCTGTTTTTAAAATCTTACGTTCCTTCCTTCCTTCCTTCCTTCCTTCCTTCCTTCCTTCCTTCCTTCCTTCCTTCCTTCCTTCCTTTACCTTCCCTTCCTTTCCCCGTTCTATCTTTCTTTCCTTTTTTCCTTTGTTTTTAAAATCTTTCCTTTGTTTGTTTCTTCCTTCCTTCCTTTCCTCTTCTGTCTTTATTTCCTTTCCTTTGTTTTTAAAATCCTTCCTTCCTTCCTTCCTTCCTTCCTTCCTGCCTCCTTCCTTCCTTCCTCCCTCCCTCCCACTATTCTTTTTCTTTTCCTTTTCCTTTGTTTTTAAAATCCTTCCTCCCTCCCTCCCTCTCCCTTTCTTTCCTTTCTTTTTCCTGTTTTTAAAATCCTATGTTCCTTCCTTCCTTCTTTCCTCCCCCGATTTCTTTCTCAATAGTTGTTAATGTGAAAAATGAGAAAACTGATTCTCTCACCCACACATGTATCCAGCACATAAGTTGGGACCTTCAAGAATTTACATGAAATAAGAGCCACAAAAATGAGGAGCTCGGAATGCACGGAAGAAATATGCTCTGGCATTCTGAGTGCAAAATCCTTATATTTCTGGTGCAGATTATCCTTGATTACCGAGCCTGTGTTTTAACACGTGTGTAAAGTTGACTCTCCTTTAATGCAGCAAAGGCCAAAAAACCCCTGGTCTCTGTTCACCTGTTTTACCTGGGTACTCAATTAACCTGGATTTACAAAATCCAGGAGAGCAGAATAATTCAGGCAGGATTCACACAACTTCCCACAAACCTAACCAGGTTAATAGTAGCTCACTTTCTTGCTTTCTCCACTTAATACTCATTGTCCTGGATTGGATGGGAAGGGGGTTTCTTGGGGCAAGGCAAGATCCCGGGATGAGGAGAAAGAAACAGAATTTAGCTCCAACTTGAAACCACAAATCTTTGTTATAAGGGAATTTAGCCCTGGGATGGTCCTTAAACTGGGTCTGTTTCAGAATAATTTTTTTTTCCTTTTGAAAGCGAAATGCCAAATATAAGTCACACACACACACCCTGTGCCCCCCCTCAATCAAGGGAAAACTGGTTGTTGGAAAATGCTGGGTATGCCACAGGCCGATTCTCTGGATCAAAAATCTTACTACAATCTCAGTTTCACTTAGTTTTTTTTTTTTATTACAACCTGTGGGAAACCCAATTCAGACGTGGTTTGTAGTTCTTCCGGAGAACATGCCCTTCAAAGGCCCCCTTCTCCAAAAACATGAGCTCCCCCCCCCCCTCTTGTTCCCTTTCCAGGTTCATCTCCGCCTTGCACATCCAGATGGATGGATTCAAGTGTCAGCAGGACAGGCTGTTAGAAGAAAAATCCAATCCGGTTCCAAGCTGGGGGGAAAAGATGCTGGAATTAAAACAGAGGCCGATTGGAAAGAAGGACTCTGTTTATCGATGAGCAGAAGCAACTGCAGCATGTAGTTCTGGACAGCTGACTAAATGGGGTTGGGATAGGTAGGATACATTCTTTGGGTTTTTGTGTGAACTGTCTGTGAAATGCTCCCAGGGGGTTGTGCAATGTAGTGTTTTGTGTCCTTTGATATTCTAATTGTGGTGGATTAATCCTATTTTTTTCCTAAAAGTCATGTCCTGTTCTTAGAATTTGGGGTGGGTGGGCGGGCGATGTACATTCTTAATCCCATCAACCTGATCTGAAGGTGTTTTGTTTGTGAATAGGCTGGCCTGGATTTCTTTCTTTCTTTCTTTCTTTCTTTCTTTCTTTCTTTCTTTCTTTCTTTCTTTCTTTCCTTCCTTCCTTCCTTCCTTCCTTCCTTCCTTCTTCCTTCCTTCCTTCCTTCCTCTTTCTTTCTTTCTTTTCCTTCCTTCCTTCCTTCCTTTCTTTCTTTTCCTTCCTTCCTTCCTTCCTTCCTTCCTTCCTTCCTTCCTTCCTTCCTTCCTTCCTTCCTTCCTTCCTTCCTTCCTTCCTTTTTCTCCCTCTCTCTCTCTCTCTCTCTCTCTCTCTCTTTTTCTTTCTTTCCTTTCTTTTGTCAAACTTGGCAACTCCAAGACCTGTGGACCCCAACTCCCAGAATCCCCCAGCCTGGATTTCTTAACGGGCACCAAAATCTCCATCTCTAAAGACTTCAGGCATCTGCTGGAGGTTGTTGGGGGCTGCTTTCTGCCTCGGTTAAGATTTTTTCTCTCCATTTCTCCTTTGGGGAAATGTAATAGTCTGCCCTCTTTTAATATTTCCCCCAAATATTTCATTCCCTGGGGTGGTGGTGGTAGGGTTAGCCCTTCTGCTGCCCCCCCCCCCCACCACCACTGAGCCGTTTTTGGAGGGAGTTTACCCACATATTTGGGTTGTTTCCATCATGCCACCCCATCATTTCTATCCCTGGACCAAGAGACGCCCAGGCATGCACGTGTGAGCTTGTGCCTAGGGAGGACATTCTGAGGCACCTGGCCAGCCCCCTCCCAGCCACACAAGAGGAAGGAGGGAGGAGGGAGGGAGGGAGGGGCGTGGGCCAGGTAGGGAGTTCCTTGTGATGCACCCTTCCATATATGGGCATCCCAGGCGGGGCTTGCAAGAAGATTTAAGCTCCCTCCCGGCCGGCAGCAAGGCAGAACTGACAAAGGACGATCCCTGGGCTCGCGTGTTGCGCGAATCGTCGTGGGAATCGGGCATTCCGAGCCGTTTTTAAGCCTCCCCAGGGTTGTTTGCTTCCCGGCATGGTGATCGAGGTTGTGGTGCCGCTGGACAGCTCCGGCTTGGCCCGGCTGTTGCGGGACCCGCAGGAAAGCGGCCGCACGTTGGTGCTGGACTGCCGGCCGTTCCTGGCTTACTGCCACGCTCACCTGCTCGACGCCCGGCCGGTGCATTGGAACGGGCTGCTGCGTCGGAGGTCCCGGGGCCGGAGCGGGGTCAGCTTGGAGTGGCTGGTGCCGGATCGGGCCCTCCTGGCTCGGCTTCGCAAAGGCGAGCTGGCGCATCTGGTGGTGCTGGACGAAACCGGCGGCTCCGTCTCAGCTCTGCGACCGGACAGCCTGGCCAGGCTGCTGCTCAAACGCGCTGCTGCGGGAGGAGCGAGCCGGCACGTCGCACATCTACCTGCTGGAAGGTAAGAAACACACACAGACACACAGACACACGCAGAAGGCGCGCGCGCGCACACACAAAGCCTAGGGCTGGGGGAAGAGGCAGGGCGAAAGGAAGGACGGGGTCCGCACCCGGCTGGCAAGGTAAGAAGCCGGCCGGGGGTTCCTACACACACAACACAACACAACAACACAACACAACACAACACAACACAACACACAATGCCTAGGGCTGGGAGCAGAGGCAGGGCGAAGAGATGGGGTCTGCACCCGCCTGGCAAGGTAAGAAGCTGGCCTGGAGTTCCTACACACACACAAAACACAATACAATACAACACACAGTGCCTAGGGCTGGGAGCAGAGGCAGAGTGAAACGATGGGGTCCCCACCTGGCTGGCCTGGAGTTCCTACACACACAACACAACACAACACAACACAACACAACACAACACAACACACACAATGCCTAGGGCTAGGAGCAGAGGCAGGGCGAAGCGATGGGATCCCCACCCGGCTGGCAAGGTAAGAAGCCGGCCTGGAGTTCCTACACACACACAAAACACAATACAACACAACACACAATGCCTAGGGCTAGGAGCAGAGGCAGGGTGAAACGATGGGGTCCCCACCGGCTGGCAAGGTAAGAAGCTGGCTCTGAGTTCCTACACACATAACACAACACAACACAACACAACACAACACAACACAACACACACACAATGCCTAGGGCTGGGAGCAGAGGCAGGGCGAAGCGATGGGATCCCCACCCAGCTGGCAAGGTAAGAAGCCGGCCTGGAGTTCCTACACACACACAAAACACAACACAACACAAACACAACACACACAATGCCTAGGGCTGGGAGCAGAGGCAGGGCGAAGAGATGGGATCCCCACCCAGCTGGCAAGTAAGAAGCCGGCCTGGAGTTCCTACACACACAACACAACACAACACAACACAACACAACACAACACTACACTACACAGAGAGGGGCCTGAGGCTGGGAGTAGAGGCAGGGCGAAGCGATGGGGGGTCCTGGCTGCATTGGCACAACCCCCCAAACCGGAGTATTTGAAGGAGCCAACAATCAACCCACAGCTGGAGTGTAGCCATTGCAGCAACTCCGAGAAACTGGGTTCGCCCAGCCTGGTTGGGTCTCCTGGAGCAGAAGCGAGCTCAAGGGGACCCACCCAAAAAAGAGAGAGGCTGGGTGGAAGCAGTTGGGGGGGGACTCCTGCCTTGAGCGACTCCAGCCAACTTAAGCAGCCGCTGTTTAATGTGAAGGGGTTTGGGTAGGAAAGAAAGAGTCAGAAATCAAAAGCAACGGGGGGGAGGGGGGGGGAGAGAGAGAGAGAGAGAAAAGACACCAACTCAGAGCAGGCTGGGATTATTCCACGCCTCCCTCCCCCTCCCCACCCTGCCAATAATATTATTAGGCAATAATAAACAACATTTAATGATGCCGTCACTAAAAATGTCCTTCTGTTAATTTGACTTTCATTTGGAAGGCCTTTGATAAGGGCCGGGGGGTGATTTTTATTATATGAAATTTATTAGATGGCTCTTCTTTGGTTAGTTTTACCGTTTTATATGAGGTTTTTTTTTATGAGGCTTACATGAGGTTTTATATTCTGTAAGCCGCCTTGAGTTGCCATGTGTGTGTGAACGGGCGGCCTAAATAAATAAATAAATAAGTAAGTAAGTAAGTAAGTAAGTTAGTTAGTTAGTTAGTTAGTTAGTTAGTCTCAGTTAGTTAGTTAGTTAGTAAGTTAGTAAGTTATTTTTTTAAAAAAAATTGATTTATATGACGCCCTTCTCCGGAGACTCAGGGCGGCTTACAATGCGTTAAGCAATAGTTTAAGCAAGTAAGTAAATAAATAAATAAATAAGTTAGTAAGTAAATAAATAAATAAGATAGTAAGTAAGTAAGCAAGTAAATCAATACTCCTTTTTTTTTTAAAAAAAAAAAAGCTCCAATGGAACTATCGTGGCCATCACCTCCAACTTGCAAATTCTTCCATTGGGGGTGATGGGCGACTATTCATGACCAGCCCATCATAAATGCATTTTTGGATTGTAGTAGAATCTGTTTAAAAGGCATGAATGCCCAATCTCAGGGCCAGGTTTCATTCTGACTTCCAAGGAGATTCCAGCTGGATCTTGTAGTAGGAATTCAACTGGATGGGCGCCCGGTTTGATGGTCCCAAAATCTATAGTTTGGCACATCTGCAATTATTTCTTTCCATACCAAGCATGAGTGTCAATGACATCCTTTGTGTCTGGGCCTGCCTGCGAGATTTTGGCTCTTGCTTCCTCACTTGGTCCTCCCTTGATCATGCCTGAATGCTTAGGCCCAGGGCACAAATGAAAAAACAGCCCATGTTAGCAATCTTGGGTTATCCAAACATGGTTTAGCATCTCCTCAATCAGATCACTTCGCAGATATTAGCCGTGGCTTCTCCTTGCACCACTGAAGCACATAAAATTATACTCGGAACTAAAAATGTCCCTTGCTTGCTTTGAGTCCTTTCCGCTGGCAGATTTGGGTTATTAGAGCCAGTTTGAGCTAGTGGTTAAGGCCCTGGGCTAGAAAGCAGCAGGAGACTCTTGAGTTCAAGTCCTGCCTTAGCCATCAAAGCCAACTTGGGTTGAGTTGACTTTGGGTTGGTCCCTCTCTCTCTCTCTCTCTTAGCCCAACCCACAACATAGTTGTTCTTGTGGGGAAAATAGGAGGAGGAAAGTGTGTGTTGGATATATTCTCTGGCTTGAGTTATTTGTAAAAAAATAAAATAAAGGCAGAATGCAAATATAAAATAAAATTAAGGATAAAGGCTTCTTCCAGCAGATGCTTTTAAGTGGCTTTTCTCAACCCCTGGCAGCTTTTCCGAGAGGTGGACTCCAATACCCAGAATTCCCCAACGGGCTGGAGAATTCCCCAGGTGACTTGGGAATTCTGGGAGTTGAGGTCCACCTCTTCAGAAAACTGCCAGGGTTGGGAAACATTGCTTTTAGGCGTGGGCAAAGGATATCCTGCTTACTGCTTAACCAGGTTTCCCCATCCAGACGGAAATAGTTTGGTAAGGTAGCTATTATCTACTGTCTCCCAACTCAACAGCCCACTTCCTTCCAATCTCTCTCATCTAGGTGGCTTTGAACACTTCCAAGCCAACTTCCAGAGTTGTGTGTGGTGGCACCACCTACTTTGGCGCCTTCTCCAGCCTTGAGAAGCCCTGAAGACAATGGCGCAGAAGTGGTGACACCCTTGTATGACCAGGTAAGTTCCCTGAACCAGGAAAAAGTGTAGAGCAAACTGGATAAGAAGCAGCTAGAGACCTACTGACACACCTGTAATTCCCCAAGCCAAATATATATATGTTTTTTAATTAATCTTCTGGCCTGCTTTAATTAAACTGTCTAGACTTTGTGGAGTGAGTAATCCTTTGGTGAAATGATTGCACGCGTGTTGGAATACCCAACTGACAGGGGAGAAAGCCTTAAGGAAAGGCTGGAGACAAGCTTGGATTTTAGCTGTCACATCTCATAATGCATTTTCTAAATCAATTAATTATGTTTTAATGGCCTATTGCAACCATCTCCGGGCAAGAATGTCTTGGAGATAACCAAGAGGGTATGGAGATCTGTCTCTTCATGTTTCCCTCTTTGTGGCTTAATTGCAGGTTATACCGGAGCCAAAATAGTCGCAAAGTCCCTTTAATTCTCAGCTGTCATTCATTCCGTAATTACGTCTCAATGAATTAATGCAATTTATCCCAGAAGTCTTAAGCAGAGATGCTTCCTTCTCCTCCTAACATTTGGAAGTTTCTTCTCATTCCACGGAGTGGCCAGTTATGGAAAACTGACTATGATTTGCAACAGTTTATAAGCTCAGAGTTTTTCAGGGTTTGGGGCGATTCTTACATTCGCGCCACATTCAAAAGTGAGCTTCATTTATATTAATCCTCTGCCTTTCTATTTAGAAGTAAGACCCAGATATCTAGAGAACAACCTCACTTGCATTTAAGGTTTTGCTTCACATTAGCCATAGGAGGGAATAAAAGGAGAAATAAGAATTTCCTAGAATTAAGGAGAAATTCCTGACAGTGAGAACAGTCAATTGGTGGAATGGCTTGCCTTTAGAACAGAGGTCTTCAAACTTGGCCATTTTAAGACTTGTGGACTTCAACGCCCAGAATTCTCCAGCCAGGCTGGAGAATTGATTTATATGCCGCCCTTCTCTGGAGACTCAGGGCGGCTTACAATGCGCTAAGCAATAGCCTTCATCCTTTTGTATATTTTATACAAAGTCAGCTTATTGCTCCCACAAACTGGGTCTTCAATTGACCTACCTTAGAAAGGATGGAAGGCTGAGTCAACCTTGAGCCTGGGGAGATTCGGACTTACAGTAATTGCAGACAGCGGGAGTTAATCACAATGCACAATGCATTAGTCTGCTGAGCTATCCAGGCTCTTTTGTTAACTGGACACAAGTCTTAATGGACATCCATAAAGCTATGCTGAAGGGCTGTTCTGTCTAATTGATGGACCCCCAAAGTTGAACATCGTCTTCTTGGTTCTTCTCTTTTCAGGATGGACCGGTGGAGATCCTACCCTTCCTTTACTTGGGTAGCTGCTACCATTCTTCCAACCGAGAGGTGCTGGAGTCACTGGGAATCACAGCGGTCCTTAACGTCTCTTCCAGTTGTCCCAACTACTTTGAAGGACACTTCCTGTACAAGAGCATTTCCGGTAGAAGACAACCAAATGGCCGATATCAGCATATGGTTCCAGGAAGCCATAGATTTCATCGGTGAGTGATTTCATCATTTGGAGAAACCCATTGTTTCTAGGGTAAACCGGAAGGCTGTCATTCGGCCTCTTGGCCTTCAGAAGGATGGTGGAGGGTCTCCTTTGGTTGACACGATGAAGTCATTGGAAGAAACAAGGCTGAGTTACTGTAGTTGGCCTGGTTTGATCCGTTGGATGGAAGGGATAAGGATGATGCTAGCCAAGGAGAGAAGCAACTTAGAACTAAGGAGAAATTTCCTGACAGTTAGAACAATTAATCAGTGGAACAACTTGTCTCCAGAAGTTGTGAATGCTCCAACACTGGAAGTTTTTGAGAAGATGTTGGACAACCCTTTGTCTGAAATAATATAGGGTTTCCTGCCTAAGCAGGGGGTTGGACTAGAAGACCTCCAAGGTCCCTTCCAGCTTCTCTTCTCTTCTCTTCTCTCTCTCTCTTCTCTTCTCTTCTCTTCTCTTCTCTTCTCTTCTCTTCTCTTCTCTTCTCTTCTCTTCTCTTCTCTTCTCCTCTCTCTCCTCTCCTCTCCTCTCCTCTCCTCTCCTCTCCTCTCCTCTCCTCTCCTCTCCTCTCCCTCTCCTCTCCTCTCCTCTCCCGTACCCTACCCTACCCTACCCTAGCCTACCCTACCCTATCCTAGGGGCATCTCCAGGTTGCCAGTTAAGAATATCTGCAGAGAACTAAATTAAGCCACCTTGAGGTCTCTTTGGGTTAACGATCTATTAGATGGCCCTACATGGGAATATGATACAATCGTGACTCATCTCCAACTCGTTACATAATTAGGACAACCCCAGCTGGGCCAAGGAGGCCTGAGGCTACAGCTTTGGACCTGTTTATGGAGGATGGGTCTTGAAGAGAACAGCAATAGCTAAATATAGAGTTTGCAAGCTCATGTTCTGGAATCAGTTAAAGTTCTAGATCCAGTTTGCCAAAGGGCAGTTGGAGAGACAAGAGGTCCCGTATCTTCCTTGTGAACTTTATGGAGCAGCTGGTAATCTGAGAAAGATCCTACCCGAGCAATGTTTAGCATGAGAAGCTATTTCCTAGACTAATGGTCTCCAACCTGGGCAACTTGAAACTTGTGGACTTCAACTCCCAGCATTCCTCCGCCAGCTTTGATGGCTGAGGAACTCTAGGAGTTGAAATCCACAAGTCTTCAAATTGCCCAGGTTGGAGACTCATGTCCTAGACCAAGTGGGAAATTAGCAGATTAACAGTTGGGAGGAACCTGGGAGAGATCTTCTAGTCTCCAACCCCCTGTTCAAGCAGGTCCCATTTCAGACAAATAAATAAAGTTCTGTCTTCAACTGATGAATGGACACCAAACATTGAATGTTGTCCGATCTCTTCAATTTGGAGCAATTGTTTTGGCCATCCTTCCACGGGTTACACCTTGCCAGGTGGGACCATGAGACCTTATCACCCCCATTCGGTGCCACCCCAGGACAGCCGAAGGGTCTTTTTTTAGGCAGGGTGGTTTCCTAAAGTCTTTCCCCCCACCTCTGATCTTCTCCTCTTCTCTCTCTCTCTGCAGACTCCGTGAAGGCCAGCGGTGGGCATGTGCTGGTACACTGCCAAGCGGGCATCTCTCGCTCCGCCACCATCTGCCTCGCCTACCTGATCCAGAGCCGCCGGGTGCGGCTGGAGGAAGCTTTCGATTTCGTCAAACAGCGCCGCGGGGTCATCTCGCCCAATTTCGGCTTCATGGGACAGCTCCTGCAGTTTGAGACCGAGGTGCTGTGCCATTAGCCCGCCGCTTCTCGGAGAAGGAGGAGGCCAAGAGGGGCTCCTTACGGACCACAGATTTGGGAGTGGGTGGGGGCATTTCTGTTTACATCCCAGATGGGGAAGGGAGCGGGGAGCTATGCGCTGGGCACTGGCCTCCCTCTTTCTTCTTCTACTGTACTCATTGGTAGCAACCAATTCCCAAAGCGGGAGGGAGGGGGAACTGCCCTCTCCCAACCACTCCCCCATCCCGCTCGGACTACTCCGCCGCCGTATGAAATTGCCACAGCGGCTTTTATTGCATGACTATGAAAGCAAAAAGCGAATAAGCTGGAAACGAAGAGAAATAAATGTGAGACAAAGAGGTTGAGCCCCATTAGAAAGGAACTGCTCGGCTCCCCTCGGGCCAACGGTCCCCCACCGAAGAGAGCCAAATGTTATTTATTTGTCCGTTGTCCGCGCGACTCCCACTTCAACTCCCAGAATTCCCGCGTGTCCGTTGTCCGCGCGACTGCTAGTTTTGGATGCATTGCATAAATCAACCAGAGTAACAGGTGATCCTCGATGTATGACCACCATTGAGCCCGGCATTGAGGGCACCAAGTGAGAGACATGGGTTGAGTGAGTCCCCCCCCCCCCGTTTTACGACTTTTCTTGCCACATTTCTAAGCAAATCACAGTAGTTAAGCTAGCAACCCCATTGGCTTTGCTGCTCAGAAGGCCCCCCCAAAGAAGATCACGTGACACCCCACCCCTCAACCCCCCCAGGGACGCAGCCACCATTATAAAGGCGAGTCATTTTTTGAGCCTCCAAATGTGACCCTGGGGATCCTGCAACGTAAGGTCGTAAGTGTGGAAAAACGGCCAGACTTGCAAGTCACTTTTTTCCCAAGTGCTGTTCTAACTCCGAACCGTCACTAAATGAACTGTTGTAAGTCAAGGATGACCTGTCCCTCCCCTTGGCGTCCTCCAAAATTGGACACAGGGCCATTTCTTTCTCGCCCAGGTAACTAAATCCTTGGGTGTCTCGGAGGACTTCAAGTTATAGAGTGAAATTGGTGCATTTTTTTTTAGTTAATTAGCGTCATCAGGGCTAGAAGGGAGTGGGGTGTGGAGAGCAAACCCCGTTCTCCTCAACACTGAGGATGTTACCTAGTTTGGTAGTGAAACATCTTCAAGAAAACCAGCAAACTGAGAAAGAAATGTCTAAATCAGGGGTCTCCAACCTTGGTAACTTGAAGACTTGTGGACTTCAACTCCCAGAATTCCTCTGGCTGAGGAATTCTGGAAGTTGAAGTCCACAAGTCTTCAAGTTACCAAGGTTGGAGACCCCTGGTCTAAATGTCCATTGTCATCTAAGTGAAGGATAACATTTTATTCCCTTCTCTGCTAAACATCTCAGTGTCTTGGTCAACTGTAGCCATGGGGTCTCACCTTGCCTTTCTTGACCATTTTTGGCATGAAAAGACGTCGAGATATCCCACTGGAGCCCCAAAGATTGAAGTGGCCTGAACAACGGATGAGTTTACTCTTTAGAAAGTCCATAGCTAGGTAGGCGTCGGCCTCCGAATCCTGGCTTGCAAATCACCCTAGTTGAGTTCACACAACAATATGCTTGGGGCACACCAATATCCCATTAATGCAGGGGTCTCCAAACATGGCCCCCTTTTAAGACTTGTGGACTTCAACTCCCAGAATTCCCCAGCTAGCTAGCTAGCCAGCCATGCTGGCTGAGGAACTCTGGGAGCTGAAGTCCACAAGTCTTAAAGGGGGCCACGTTTGGAGACCCCTGTGTTATTAGTGCCTTGTGTGAAACACACATTAGTGTTTCCCATCCAGTTAGCCTAATCTGGCACCTTTGGCTCAGGCGAATCAACAATGGACAATGGATATGTGTTGTGTGGACCGAATTGTCCAACTGGGATGAAGGTTGACTTCACCATTTATAAAGTGAAATGGGACAATTTGGGGGTCCTCTTTCTCTTTGAGCACAATCATTGGGGGCAGGGGGGGCGGGGAAGAGGAGGGTCTGGAGCAGTGGTGGATTGGGCCCCCAAACTTCTCCCTTCCACTCTCTCTCTCTCTCTCCCAAAAAGCAATACTCACTTGTTCCTACCGTGCGTGTGCTGTTAGGAGAACCTCTTTCTTGAAGGACATTGATTTCAAAATGTCTTCTGCACTTTATATTTATTATCATCTGTTGCAATAAACAACCACTTTTTATATGGCAGGATGTGTGTCTCAAAATGCTTGCTTGGTTGGGGGTGAGGGGGGGAGAGGATCCTTTATTTATCGCCTGTAGGATGAAATAATTCATTTGCCCTCAACATGCTTAAGAGGAATGCCCGGCGGCATGATCAAAAGAAGTCAAAATGGCGGCAATGATGTTGTATTCACAGCTCCACCTGTTCAGGAATTTCAAGCTTGGATGCTTGGCTGACAATCTAAGCATGCCCGGTTATCCTCATCTTCTTTTAAAAACCCCATAATCCCTTGCAGGTTGGAGTCTTGGCCAACTGAATGGAGCTGAGTGTTTACTGGCCGGATGCCTTTCGTGTCGCCGATGCAGAGTTTTATTCGGCAGATATATTCTCAGTGTGCCCAGAGAGAGAAATACCTGCCTCTACCTAGGATCAAACCCATAGCCTCCTGATTGTGAGGCGAGAGCTCTACCTCGAGGCCACTGCACAACTCTAAGCATACCCGGTTATCTACAAATAAAATAATGGAGGCTTCGTTTATGCAACACCGTAAGCCATGGTTTGCTTAACCTCGGTTGACTGAATAAGCCACGTTACTCAGTTCACACAACCCATTGTGTTAAATTATGTTAGGGTCGCCATTTTGAAATCCTTATTGATGAGGCCCTATAGAGAACACTCCGTATCTTTCCTGACCCACAAGCAGCATCTGCAGTAAACCACAACCATAATGATGCACACAAGGATGTCATGGCTAAAAATGGCATTATGATGTATTTATAACTTTACATTAATATGTACTTTAGGTGGTTACCTCAGGTTTTGTAATTTGCTCCCCTCCCCGACCCCCTCCCCAAAATAAACAAGAAGCTAGCCTCCCTTGACTTCATGGAGCTTGATGAAGCTTCTAGTCATCAGGATCCATATACTCAATCATGGTTTGTTTAATAAACTGTAATGACCCAGTTCTCATGTAACAACTCATAACCTGTGGTTATAACATAGAACATCATCAGAGTTGGAAGGGACTTTGGAGGTCTTCTAGTCCAACCCTTGCTCAAGGAGGAGACCATAGACCATTTCTATGACTGTCCAGTCTTTTCTTAAAAGTCTCCAGTGATGGAACACCTGCAACTTCTGGAGGCAAGTTCTACCACTGGTTGATTGTTCTCACTATTAGGAGATTTCTTCTTAATTCTAGGTTGCTTCTCCCTTTAGTTCTTGGTTGCTTGTCTAGGTTGACAACTTCTCTCTCTCTCTTCTCTTCTCTTCTCTTCTCTCTCTTCTCTTCTCTTCTCTTCTCTTCTCTTCTCTTCTCTTCTCTTCTCTTCTCTTCTCTCTCTCCTTTTCTCTTCTCTTCTCTTCTCTCCTCCCCTCCCCTCCCCTCCCCTCCCCTCTCCTCTCTCTTCCCTTCCCTTCCCTTCCCTTCCCTTCCCTTCCCTTCCCTTCCCTTCCCTTCCCTTCCCCTTCCCTTCCCTTCCCTTCCCTTCCTTCTCCCTCCTCTCCTCTCCTCTCCTCTCTTCTCCTCTCTTCTCCTCTCCCCTTCCCTTCCCTTCCCTTCCCTTCCCTTCTCTTCTTTCCTCTCCTCTCCTCTCCTTTCTCTTCCCTTCCGTCCTCTCCTCTCCTCTCCTCTCTCCTCTCCTCTCCTCTCCTCTCCTCTCCTCTCCTCCTCTCCTCTCCTCTCCTCTCCTCTCCTCTCCTCTCCTCTGCTCTCCTCTCCTGTCTTCACCGCTGCGTCACAGATGGATTCTTCAATGCAAAACAAAGGCCCTTCTTCTCTTCCTGTTCTGGTGGCCTGGAGCTCAGCTGACCTCTGCATGGTGTGGATCCTCAGGAAGCCAACAAGCCACCTTGTCTGCCCAGGGATTGTCCGTCTGGACTGAAGTCCAAGGCATCTTGTGTCCCGAGCAAGAAGAACACATGGGCACTTGGTTGAGGGACAGAGCCATCTAATCTTCCTTAGGGCCAAGAGGACCACATGAAAGGTGCAGCTGACCCTGGTCCCAACTGATCCTGTGGAGAACGCAACATTCAAGCCGTGGTGCTCAGCAGCCTTGGGACCTTACTTCTCTTGCCTACCCTTCCCGGTTGCAACAGGTTCTGAATCTGAGTCAGATTTTCCAACCGGCCTCCCACCGATCCTGCGGGAAGAGAAACCCCCCACCCACCCAGCCACCCCTATTTCTTCTGAGCTGCTGCCTCTCCATCCTACTTTGTGGTGACTCAAAACCACTCGGTGACCAACTCAGGGCCTTCGTGGAGGCAGAGAGCTCCAGCATGGTCTGAGTAGGTAGGAAGTGAAGGACTTTAAGTGGCCGTGGCAGAGGTCACGTCCAGGCAGATTTCTACCCCAGAAAGACAAACTTCCCACAGCAGAGATTAGGCAGTTAAGGGGCCTCAGGAGATCCCAGTAGGTTCCTTGGGTTTTCTGGCTGCTCTCCAGAAAGACCAGGGATGAAAAGAAAACATCTCCATCCATCCTCTTTGGAACAATCTCCCCGCCAATACAGAATTCACCCGGAGCTCTGCAGGCCTTGAAAAAGGGTCTTGAAGGAGCAGAGCTCCCGACTGCTACAGCCCCTCTCATTCTTTTCATAGGACGCATTACTTTTCCAATGACACTCATGAGTTTTGTATCCCGGCCGAAGTTGCTTTTGTTGGAAGTGGGGGGGTGGGTGTGTATGTGTGGCTGTGCCATAGAAATATCCCAAATCAATCAATTGATTGATCAGTCAATCAATGGATATCGTTCTGATTTTCTTTCTCTTTCTCTTGGTCTGCTGAATCTCAAATCTCCAAATTCTTTCTTTCTTTCTTTCTTTCTTTCTTTCTTTCTTTCTTTCTTCTTTCTTTCTTTCTTTCTTTCTTTCTTTCTTTCTTTCTTTCTTTCTTTTTCTTTCTTTCCTTCCTTCCTTCCTTCCTTCCTTCCTTCCTTCCTTCCTTCCTTCCATCCTTTCCTTTTTCTTCCTTTCCCTTTTCTTCTTTTTCTTTCTTCCTTTCCTTTTCCTTTCCTTCTTCTTGCTTCCTTTCCTTCCTTCCTTTTTCTTCCTTCCTTCCTTTCCTTTTTCTTCTTTTTTCTTCCTTCCTTCCTTCCTTCATTCCTTCCTTCCTTCCTTCCTTCCTTCCTTCCTTCCTTCCTTTCCTTCTCCTTCCTTCCTTCCTTCCTTTCCTTTTTCTTCCTTTCCCTTTTCTTCTTTTTCTTTCTTCCTTTCCTTTTCCTTCCTTCCTTCTTCTTGCTTCCTTTCCTTCCTTCCTTTTTCTTCCTTCCTTCCTTCCTTTCCTTTTTCTTCTTTTTTCTTCCTTCCTTCCTTGCTTCCTTTCTTCCTTCCTTTCTTCCTTTCCTTTTTCTTCCTTCTTCTTCCTTCTTCTTCCTTCTCCTTCCTTCCTTCCTTCCTTCCTTCCTTCCTTCCTTCCTTCCTTCCTTCTGTAAATCACGTGACCCTGGGGGGGTGCTACAACGGTCATAAGCGTGGGAAATGGTCATGTCACTTTCTCCACTGCTATTGTAACTTTGGTCGTTAAGCGAATCACTGTTACTCAAAGGCTACCTGTAGCGCATCTGGGGAGGCGAATAGTACATTGACCTCTGTCCTTTCTCTCCATCCAGGAGGTGCATGGCCTGGCTCAATTCCTGCAGGACGGACTGTATTTCACAGCAGAGAAGCAGAATCGTTCAAAGGGAAAATCCCTCATCCGTAGAGGGAGGGAAAAAAAATGTAATTAATGTCCATTTGCATTACGGTGCTGGCACCCAAAACGTTGCATGCGAGATCTAAAATGCAAAGGATGTAGCCACAAATGCATCTCCGGAACTCCTCTTGTGTGCAGGGCTGTGCGTGCCTGAGCAGTGAGTCAATGTACCACAACTAAGTTTAGGAGCTGCGCTGGAGAAGAGCCCACAAGGAGACTCACGGAAACATCTGGAGCGGCACGATGTGCTCGGGCGCTGTGGCAAGCGAGTGGGCTGTGATGAAGCAGCAGAGCTGATTAAATCGAGCCCCAGTGGAATATTTCTGGCTGGCTGGGTGGGTGGGAAGTGACAAGCAAGTCACGGACTGCACGTGGGTTTTTTTCTCAAGACCCAGCGGGAGGGAGGCGAAGGAACCTTTAACGCAAGACGTAAGAAGCACCGTTTCTTCCCAAGTCACTAGGGTGAAGGGGCTAGGGTGGAGGGAGCTCCCTCCGCAAATAGTTGATGGAAGAATATAACCTATATTTACTCCAAGGAAAAAAGGAGGGTGGGAAGCCAGCAGGAAGGAGAAACAAAGAGAAGAAAAAGAGAAGAAAGGCATGGAAATTTAATGCATTGAAAACAGGGGTGAAATCCAGCAGGTTCTGACAGCTTCCAGAGAACTGGTAGCGGAATTTATTTATTTTTTTTATTTTCATAAAACAAAAACAAAACACAATATAAAAACCATTACCACAATCAAAGACAGTGTAACAGTCGGTGTCATTTTTGGTGCTCCTCCTCTCTTCAATTTATCGCTAAACCGGCTAAGTTATTTTCAAAAAAATTCAACATCCATTTATATCATAATTATTTCCAATTCTTATTCTCAATCCATTGATAAAATAAATCCCATGTCAAATAATATTGTCTGTCTTCCTGTTCTCTTATTTCAAATGTCAATTTGCTCATTTCAGCACATTCCATCATTTTCTTAATGATTCCTTCATCGTTAGGTAACTTTTCTCCTTTCCAGTTTTTAGCAAATACAATTCTGGTTGCTGTCAAGAGATTCACGATTAAATATTGTAGTTCTTTATTGTATGTCTCCGGTACGATCCCTAATAAAAATATCTCTGGTTTAAAATGTGTCTCTTTATTATTTTTTCCAACCACATATGTATCTTAGTCCAATATCTTCTTGCTTCTGCGCATGTCCACCACATGTGGTAGTAGGATCCTGGGGTCTGATGACATTTCCAACATTTCTCGCGGAAATTTTGAGCAGTTCGGAGAACCGGTAGTGGAAAGTTTGAGTACCGTATTTTTCAGAGTATAAGACGCAGCTTTTTCACCCCAAAAAAGAGGGTGAAAATCTGGGTGCATCTTATACTCCGAATGTAGCCCCACCCAGCTTCTCAAATGGAGATTTCAGAGGCTGAAAAAAGCATCAGAAACGAAGCTTCAGAAAAAAAGTCTTCAGAGTTTCAGAAAAAAAAAAGAGCCTCCAAACAGAGTTTCAGGGGCTTTTTTTCTGAAACTGTTTCAGAAGTTTCAGAGGCAGAAAAAAAAAAAGCAAGGCACAAAACTCACAGCCAAGGAACCTGAACAGCTGATTGAGGGTATTCCGGGAGGCCCATCCACCCACCGATCAGCTTTTTTCTTATTTCCCTCCCCAAAAACTAAGGTGCGTCTTATACTCTGAAAAATACGGTAGTTCAGAGAACCGGCAAATACCACCTCTGGCTGGCCCCAGAGTGAGGTGGGAATGGGGATTTTGCAGTATCCTTCCCCTGGCACACCCACCAAACTACGCCCACAGAACCGGTAGTAAAACAATTTGGATTTCACCACTGGTTGAAAGCAATCTGAAAAGGAAGGCTGGAAAACCATTTGAGTTTACGCCATTCAAAAGGAAAGTAACCACTCCAATGTTGGCTCCAGTTTAGTCTTCTTCATGCCCTCAGCTGGGAAAATAATGGATGAAGGGCCAAAAAACCCAACTCTCAAACCCTTCTTTGTGATCTAAGAGGCTTGTTTTCACCCACTTACAGAGCAGCTGTGGATTTTCCAACAAGGGTTGGATGAGAAGATCTGTTTCAACCCTATTTTTCTATGGTCCATGTTCTAAGACAAGGGTGTCCAATCTTGGCAACTTTAAAATTTGTGGACTATTCCAGCTGGCGGGATTCTGGGAGTTGAAGTCCACAAGCCTTAAAGTGACCAAGATTGGACACCCCTGTTTTAACCCCAGTTAAAGGGGTTAACTAGCTGGGGGGATTCTGGGAGTTGAAGTCCACAAATCTTAAAGTTGCCAAGATTGGACACCCCTGTTTTAACCCCAGTTAAAGGGGTTAACTAGCTGGGGGGATTCTGGGAGTTGAAGTCCACAAGCCTTAAAGTGACCAAGATTAGGCACCCCTGTTTTAACCCCAGTTAAAGGGGTTAACTGGCTGGGGGGATTCTGGGAGTTGAAGTCCACAAGCCTTAAAGTGACCAAGATTAGGCACCCCTGTTTTAACCCCAGTTAAAGGGGTTAACTGGCTGGGGGGATTCTGGGAGTTGAAGTCCACAAACCTTAAAGTGACCAAGATTGGACACTCCTGTTTTAACCCCAGTTAAAGGGGTTAACTAGCTGGGGGGATTCTGGGAGTTGAAGTCCACAAGCCTTAAAGTTGCCAAGATTGGACACCCCTGTTTTAACCCCAGTTAAAGGGGAAAGGGGTTAACTGGCTGGGGGGATTCTGGGAGTTGAAGTCCACAAGCCTTAAAGTTGCCAAGATTGGACAGCCCTGTTTTAACCCCAGTTAAAGGGGTTAAATGGCTGGGGGGATTCTGGGAGTTGAAGTCCACAAGCCTTAAAGTCGCCAAGATTGCACTCCTCTGTTCTAAGTCAGTCTTCAAAGGGGACAGGATTTGATTCACAAAACTGCACCCATCATCTTGTCTGCTTATACACCATGCTGACACCCCCTGGCTCTGAAACTGCCTGATCCTGCCAAACTGAAATTGTCTTCTCAAATGTCAGTGCAGGAGGGAAATGAGAGGCATTAGGCTTGGCCAGGAGATAATAAGACCGGTCCTTGCACCCGGGGCCAAACCTGCAACGCTCAGGGACTGTCTGCCTTGCTCTTCCTCCACCCTCTCACCTGGAGCTTCTCTTCCACAGGAAGCCTTGGCGTCAGTTGGCGGGAAGGGAGAGGCTTACTCACAGCTTCCTCACCTTCCTGAGAGTCACCCCCCCAAGCCAGCAACGCAGAACGCACACGATGCAGTGGGAGAAGATCTTCCTTGGGGATTGAGCTGGGCCCCCAAACTCCTGTGAGCGGACGTCTCCTCCAGCGTGGTCAAAAAAGTCAAGGTGGCGGACTTCGCAGTGTGATCAACACTCCACCTGAGTTTCACAGAGCTTGCACAGCCTTGCCTGCAGTTGTGTAAGGAGAACATCAGAAGGGAACATGGCAGGGGTGAAATGCTCCTGGATCGGACCGGATCGCCCGATCCGGTAGAGATTTTTCCCGGTGGTTCAGCGATCCGGATGATGGTACTTTGCAGTGCTATGATTCTATGATTTCCAGCCCTGAGTGTAGCAGAGGCTGATGGGCTCCATCACACAAGGGGTTAAGCTTCTTGTGCTGGCTACACCTGAGCTCTATATAAGAAACCCAAGGAGCATTTTCCCTTCTTAAGCATGCTTGCGGTTCTATCCTCCTGGAGTTAATTAGTAGTTAAGCCAAGAACTAGCATTGCAAAAGTTGGTTCCCCAGGTTGGTTCCTCAGCCATGGGTCTCTGCGATGCCTTTGGGGTCCTGGTTATAGGCTGCTTTTGGCTTCTTTCAGGTAAGACCCTGGCAGGAATCCTTAGTGGCACGGGTGCCACAGGTGGCACATGGAGCCATATCAACGGGCACACGAGGATTGCGGTAGCTCAGCTCCATCGCGCATGAGTGCACCAGCCAGCTGATTTTGGGGCCTTCCGGTCCCACCAGAAGTTGGGAAATGGGCTATTCCCGGCCTCCGGAGGGCCTCCAGTGGAGTGGGGTAGGGAAGGCCGTTTTCGCCCTCCCCAGGCTCCTAGAAAGCCCCTGGATCCTGGGGAGGGTGAAAAATGTGTCCACCCGGCTCACTATTCTATCGCATGCTAAAAGCGGGGTGCGGGCCGCCGGAGGGGTTGCGGGGGCGGGGTGCGTTGAATTATGGGTGTGGATATGCATGTGGGCAACCTCCCTGCGCTCCCCCCCCCCCGTTTTTGGCACACGACGGTAAAAAGGTTAGCCATCACCGCTCTAGTGCCATCAAGAAGTTGTCAGAGGTTGGGCTCAAACCCGTTTCTCTTTCAGTTTTGACTTAACCGAAGCTCCAACACTGGAAGTTTTTAAGAAGAGACTGTTTGTCTGAAGTGGTGTAGGGGTTTCCTGCCTAAGCAGGGGGTTGGACTAGAAGACCTCAAAGGTCCCTCCCAACTGTGAGGGCTAGAGTTAGACTAGAATAGTCTAACTCTAGCCCTCACAGTTCAGAAGCCACGATTTGGGGCAGTGGGCCTATCCTGGAGGCCCTGGAGGCCATCTGGAAGTCCTCACTCCGCCCACAACTCCTTTCTTTCTTACAATATTTCCCATTCTGGCCATCTTCACTCTGACCTCGAGTTGCTACTATGCCACGCAAAGACCAAATGTTGATTGGGCTTTTTAACCAGAAGGTGATAAGGCCTCCTGGCCTTCAGCAAAGGGGTTCGACTAGATGACCTCTAAGGTCCCTTCCAGCCCTAGGAGCCTATATTCTAGGTCAGGGGTATTCCAACCTTGGCCACGTGAAGACCCGTGGACTTCAACCCCCTCAGTATTGCCCACAAGTCTTAAAAGTGGTCGATGTTGGACATTCCCTGTTCTATGTTTTTCAGGAAATGTTGTGGGGTGTGTGGGTTGTTTTTTTTTTTGCGCATTATGGCTTGGTGTGATATCTGAACCAGGCCATGGTGGCCTGTTTAATAGGGCTTAGTTCAGGGGTCTCCAAACTTTAAAGACTTGTGGACTTCAACTCCCAGAATTCCTCAGCCAGAATTCAACTCCCAGAATTCCTCAGCAAAGCTTTGCTGAGGAATTCTGGGAGTTGAAGTCCACAAGTCTGCCACGCTTGGAAGACCCCTCGTCTCCAAAGCAAACCACTGTTTAGTGGAGCATGATACTTAATCATTGTTCCTGCTCAGGAGGTTACAACATCCAGCTAAGCAAACATGGCTGGCCGTGTTTTGCGTTGTGCAGACAATAAACCAGGATTGTTATTATTATTATTTATTAAATTTATATACCGCCCTTCTCCTAGTGGACTCAGGGCGGTGTACAGCCAAGAATAAAAGCACTCCAATACAAAATTTAAAATATTAGTAAAAGAATTAAATAATTTTGGCCCAACAAATTTAAAAAACCAATAGACAATTAATGTTGTGCTCCTGTGATTCCATTTCCCCACTTGGATTGGGGAGGAGTGTGTGATTTTCTTTTTCATAGATGTGGATTTTTTGGTCATCCCGGATATCTTTTATTTTTCATTTGGGGGGGGGGTCTTTTACTTACATTTAAGGGATGCGGTGTCTCAGTGGCTAAGATGTTGAGCTTGTCGATCGAAAGGTCAGCAGTTCAGGGTTCGAATCCTGAGTGCTGCATAACGGGGTGAGCTCCCGTTCCTTGTCCCAGCTTCTGCCAACTTAGTAGTTCAAAAGCACACAAAAAATGCAAAATAGGGACCCCCTTTGGTGGGAAGGTAAGAGCGTTCCGTGCGCCTTTGGCATTGAGTCATGCCGGCCACATGACCACGGAGAAGTCTTCGGACAGCGCTGGCTCTTCGGCTTTGAAACACAGAGGAGCACCGCCCCCTAGAGTTGGGAACGACTAGCACATAGGTGCGAGGGGAACCTTTACCTTTACTTACATCTCTTTGTTTTTAATACATTGACTTGCGAACATCCCAAAACCCGGAGCTGTGCAACCCTTAAATATAAACAAATGAAATAAGAAGAAGTCTGAGTAATGGATGTTACCATGCCTGGAGACCAGTGGTGGGTTTCAAAATGTTTTACTATGAGTTCTGTGGCTTGGTGGACGTGGCAGGGGAATGATACTGTAAAATCTCCATTCCCTCCCCAACCCAGGAGAAGGTTACTGCAAAATCCCCATTTCCTCCCGATCAGCTGGGACTCAGGAGGCAGAGAATAGATGGGGTTGGGGCCAGTTAGAATTTTTACTACTGGTTCTCCGAACTACTCAAAATTTCCGCTACCAGTTCTCCAGAACTGGTCAGAACCTGCTAAAACCCACCTCTGCTGGAGACACAATCTGATTTAGGAAGTTCTAGAATTACAGAATCTCTTAATTTATCCCCAGATATGTAACGTTCACGATAGCGCCGATAAAAACCATCCAGTTTAGCCTTTAGCAGGGGAAGGCTTTCGGAGTGGCATTTCAAGTAGGTTGTGCCAAACTCCAGAACGTAGGCATGGCAACCTTCTTAAGATGCCACAAGCATCTTAAGGTTTATTACCATAAATAAAGAGAATTTAGCCAAACTCCTTTTGAAATCCCTGGTGAAAAGCTGCCCTCTGGTGGCGGAAGCTGGTATTAGCTCAAGCGAAGCAAGGCGGGCCGTCCTTACAACCTTAAGTTTAGGGATCGTTTGAAGTTACGACGGCACTGAAAAAAAGAGACTTATGACCGTTTTTCACACTTACGACCGTTGCCGCATAACCAGGGTCACGTGATTTATGGAAGGAAGGAAGGAGGCAGGGAGGGAAGGAAGGAGAGTTGCAGGGAGGGACGGAAGAGGGGAAGGAAGGAAGAAAGGAAGGAAGGAAAGAAGGAAGGAGAGTTTCAGGGAGGGAGGGAGGGAGGGAGGGAGGGAGGAAGGAAGGAAGGAAGGAAGGAAGGAAGGAAGGAGAGTTTCAGGGAGGGAGGGAGGAAGGAAGAAGAGTTGCAGGGAGGGACGGAAGAGAGGAAGGAAGGAAGGAAGGAAGGAGAGTTTCAGGGAGGGAGGGAGGAAGGAAGGAGAGTTGCAGGGAGGGATGGAAGAGGGGAAGGAAGGAAGGAAGGAAGGAAGGAAGAGTTTCAGGGAGGGAGGGAGGGAGGGAGGGAGGAAGGAAGGAGAGTTGCAGGGAGGGAGGGAAGAGGGGAAGGAAGGAAGGAAGGAAGGAAGGAAGGAGAGTTTCAGGGAGGGAGGGAGGAAGGAAGAAGAGTTGCAGGGAGGGACGGAAGAGAGGAAGGAAGGAAGGAAGGAAGGAGAGTTTCAGGGAGGGAGGGAGGAAGGAAGGAGAGTTGCAGGGAGGGAGGGAAGAGGGGAAGGAAGGAAGGAAGGAAGGAGAGAATTTCAGGGAGGGAGGAAGGAAGGAAGGAGAGTTGCAGGGAGGGATGGAAGAGGGGAAGGAAGGAAGGAAGGAAGGAAGGAAGAGTTTCAGGGAGGGAGGGAGGGAGGGAGGGAGGAAGGAAGGAGAGTTGCAGGGAGGGAGGGAAGAGGGGAAGGAAGGAAGGAAGGAAGGAAGGAAGGAGAGTTTCAGGGAGGGAGGGAGGAAGGAAGAAGAGTTGCAGGGAGGGACGGAAGAGAGGAAGGAAGGAAGGAAGGAAGGAAGGAGAGTTTCAGGGAGGGAGGGAGGAAGGAAGGAGAGTTGCAGGGAGGGAGGGAAGAGGGGAAGGAAGGAAGGAAGGAAGGAGAGAATTTCAGGGAGGGAGGAAGGAAGGAAGGAGAGTTGCAGGGAGGGATGGAAGAGGGGAAGGAAGGAAGGAAGGAAGGAAGGAAGAGTTTCAGGGAGGGAGGGAGGGAGGGAGGGAGGAAGGAAGGAGAGTTGCAGGGAGGGAGGGAAGAGGGGAAGGAAGGAAGGAAGGAAGGAAGGAAGGAAGGAAGGAAGGAAGGAAGGAAGGAAGGAAGGAAGGAAGGAGAGAGAATTTCAGGGAGGGAGGAAGGAAGGAAGGAGAGTTGCAGGGAGGGATGGAAGAGGGGAAGGAAGGAAGGAAGGAAGGAAGGAAGGAAGGAAGGAAGGAAGGAAGGAAGGAAGGAAGGAAGGAAGGAAGGAGAGTTTCATGGAGGGAGAGAGAGAGGGGGAAAGGATGGATGGATCAAGAATGGCTGCAGGATTTAGATCTGGCCAGTCTAGAGAAAAGAAGAATTAGGGGTGACATGATAGCAGTCTTCCAGTATTTCAGGGGCTAAGGACCGAGGAGGTGATGAGTTCAGAAGCAGGAGAGGCTTTGTTGGGTTCCTGCACTTGTCAGGCAGGTAGATAGGATGGCTGAATTCACCCCCCCCCCCTTTCTATTGGTTCAGCCCAGCCCGTGCACGGCCGTGGAGACACCTTCCAAGTAACGCCCACTCTGGATTATGACCTAGAGGAGGAGGAGAAGGACGCTCCTCGTGATGACATCCTTGACATCAACCAAGGTAGAACTTACGGTCCTTTCCTAAAATATATATTAATCACTCCGCTGAACATCTAATTAGCACAGTGCTGTCTTGTGTCTAAGGGTATTTACCCATGTGGTAGGGCTGTAGTGCTATTATCCTATTCAACTTTTCTACTACATTCTCCTATTGGTATCTTATGATTATATCACTTTGTTGTTTGTATGTATACTGCAAGATTATGCACCAGAGACAAATTCCTTGTGTTCCTACATGGCCAATATTCTGTTCTGTTCAGTTCTGTTCAGTTCTGTTCCTGTTCTGTTCCTGTTCCTGTTCCTGTTCCTGTTCCTGTTCTGTTCTGTTCTGTTCTGTTCTGTTCTGTTCTGTTCTGTTCTGTTCTGTTCTGTTCTGTTCTGTTCTGCTCTGCTCTGCTCTGCTCTGCACTCCACTCCACTCCACTCCACCCCACCCCACTCCACTCCACTCCATATTTTTCTTTTCTTTTCTTTTCTATTCTATTCTATTCTATTCTATTCTATTCTATTCTATTCTATTCTATTCTATTCTATTCTATTCTATTCTATTCTATTCTATTCTATTCTATTCTATTCTATTCCATTCCATTCCATTCCATTCCATTCCATTCCATTCCATTCCATTCCACTCCGCTCTATATATTTCTATTCTGTTCTGTTCTGTTCTGTTCCATTCTGTTCTGTTCCGTTCCGTTCCATTCCACTTTCTATTCTATTCTAATTATACTGTTATAAAACTTGGTTCGTACATTGTATCAGTTCAATACTGTGATATTTCTACAATGTTGATGAAGAATGATTAGCACTTGAATGTTTAATTAAGTTAAGCCATTGAATTTTCAATAAAAGAAGTAAGTATTGTCAATCCTAATTACGCTTTAAAATATTAACGTTAATAAGAATCGGATCACTCAACTCTCTTTATTACAGTACTTGCAAAGCAACAGAGAGAATAATAGTAGTAACAGTACCAATAAAGGGGGAAATAAAGAGGATAATAAAATGGATAAATATAATATTGCAGCCACCATGGATTGGTTAATATCCATCCAGATTAAGCAGCATTGTGAGGATATACTATTAGGAAAGGGGAAGAAATGAAGACAATAAAAAGCATCTCTAATTAACATTTTTGTGCATATATTTTTTTTTTGCAATTTTTTGTGCAAAATCTTTGGCCATCTGATATATGTAACCATCATAGCATTGGACATCTACATCTGGAGCGGAGCAATAAAAAAAATGTGGGAAGTTGTAGGAAACTGCTTGCTATACAATAAATATTTCCTTCCCAGATCCAGTACTAATATTAAGATCACCACTCTATATTAAGGAGAAACTTCCTAATAGTGAGGACAATTAACCAATGGAACATATATATAACATATATATAGAATTCTATTCTATTCTATTCTATTCTATTCTATTCTATTCTATTCTATTCTATTCTATTCTATTCTATTCTATTCTATTCTATTCTATTCTACTCTACTCTACTCTACTCTACTCTACTCTACTCTACTCTACTCTACTCTACTCTACTTCCTATCCCATTCCATTCTACTCTATTCCATTCCATTCCACTCCACTCTATTCTACTCTACTCATATTTCATTCCATTCCACTCCACTCCACTCCTATTCCTATTCCTATTCCTATTCCTATTCCTATTCCTATTCCTATTCCTATTCCTATTCCTATTCCTATTCCTATTCCTATTCCATTCTTCCATTCCATTCCATCTTCTATTCCACTCCACTCTATTCTATTCCTTAATATTGTTTCGAAATACTTAAAAAAGAAAAGATAAACAAGGTGCTTGTGAGGAGGATCAGAGCACTAATAGACGTTTTTAAAAAGAGAAAGGAAATTCAAACTTCCCCCTTTTGTGCATGGGTTAATTACAATATTTATAAATTTTTGGGCCAAGCTCAAAGCTTGAAGCCAAGCTATGAATAATGATGTTTCTTGAGTTTCAGACTTCAGGTCCAGTAGTTTATATTTAACACCATTCCCACGTTCTCTTCCCAGGTCTGATTCCGCTTGAGGCACCTGAGCACAGTTTCCTGCTTGAAGGTGATATCATCAAGGTGGTAAGTCAAGAAATGCTAGAGAGATGAAGATCTCTAGCAGCTGGGCAAGTTTTAAAAAAAAAAGAGTTTGGACAGGTTGATGTAGCAAAGGGCTGGACTAAACCTCCAAGGTCTCCTTCAAACTCTGTTGCCTGTTTTTTGCAAAAGTTTTTTTTTTATTTTTCAATTATAAAAGTGAACATTCCATCTCTCCATCTGCAGCATGTCATCTGGTTACAAACATCTCTGTGCAACATCCTTCCATCTCATTCGCATTCACATCACGTTATTTCGCTGAGCTTAATATTACAGTATATTAAACGTTTAAACATTATAATGCTCTCCATTTTCTTCTTAATATCTTATAATAATAATAATACATTTTAACTTTAAATTTCCTTATTCTCATTTTATATATATAATCAGAGCACAGCCAACCCCCCCCATCCAATCAGAACACTCCCCCCCCCACTAGCAGTTAAAAGGAAGAAACAGCTGCGATCACACATTGCTCCTAGAAGCACGAAGCCGAAAACACCAGCCTGATGATGATGAATGAGACTTCGTCGAAATGTCACCAAGACACTTCCAATTTTACGCGGGAGAAAAGCTGAATAATCAAAGACTGATCTATCTATCTATCTATCTATCTATCTATCTATCTATCTATCTATCATCTATCTATCTATCTATCTATCTATCTATCATCTATCTATCTATCTATCTATCTATCTATCTATCTATCTATTATCTATCTATCTATCTATCTATCTATCTATCTATCTATCTATCTATCTATCTATCCACCCACACTAATTTCCTTTTTATTTACATCTTTATCTTAATGTATTTTTCTCTTTAATCATCTTCATTTCCAACCCCCCCCCTTTTTCCTCCAGCCATTGATAAAATATCTCCCATAATCACATATTCAGTTTGCTTTCTCCTTAATTGCTAACGTTAATCTGTTCATTTCTGCACATTCTAATATTTTTCCTGTCACCTTCTCATCAATGGGAATCGCTCCACATTTCCAATCTTGTGCAAATACAATTCTAGCTGTAGTTAATACAGGAATAATCAAATATACATTCTCTTTATTATAAATTTCAGGTAAAATCCCCAGCAGCAATATTTCTAGTTTCAGTTCAATACGTTGCTGTATTATCTCTTCCAACCATGACTTGATTCTTGTCCATACTTTTTTGCTTCGCCATATGTCCACCACATATGATATATTGTATGATCCAGGTATTTAGTGGCATTTCCAACATTTAGTTGATTTGTTCTTAAACATTTTTGCCAATCTTGGCGGTGGTAAATTAACTCTGGCGAAGCCTTTAAAAACAGATGGTGAATTTGAACTTCTAAAGTGCAGAAATGGGTTGTTTATTAAATGGATGGAGAATAACTACAGTTATCCTAATTGTCAAGGGAAGTGTGTACGTGTTGTGAAAGAGGGACTGCCTTTTTCTCTCTAGAGCCCCTTCAGGGGCTTCTCCGCTGCCAGTCCGAGGTGGCCGAAGAGGAAAGGAATTGTCCAAATTCCCTATATCATCTCCTATAAATACGGTAAGGAGCAAAGTCTGGGAAAATTTCCACGTGGGTGAAAAGAAACAATAGCAGGCTTCCATCTTCTTGGAAGGACCAGAGTGGCAACTCGCAAAGCATCCCTGGCCTTCTCTCGAATTGCCGTAAGCAGGGGGGTGGGGATGGGAATCCGATGAAAAGGCACGGCAGCCAAAGACAGATTCACATTCCAAACTTATCTCTCTCAAGGCTGTCTCCCAGGGTTACCTACAGCGGCTGGAGGGGAGTGGTCTCTACAACCCGTGAAATTGCTCTGTTGGTGAATGTGATTGATGACACACCCGGGAGGGTAGAAGGGAAACCGGGTCATGATTGGGGCATAAATTACGTAGGGTCAGAGCTGGCTTCACTTGGGAAGTTGCCGACATGAAGCTCCTAATAAATAACTGGATTTCTTTTGAAGCTTGGCTCAACGCTCATGATTTAATTAGGGCATCCTTCGGCCCTGACATTAAACCAGATGACCTACAAGGTCCCTTTCCCAACTCCGTTATTCTGAAAACTTTGGTGATATGAAAACAAACAACCACATTCTTCTTCTGGTAATTTTAATTGCAAAGAAATCATTGCAAAATTCAGAGGTTCAACTTCAGTGGTGTATCTCCACCGCTTCTGGAATCTTTTGGTTTGCTTTTTCAACTGGGCGATCTCTAGCCATGATCTTAAACCAGGATTCTTGGTAGGATCAAATCCATCTAACGAGTGGCCATATGAAGAGGTCTAAGTCCCGTGGTCACAGTTCAGGTGGCAGCTGAACTTGAAGATAATTTGGAAACGTAGTTTAAATGTCCTGCTTCTGTATTTATTTGATTTAGATTCCACCTTTCCCTCAGAAGTTCAGGGTGGTATATGTAGCATCTTCCTTCCTTCCTTCCTTCCTTCCTTCCTTCCTTCCTTCCTTCCTTCCTTCCTTCCTTCCTTCCTTCCTTCCTTCCTTCCTTCCTTCGCCCTTCCTCCCTCCTTTCCTCCCTCCCTCCTTAATTTCTCCTTCATCCCTTCTACAAATTGGGAAGAGTGTTTGGTCTCCATTTTTAAAACATTTTCTTCCATCCCTATTTCCAGGGGTTAAATCCAGCAGGTTCTGGAGAACCGGTAGTGGAAACTTTGAGTAGTTCGGAGAACCGGCAAATACCACCTCTGGCTGGTCCCAGAGTGGGGTGGGAATGGGGATTTTGCACTATCCTTCCCCCAGGAGTGGGGAGGGAATGGGAATTTTGCAGTATCCTTCCCCCAGGAGTGGGGAGGGAATGGGGATTTTGCAGTATCCTTCCCCCAGGCGTGGAGAGGGAATGGGGATTTTGCAGTATCCTTCCCCCAAGAGTGGGTGGGAATGGGGATTTTGCAGTATCCTTCCCCTGCCACACCCACCAAGCCACGCCCATAGAACCGGTAGTAAAAAAAAACTTGGATTTCACCACTGCCTATTTCCTTCTAAAAGCTTTCCCTCTAAGGGCCAAAAAAACCCCCACCACCACTATTTGTCCCTGAATTGTCCATTCCAGACCGACAAAGTGTGAAGATCATCAAGGAAGCCTTTGAAGACTTTGCAAAATTCACTTGCATTCAGTTCGTCCCTTACTCCTACCAGAGAGATTTCATCTCCATCGTCCCACTGTCTGGGTAAGTAAGAGCTGAGGACGTGTCTTGCAGAAGCTCCTCGGCTTCCTTTCTCAAATCTTGCTCCTTCCTGCCCAGTGGTAGACTTCATGAACTGATCATACCCAAGGAGGCTTTTTCAGATGGTCTGAAAAAGTTGAGTTGAAATCCAATTCTGTGCTGGCTGGCTGGGGCTGATGGCAGTTGGAGTCCAACATCACTTGAGTCCCCCGAGTTAGAGAAAGTTGCTGCAGATAATTTCTCTCTGTGTCTTTCTCTCTCTCTCTGTTTCTCTCTTGTCTTTTAATTCCCTCCATTAATTCCATAAATAGATATTCTTTCTTCTAATAATTTTTTGAACTTTTCCGGGTTTCTAGGCAGTTCCATTTCCCTCAAATATTGTTCTATCTTGTCTTCTTCTATTATTTCTTGCTGATACAATCCATTGTCGTATTTCTCAATTATCCTCTTCTTTTCCTCACTTCTATAACGTATCTTTCCATCTTGATCTGTTAACTGACTTATTAATGTCTTTTCTTTCTCTTTTTTTTCATTTCATATGCTAACCATCGTCCCGCTTTATTTGCATTTTCAAAAAAGTTTTGCTTCGTCGCTTTTATTCTATTCGCCAATTCTTCCCGTTCCATTAAATTCATCTTACGTTTTTTTCAAATCCAACAACTTTTTAACCTTTTTGTTCCATCTCTAATCTCTTATATTCTTCCTCTAAGTTCTTTTGCCTTTGTCTGTTTTGTTTATTTCGTTTTCCTAAATATGTCGTTGCCAAACCTCTCATGTATGCTTTACTGGTATCCCGCACGTTTTGTAAAGATGTATCTTCTCTCTTATTCTCTCTGTGTTTCTCTCGGTCTGCCTCTCTCTTTTAACATTTGTTAACTGGGTTTCGCCCCATTTCTAGTCCATTTCTGCCACTGTCATAAATAGGAGTTGGAGGGGAATGCCATTAAGTGTGAAAAATGGTTATATATGGAAAGAAAGAGTTGTTGACAGATCTTCTACTGCTTTGGAGGTGTGAGTTTTAAATATTGCATCTTGCTTTAGCTTCTGAGACAGTTTAATGGCTTCTGTTTACCAGAAGTCTACTCTAAGTATAGCATGGCAAATGGCCGAGTCATTTTTATTGAAAGAGGAGAGGCTGGGCATCAGCCCATCTAATGCAACACAACGTCTTAATTCTTCTTTTTTTTTCCCCAGCTGCTTCTCCAGCGCAGGACGCATCGGAGGCATGCAAGTAGTATCCCTGGCTCCAGACTGCCTGAAGAGGGGCAAAGGGGTAGTTTTGCATGAGCTGATGCATGTCTTGGGGTTCTGGCATGAACATTCCAGGGCCGACCGAGATAAATACATCCACATTTCCTGGAATGAGATCTTGACTGGTAAGAGACGCGGCTGCTCTCACAGCCATGTTGTGTCAGAGGAACGGCTTGCAAATGGTCTCCCAATCAATGATCAGAAGGGACTAGATCAGGGGTCAGCAACCTGTGGCTCGGGAGCCGCATGTGGCTCTTTGAGCCCCCTCTGGCTGTGGCTCCCTGTCAGGTGAGATGAGGTCCCCGGACGTTAGGTTAGAATTAAAACTGTAGTTTTAAAACTACGTATTGTAGTCCAGTCATGTTAAGGATATAGTTGTGAGATAACCAGGAACGGTTATGAAGCAGAGCGTAGAGTTTTACACACGGAAACGGTGCTGAGAGTAGTTGTAAATAAACTGCATACAAACTGGTTTTTAAAGTAGTTTACTTGTAGAGCAAAGCAAATTCATAGTCCTTTTACCCACCCAAGTCTTAGCCATGAATAACCAATCCAGAGATACAACACTTCTTCCTGGTTCGTAGAACAAGACATGAATCGTTCAGGAACAATATAAAACAGTTCATAAAAGCAGTACTGAATAAACCATGATCAAATTGACCACATAAAGAGACCAAAGATATCTACAACATAGGAGCAGATAACAATATGGTGTAATATACACACTGACCACAATCAAACTCTCTTTAAATACAGTTTCTACAGAGCTCATCCAACCAGGATGCAGAATGACTCAGCAATACTCTTAAAGCTATATTCTACATATTCATACTGTAAACATATTTATTTATTTATTTATTTATTTATTCAATTTCTATACCGCCCTTCTCCCGAAGGACTCAGGGCGGTGAACAGTTAAAATGACATACATATAGAATGTGAATATAAATAATTAAGCCAGTTTGGCTCAACAGTTAAGAATCTTCAGCATAAAGATTTAAATGTTTATAATAAATATTATTATATTATTATAATATAATGTTTATAATATATAAAGATTTAAGTGTTTATAATATAATGTTGGCTTATATATTACCTGGCCAACTAGTTAGGCAATGGCCATTTCCTAACAAATACAATTATAGGTTTATGTAACCACCAGCTTGTGAGAAGATAGTTTTAGAGATCCAGAGGAAAACATATCCATGCTCGTGTTTAAACTTTGCTTAATTTTCACCTTTTTAAAAAATTGTCTTTGAATCCCGATTGCTAATTGTCTGCTGAGATGACTCCTAGATGATTAAAAACGGCGTTGGTTTTTTTTTTTTTAGGTTTTGAAATTAACTTCATCAAGAACTGGAACACCAACATGTTGGACGATTATGACTATTCCTCCATTATGCATTACGGGAGGTACGCAAAATTTATTTACTTATTCAGTGAGAAGATTTATACGGCCGCCCACTCACTCTCCGGGTGACTCTGAGAGGCTTACAAATAAAATCTGTTCTAAAGGTTCCATGGCAAACCGTAGATCACATTGCGACTACTGTGTTTCCCTGAAAATAAGACCCTGTCTTATACTTTTTTGAACCCCGAAATAAGCGCTTGGCCTTATTTCCAGGGAGGTCTTGTTATTTTGGGGCATGTGGCGCAACATGGAACTCCTCTTGAACGTCTTCGCCTGATTTTCAACTCAGCGTTTAAATATTTTCGCGGATGGCTTATATTGGCGTATGCGCTCAAAAGCCCGATTGGGCTTATTATCAGGGGATGTCTTATTTTCGGGGAAACAGAGTAGCTGTAAGCGGAGAGCATGTAGTGGCCTAATATCTGCTTTTTAAATATATATATTTAAAAAGCCAATCAGAGCACAGCCAACCCCCCATCCAATCAGAGCACAGCCAAGTCCCTAACCAATCAGAACACACCTCCACCCAATCAGAACACAGCCAAGTTCCCACCTAATTAGCTCCCACCCCCACTAGCAGTTAAAAGGAAGAAACAGCTGCGATCTCACATTGCTCCTGGAAGCACGAAGTCGAAAACACCAGCCTGAAGATGACAAATGAGACTTTGTCGAAACGTCGCCAAGACACTTCCAATTTTACGCGGGAGAAGACCCGAATAACCAAAGACACACACACACACACACACACACACATATGTTTTCTGAGGTTTTCGTGGGTGTTTGTATGTAGGTCTTTGGTTATTCGGGTCTTTGCTTTGCTTTAGTGTTTGGATGGCCTCTGGCTGAGGAATTCTGGGAGTTGAAGTCCACAAGCTGTAAAGTGGCCAAGGTTGGAGACCCCTGGCTTAGACATTGGTATTTGAATTTAGATCTTATGCTGGATGAGGAATTCTGGGAGTTGAAGTCCACAAGCTGTAAAGTTGCCAAGGTTGGAGAGACCCCTGGCCTAGATATTGGTATTTGAACTTAGATCTTTTTAACATTTATATTTTGTTGGGTTCTACTAATCTCGTTGAAATGTTAATATAGATTGCTAGTCCATGTATCATATGGGTAAATAAATAATTCTCTAAGATACTGGTGCTGCAGTAGTTAGAATGCAGTATTGCTGGCTAATTCTGCCCACTGCCAGGAGTTCGATCCTGACCAGCACAAGGTTGATTCAGCCTTCTATCCTTCCAAGGTGGGTCAGATGAGGACCCAGATTGTTGGGGGCAAGAGGCTGACTCTGTAAACTGCTTAGAGAGGGCTGTAAAAGCACTGTGAAATGGTGTATAAGTCTTAAGTGCTATTGCTATCTTTTTGGGTGCACGTTACTTAAGAACCTAATCAAGGAAGGGATTTAGCCATTTTAACTATCTGGAAAGGGGATATATTTTGACCAAGAGATGCCAAAGAATTGTCACCAATTCTGCTAAAAGGCAGATGCGGAGGCTCTATTCTCAACAGTTTTCTGAGTTCGACAAATGCTCGTCACAAAACTCGCTTATGTAATTATTTCCTTGATTAAAAGTCTCACCCAACTTATTCCCTCTTAGGATGTTTTGGGGTGGGGGGGGGAAGGGTACCATACCACTTTAAAAAGAGGAATTTGCATTTGAAAAGGCTACACTGGGGTGTCAGATAACATGGCATTTAAACAAAGCAGCAGTGCACTTAAAAAAGTAACTTTGGGGCTAATTCATTTTCGTTATTACAGAAATGAGGAGCGATTCGTAGAAAGCATTATGAATGCAAATGACTGTAACATTTTCCCTTTTTAAAAAAGTAGAGAAGATTGCCAGATTATTATGAACAGTTTTTTTTTTTAATGATTTGCATTAATAGAGGTCATGCTGGGAAGAATATTCCACTTACGTCCTGTACCTGGAGAAGATTTCTTTATGTGAAAGAAGGGGGGGGGGAGAAGGAGGGAAGGAGGGAGGGAGGGAGGGAGAGAGAGAGAGATAAAGGGACAGAGAGAGAGAGACAGAGAGAGAGAGAGAAAGAGAGAGAGAGACAGAAAGAGAGAGACAGAAAGAGAGACAGAGAGCACGATAGAAAGAGACAGAAAGAGAGAAAGAAAGACAGAAAGAGAGAGAGAGAGAAAGAGAGAGAGAAACAGAAAGACGGGGAGAGAGAAAGAGAGAAAAAGAGAGAAAGAGAGAGAGATGGGAGAGGGGGAGAGAGAGAGCAAAAGAGAGCGAGAGAGAGACACAGAGAGAAAGAGAAAGAGAGAGAGAGAAAGAGAGAGAGAGAAAGAGAGAGGATGGGAAGAAACTTTCTCTGCCTAAGATCTGAACAAACCAGGATTGCTGAGAATGGACTTGGCTTAGATGAAGATGGATTAGATGACCTCCGAGGTCCCTTCCAACTCTATTATTATTATGTTACCTTAAGTTCATCTAATGTTTTAGAAGGCAACTTTCCATGTTAAGCTGAATAGGAGAGTTTAACTTGATGTTTCTCAAACTTGGCAACTTTAAATTGTCTGGACTTCAGCTCCCAGAATTCCCCAGTCAGTTCACCATTCTAGAGAAATGGCTGTCCAATGTCTACCTGACAACCTCCAGTGATCGAGCACCCACAACTTCTGAACGCAACCTGTTCTACTCATTAATTGTTCTCATTGTCAGGAAATTTCTCCTTAGTTCTAAGTTGGATCTCTCTTTAAGGATCTTCCACCCGTTACTTCTTGTCCTGGTCTCACTTGATCTATTACAAAAGAGATGTTTGAGCATTGACATTGTCTTCTCTCCCTTTTCAGGAATGCCTTCAGCATGACTGGCTTACCAACCATCGTCCCGCTATCCCGTCCTCCTGCTCTCCTTGGCCAACGATGGAACCTGAGTGTTTCGGACATTGCCAAAATCAACAAACTCTACAAATGTTCACAGGTGGCAACTCAGCCAGGTAATGCTCAAAATTGAGTCAAGGTCTTGACAGTAACCAAGAGAGCTTGTGTCAAGAATGTTCCTTCTTTCAAACCTTAATGCTTTTCAACTTGCCAATGAACTGGAGGAACAAGGGGGAAACGGAATCCGGAGAATGTACGCAGAGATTGTGAGTGCATGGAAACCAATCAAGGTCACCACTTCAGGTGCTTGAGAAAGAGATGGATTGTTCCTGTAACAAAAGAACATTTCATAATTGGACAATGTGATCAACTAGGGATGGGGAAAATGGGAAGTTTTTGTTTAACTGCATTTGCGCGGAGAAAATCAGAGCTGGTTTTCTTTCCTTCAGTACCAACATGGTGTATCCAATAAAGTTTTACTTCTCGGAATTCAATTCTCCCGAGAGTGTTTCCTTGTTTTGAGTTCGCTAATTGGACAGTTGACAGCTAGTTTCTTACAAAAACTCTTGGTTGTGTGCATTGCAGAGGGGGAAAAAGGTTGGATTAGAGAAACTTGGTGCCTGGCAATGGATATGTAGAGGATGAGGATGATGAGCTGGTCAGGAATAGGTTCAACTTCATATGCCTTGCCTTGCGCGTTGGCTGTTTTAACATTATGGGGATTCATCTGTTGCACTAAGCTGTGATTTCTTGGCCTTTGGTTTAAGGGATAATGTAAATTCAACACTGGTTGATAAACCAGGTTTTATGGCTTTGCTCAATATATGAACTCAAGCGATTATGGCTTATTCAAGTTGTCATAATAAAGGAAGACTGGATTGGCACAGCTGTAGCTGGCTAAGGGGTGGAGAATGTCTTTTTCGATGATCCAAGAGCACACGAGTATCTAATTTTTAATATTATATTTCCAGAAGCGGTGCCAGAGGAAGCCATCAAAGAGAAGGTTATGGACTTCATCCCCGTTCAACCTGAGCCCTGTTCTCCTAAAAACAATTTAGCCAGTGCTGTTGTTAGAAAGACTACAGAACCCATCTTTTCATCTCAAAAGACGGTTGGTGAAGATCTAAGCACAGTAGTAGGTCAGTTGAGAACAGAGGTAGCAGAACAGAGCGTGGTGGTATCTGCCATGACCTCTCATACAAGAGAAGCAAGCAGAGAGCGTCAGATGCCTTCAAAACATGTGCTGGAAACAACACAAACTAGACAGATGAAGACAACAGCAACAGGCAATATTGATGAGAAAGCTGTTGCACCATGGACTTCCCAGAATCCAAGTGCTGGATGGCAGTTGGGAAACCAATATCTGAAAGCATATACACCAACTGAGCAAAGCCCCATGGGAACAAGAGTAACAGCTTCTCCAGAGATGGAGAGGAAGACATCTTCCTCTCAGGCCAAAGGTTCTGTCCTTCCTTCAGTGGAAAAAATCCATGGAGCTACGACACTTGGTCAGAAGGAAGCTAGTATAGAAGTTTCTACCTCAAAAGCCACAATTCTGGAACCTACAGGAGAAGGAGAACTGTCTACAGCTGTGGAGTTGACAGGCTCGTTGGACATGGGAAGTAATGAGACAGACATTGGAATGGGTTCTCCAAGGTCTCCCCCATCTGTAGTGGAGAAACACTCCAAGGGACAATCAATGAAGGCTTTCCATCAAGCTGTAACTGCTTCTATGAATGAAACAGGCAGCCCAGCTTATGTACATCCAGTGGAGAATATCTTGACTATCGTGACCAGCTCTTTATCTAGCTCTAGTATCCTCAGGAACCCAACCACCATCTCCAGCCGTGTGGAACTGGGAGAAAAATCTCAAGGCACTGAAGTGGAAGTTCTGGAAAACATTGTCACCGTTTCTGGCCTAGGGGGGAGGGAAGTAGACACAGAAAGTTCTCACCATGAGCAATCAACAGCGCTTCCTTATATTCAGCCCTCCAGCATGAAAAATATACGTGAACATGGAGACGTTCTACTTCCTAGAAAGGAGACGCCAGTTCCTGAAATTCTGGAAGCTCAAACAAAATCCATGGGGTGGTTCACTTCTGGAGCACCATCGTCCCTTCAGGGAGCGGTCACTGTCCATCCTGATGCTTCAGAGTTAAAGGAGAATGGTTCCTTAGATGATAGTCCTACTAGGATAGCAGAATCATTTTCACCGCTACCACCTCACCTGGTAAGAAATGGTTATGAATGGGGGAAATCCATTACAGGTAAGCCTCCTGGAACCGTTTCCTCCTGGCATGTTACAGAAAGGCGAGTGGAGGCTGAAAGCCATACTCCGGACCACGCAGAGTGGCCAAGCCAAATTCCCACTTGGGGGAAAGCAGCTTCTTTAGCAATCAGAACCAACGTGGCTGTCCAACCTACAGAGCAAAGCTCTAAGACAGCAGCAGGACCAGGGGACAATAGGTCATGGTCCCAAGCGAGCACCGATGAGAGTCGCCATCCTAGGAAGTCCGTCACTGTGGGATGGTCTCCATCTGCAGACGTCAAAAGACAAACACTGGGGAAGACTATAGAAACAGCATCAATGAAGACCCTCGAGAGGTTACCGATGACTCAAAAGATTGATCTGGACCACAGGGAAAGATCTAGAAGAACCACTTTGGTGAGACAATTTCCCACTGGACCCTCTGGGAGCCAAGTGTCCACCCAACGTGAACAAGGAGATGAAGAAACTCCAAGTCAACCATCTTCTACTTTGTCAAGAATAGCTGGAGCTGAACATCACGAGATTCAAGCCAGTGGTTCTACTAATAGGCTGAGGGCAATGGTGTCCCCAAAACCATGTGGTAAGAAATTAGCAGTGTCTGAATCTAGAACACTGACTTCATCTTTGGGGTACACCACTGAGAAATTCAGCTCTTTAAATAGGCAATTTAAATTGGGGATTACTGATAAAAGAAGTCCAAGGCCAAGAATTCAAGAATCTGGTCCTACTTCAAGTAGGATATTTCAGCTAGGGGGAGAAAGAAATACTTCTCCCAGAAATTGGGGTGGTGTCACAAAGCCAGGAAGTAGAAATGGAACCAGTAATTCCACAGAACATTTTGAAGAAGAGACTTTATCAGTGAAAACAAATGAATTCATACAAACAACTTCAACAAAAAGAGCTCCAGAGATTACTGTGGTAAGTGGCACCAGGACGGCTGCACCACTAACGGTTGGTTCTTCCCATTTTTTCACCATCTTGGCTCATGGCAAGCCAACTCTGAACAGACCCCAAAGCCGTTTTTACTTGGGGGGCACAGATTCCGTAACACGTCTCGAAAGCTTGCCTACACGATCTCTAGAACTTGCCACAGAAACAGAACTTCCCTTCCAACTTAATCAAACTATTCCTTCTGCAGAAAGGAGATCTGTCGTGCCAGCCAGTTCAACAGAAGGATTGACTATGGGTGGGGTGAGCTTGGCCACTGCTCGTGTTCAGGAAGGTACAGCTGGGAGACATAGCACAGGGCTCCCTTCATTAGAAAGGCAACCAACGTCTCTAGAAGGAACAGCTTCACCATTGGTCACAGGTTCCTTACTATCTCCTGAGCCTGTGAACCTTAAAGAGGGATCTGTTGGTGGCCATCTTGGAACAGCTACTTCATCGGTTCCAAGGAACACATCCCTTGTAGGCACTACAGTTGCGCTATCTCCTGACTTGTCCAGTACCATCATTCTGGACTCTAGGGAAAACCAGACTATTATGCAATATGATTCAAAACAGATCATAGGTACCCCTTCCAAACCAAGTGGAGAGATGCCAATGGAGATCAACCTTGGTAGCACCTTGGCTTCCACTGAAACCCACGGGACATCTCATGCTGGATCCCATGAGGAACACACCAAGTTCCTACAGTTTGAGTCTGGATCACAGACTAAAGCGAAACCTTCAGAGGAAGTCACTGGGCCAATATTGGATGGAAAAACTTCAACCCACTTTCTGGAGGAGACATGGAAGATCTTTACGAAAGAAAATGATGCCTACAGATCAGAGGAGCCAGCTGCTGCTAAACTCACAAGGATCAGCTCAAAAGCATCTGAAGAAAGTCATATCGGCACAACAGGAGCCACCGGTCTTGGTGTGAAATCCTCATCTCACTTAATTCCCACTAATCCCTCCGAAGAAACAGAAGAATCCACAATCTTCAATGAGAAGAATGTACATCGCACTAGTGGTCCTTCTAGCCAATCATATTCTGTTGCTTTGATGCCACCCCATTCAAACGTTCCAACATCAAAAGTGGTATCTTCTGTTTCGGATGTCTATCACCCTCATGATATAGAGAAGGTGGAAGCTGTAGATGTGTACCATAAGGTTACAAAGTTCTCTAAAGGGGCTTTGGTGCCTTTTAGAATATCTCTGCCCCAGATCCAGACTCTTGGCTCAGCTGAAACAGGAAGGAGATCTTCTATGACATATGGCGTCAAAGGTCTGGAAAAGGCCACGGGGGCTCCCACAAGAGTGAAACACACAGAACTCTTTCCTCTTGCAACGGAATTGTCCCGACTAATCTCTGAGACCCAAGTTGCAACAAACCTGGAAGCGATGAGTAGGAGCCAGAAGAACGAAAGGAACCTAGAAGAAAATGAATCTTTTCTTGCAAGCAACCCTATCCATCTCCATCATATCAACAAGAGATCTCTGCTGGGAATAACGGCAACTCCACCTCCTTTCATATTGTCTTCACCAGCTCCTGATCCTAAATTGGTACACTCAAATATTGGACAAGTAAACCCCAGAAGATTGAGAGTCAAGGAATTGTTCCCAAAGAAGCATATGTGTAAAATCATGGCTTCTTCAGGTGGAGCTGTACAACGACTGCTTCTTCCTGGACATTTACGAGGATACCTGAGTCATCCTGCCATCGGTCAGGATGCGGCCCTTTCAATAGAAAACATGACACAGCCTGAGAACCATATGTTGAGGTCCACTTCGAAGTCCAAGTTATGGAGTCTTCTCCGAAAGTTGTCCCCTTCTGAGAAAAAGAGAGGAAATAAACCAGGGCTCAACCAGAGAACCACAGGTGACATTTTGATATCTTGCTCCTTCAAGGAGAACTTGTGTGGCTGGAAGCAAAGACAAAATGACAGCTTGGACTGGATGCTTGAGAAGGAGGAAGAGAGGAGTGCGGAGTCCATGGAAGTCTCTGGAAAGCCTTTCAGGAGCTTAGACGGTAAGGGACAATTCCATTCTTTTATGTCCTTGTAGATGTGGAGTGGTAACGTGGTAACTCAATGGCTAAGATGCTGATCTTGTTGATGGAAAGGTTGGCAGTTCAATGGTTCGAATCCCTAGTGTTGTGTAATGGGTGAGCTCCCGTTACTTGTCCCAGCTTCTTCCAACCTAGCAGTTCGAAAGCACGTCAAAAATGCCAGTAGAAAAATAGGGACCAACTTTGGTGGGAAAATAACAGCGTTCCATGTGCTTTTGGCGTTGAGTCATGCCGGCCACATGACCACGGAGACATCTTCGGACAGCGCTGGCTATTCGGCTTTGAAACGGAGATGAGCACCGCCCCCTAGAGTTAGGAACGACTAGCATACATGTGTAAGGGGAACCTTTACCTTTACCTTTAGATGTGGAGTAGGCCTCATCAATGGCGGTCAGTTTGGGTCTTTCTCTCTGACCTCCTACGGATGCCAAATCTCCACTATGACAGGCTGGTTTTATTTATTCATTTTATTGTGACCGTCAATATCCTACCCTGGTGCTAGGCAGCTCACAATAACCTTTAAAACGTAGTGAAAAACAAATCCTTCCCCTCAGGTGCCATGCCAAACATTGTCCCAACTCCATTCCCCTCCTAATCTATGGGAAGAGTCAGGTCTCTGGAAGGCTCAAAGGGGAGAGGGGGTTGCTCGATCTCTAGTGGCAGGCTGTTCCAAAGGACTGGGTAGCTGCTGTGAAGGGATGCCTCTGAGGATTCATCAGATGGCAACATTTAAGGGAGGAGGCCTGGAGTTCACCCATCCTATCTGACTCACTAGGATGGGCAGGTATCCTCAGGGAGAGGCTGTCCTGTAAGTAACCTGGCCCTGTGCCATGGAGGGATGTCCAGCACCTTGAATTGCCTCAGAAAAGCAACTGGAAACCAGTAGTTACAGATACAGATTAACAGAGTTGGAAGGGACCTTGGAGGTCATCTAGTCCAGCCCCCAAGCAGGAGACCCTACACCATTTCTGACCGATGGCAGTCCAGTCTCTTCTTGAAAGCTTCCAGGGATGAAGCTCCCACAACTTCTGAAGGCCACTTCTGTTGATTGTTCTCACTGTCAGACAATTCCTCCTTATTTCCAGGTTGAATCTCTCCTTGAACAGTTTCCATCCATTGTTCCTTGTCTGGCCTTCAGATGTCTTGGAAAATAGCTTGACCCCCTTCCTCCTCTCTGGGGCAGCCCGTCAAATATTGGAAGGCTGCTATCCTGTCTCCTCTGGTCCTTCTCTTCACTAGACTAGCCATGCCCAGTTCCTGTTGAGGGGAGGAGCTTCAGATCTCTTGATTATGACAGGCTAATTTGTGCCCACACTGTTTCTTCCCAGGTTATATTTTCCTAAAGCCTTCAGGTCATCTCCCAAGGCAAAGGGCTGTTTTGATCAGCCCCGTTGTGTATGGCATCCAATGTCTCCAATTTTGGTACAGATCGACAGACTGCGTTGAAGGTAAATATCTTCAGCTGTATTGGCTGGAAAATTTGGGGGTTGCACTCCCAACAGAGCTGGGGAGCGGGTGGCGGTTGCATTCTGGAGAACGGCTCCAGGCTGCATTAAGCGACTTGATCCTGAAAACGGTGTGGCGAAATCGGGAGGTTGGTGCCTTTAGCTCACGGTTTGCAACAATAAGGAACCAGGATAGCTCAGCAGACTAAAGCCTGTTATTAACATTCAGCTGTCTGCAATTATTGTAAGTTCAAATCTCACCAGGCTCAAGGTTGACTCAGCCTTCCATCCTTTCTAAGGGAGGTCAATTGAGGACCCAGTTTGTGGGGGCAATAAGCTGACTTTGTATAAAATATAGAAAAGTATGAAGGCTATTGCTTAACGCATTGTAAGCCGCCCTGAGTCTCCAGAGAAGGGTGGCATATAAATCTAATTTTTTAAAAAAATAATAATAATAATCGAGCTAGCAATTGCACAGCTGTTGGGACTTCAAAAATGTCAGAGTTTGTTGCAAAAATTAAATCCAGAAAGCACACACCGGCAGACTGATGCAGCAGGATTGATTTAAATATGAAATGTCTTTATATGCAAGAATATATATACAATACCAACAGCTGAGAACAGTTTCATTTCAGCTCAGATCAGCAGATAAGTTCACACACACACACACACACACACACACACAGAGTGGTTTCAGTTTCAATTCTCAGCACAGACTCAGAAGCTGCAGACTAAGACCCACCCTGGCTCCAGTCTGTCTCAGCTCCCAATTGGCTGACTTAGTTGCTATGCCTATTCATTGGCTGACCTTGTTACCATGTCTTCCCAGTCATGAATATTCTGTCAGAAAATGGGTCACACATAGCTTTGGGGAGCTCCACTGTAAGTTTGAACTGTCGCTAAATGAGGAATAGCGAATACTTTTCCAAGAGAAAAATGCAATGGTTTCTTTTTTTCATTCTGTAGATAGCTGGTCATTGAGCTGTTTATATTTTGTAGGCAAAATTAACTTCTACACAAGGCGTCTGAATTCCACCGAATGGCACAAAGTGAGGTCAGTGAAGGGAAAGCAAGATACTGGCTGGCATCAAGTGACCGTATATATTTCTACAACTTGGGTATTACAGGTAAACATCTATGCCATGTCCTAAAAGTAAAGGTTTCCTCTGTCCAGTTGTGTCCAAGGGGTCAGTGGTCATCTCTGTTTGTTAGCTAAGGGAGCAAACATTGTCCAGAGACATTTCTGGGGTCATGTGACCAGCATGGCTTTACGCCAAGTTGCATGAAATGCTGTTACCTTTCCCACCAGTGGTACCTATTTATCTACTCGCATTTACATGCTTTCAAACTGTGAGAACAGGAGCTCACCCCATTGCATGGTGCTGGGGTCTCGAACTGCCAACCTTCTGGTTGACAAACCCACGGTCTTAACCGCTAGGCCACTGCGCCCAAGGTCCTAAGTACGTATTGGAAATTGAACACGTATCAAGTAGAACATTAGAATATTAGAACAGAATAGAGCTGGAGGGGACCTTGGAGGTCCTGTAGTCCAGCCTCCTGTTCAAGCAGGAGAACGTATGCCATATCAGAGAAGTGGCTGTCCAATCTCTTCTTAAAAACCTCCAGTGATGGAGCAGCCACAATTTCTGGTGGCAAGTTGTTCCACTGGTTAATTCTCCTCACTGTTAGGAAGTTTCTCCTTAATTTCAGGTTGCTTCTCTCCTTGGATAGTTTCCATCCATTGTTTCTTGTCCTGCCCACCTGTGCTTTGGAGAATAATTTGACCTCCTCTTCTTCATGGCAGGTTATGATACAGATGAAGATCAGGTCTATTATTTGCTCCCCATCCCAAAATTCAACAAACATGTTTTCGAAGTTATTAGATCAACTCCCCTCCATTGTTTTTACGCTATATATGCTGATAGGTACTTTTAAAAATGGCTCACTGGAAGCTTTTCCAAAATCTTAGCAAACGCTGCCAAATTTGAAATTGTTGACGTTCCAGCTTGATAAAAACCCTTAGATCTGTAAGAAGTAATCGCGTGGACTATGTCTATGAAGATTCTCAGTTATCCAGGTCATGGTTGTCCTTTTTTCAAGAGGCAACTGGAACTTTCTTGCTTTTATTTGAAGATGTTTTGCTTCTCCTTCAAGAAGCTTCTTCAGCTCTTCTTCTTCTTCCTTCTCCTGTTCCTCCTGTTCCTTTTCCTCTTCTTCCTCCTCTTCTTCCACTTCTCCTTCCTCTTCTTCTTCTTCTTCTTCCTTTTCTTCTTCTTCTTCTTCTTCTTCTTCTTCTTCTTCCTCCTCCTCCTCTTCCTCTTCTTCTTCTTCTTCCTCTTCTTCCTCTTCCCCTTCCCCCTCCTCCTCCTCCTCCTCCTCCTCCTCCTCCTCCTCCTCCACCTCCTCCTCCTCCTCCTCCTCCTCCTCCTCCTCCTCCTCCTCCTCCTCCTCCTCCTCCTCCTCCTCCTCCTCCTCCTCCTCCTCTTCTTCTTCTTCTTCTTCTTCTTCTTCTTCTTCTTCTTCTTCTTCTTCTTCTTCTTCTTCTTTTTTGATTTGATTTATATGCCGCCCTTCTCCGGAGACTCAGGGCGGCTTACAATGCATTAAGCAATAGCCTTCATACTTTTCTATATTTTATACAAAGTCAGCTTATTGCCCCCACAAACTGGGTCCTCAATTGACCTACCTTGGAAAGGATGGAAGGCTGAGTCAACCTTGAGCCTGGTGAGATTCGAACTTACAGTAATTGCAGACAGCTGGATGTTAATTAGGGTGCTTAGTCTGCAGAGCTATCCAGGCTCCTCCTCCTCCTCCTCCTCCTCCTCCTCCTCCTCCTCCTCCTCCTCCTCCTCTTCTTCTTCTTCTTCTTCTTCTTCTTCTTCTTCTTCTTCTTCTTCTTCTTCTTCTTCTTCTTCTTCTTCCTCCTCCTCCTCCTCCTCCTCCTCCTCCTCCTCCTCCTCCTCTTCCTCTTCTTCCTCTTCTTCCCCCTCTTCCTCTTCTTGGATGAGAAATGAAATGTCTTCCAAGAAAAATCAGAAAGTCCAGTTTCCTCTTGAAAAAATGCACTTTCGGGACACATGGAGTCTGCTTAATTATAATGCATTTAATTAAAGAGGGTGGAGATGATGTTGCTGGAAGTATGGTCCTCTCTGTATCTTAAAATGTCCTCACCACTGACAAAAATAGCACCCTCTTGCAAACGGTTTCCTTTTCCCCTCAGAAGTTTAATTTGATTTTTTTCCCTCTCAAAGGCAAGTGCTTAGAATGTGCTCTCTCCCGTGTGCTCTCTCCACAGGTAGTGCTCGAAGGCATTGTTGTCAGCAACGAAGTAAGATGCAAAGTTCAAATCGATGATCTGTCTCTCTGTCAGAAGCCCTGTGGGCAGTGTTTACGATAGAATGGTCCGCCTTCTGTGTCACAAATTAATTCAAATAAATATTAAGCATACGGCAGCCTTGGATTTCAGTGACTGTCCGTCGTCCGTATTTCGTAGCATCCTAGGGCAGGAAGGGATCTTTTTTAAAAAATTAGATTTATATGCCGCCCTTCTCCGGAGACTCAGGGCGGCTTACAATGCGTTAAGCAATAGCTTTCATACTTTTGTATATTTTATACAAAGTCAGTTTATTGCCCCCACAAACTGGGTCCTCAATTTACCTACCTTAGAAAGGATGGAAGGCTGAGTCAACCTTGAGCCTCGAATTTGCAATAATTGTAGACAGCTGAATGTTAATAACAGGCTATTAGCCTGTTGAGCTATCTTGGAGGTCTTCTAGTCTAATCCCCTGACTGTCATCTCACAAAGCATCCCTGGCCTGCTCTTGGGTTGCCATAAGCAAGGCAGGGGGGATGGGAAGCCGATGAAACGGCACGGCAGCCAAAGACAGATGTACATTCCAGACTTATCTCTCTCAAGGCTGTCTCTCAGGGTTACCCACAGCGGCCGGAGAGGAGTGGTCTCTACAAACCACGGAATTGCTCTGTTGGCAAATGTGATTGATGACACATCCTGGGGGGAAGGGGGGAAACAGGGTCATGATTGGGGCCATAAATTATGTAGGGTCAGAGCTGGCTTCACTTGGGAACATGCGGATATGAAGCTCCTAATAAATAACTGGATTTCTTTTGAAGCTTGGCTCGAGGCTCATGATTTGATTTAGGGCTTCCGTTGGAACCCTGAAAGCATCCAAGGCAGGAAAACTTATACCATCCTGGATAAATCCAGAAAATAACGACACCTAGGCGGTTGGGTGGAACCTTGTGCTGCCATCTCTACCGGTTCTCCAAACCACCTACCACAATCATTACCGGATCTCCTGATCCGGTCTAAACCGGGAGCATTTCACCCCTGGTCAGGCCACACCTAGAATCCTGCATCCAGTTTTGGTCTCCACACTATTAAAAAGATGTTGAGACTCTTTAGAAAGAGTGCAGAGAAGAGGAACCAGGATGATGAGGGGACTGGAGGCTCAAACATACGATGAACAGTTGCAGGAACTGGGCCTGGCTAGTCTAGTGAAGAGAAGGACCACGGGAGATAGGATAGCATCTTCCAATATTTGAGGGGCTGCCACAGAGAGGAGGAAGGGGGTCAAGCTATTTTCCAAGGCCAAACAAGGAATAATGGATGGAAACTCAACAAGGAGAGATTCGACCTGGAAATGAGGAATTTCCATTCTTCGGTCCAGTCAGAACTGAAGAAGCTTCTTGGATAAGAAGGGAAACATCTTCGAAGAAAAACCAGAGAGTCCAGCTGCCTCTTGAAAAAAAAGCTCCTTCGGGTCTTTCTTTCATACTTTGCCTAAATAATCCTTATCATTCTGCACAGTGCCTGGGGATTATATACAGTGCCTTGGGAAAGTAGGGCATATTAAAAATATAGATTCCCTTCTCTGCCTGAAAACATCCCACATTGTATAGCAGTGTTTCTCAATCTTGGAAACTTGAAGATGGGTGGACTTCAACTCCCAGAATCCCCCCAGCCAGCTGGCTGGGGGATTCTGGGAGTTGAAGTCCACCCATCTTCAAGCTTCCAAGGTTGAGAAACACCGTTCTATAGATTTCCCAAGCTTTCTACTCAAAGCCAGCTTTTTACTCATTGCCGCTACGATATATTTCTATATCCCCTTGTTATGGAATGAAGTGACCAAGCAACATGGGTCAGTCAGAGAGAGAGAGGTTTTATTTGCGCAAAGACTCAAAAGCCATGTTTGCCAATCTTGGCTCTGAGTAAAGTCTCCATGCTTGTATGACACATTATATACTTTTCTAAACAAAGGATTCTGCTAACTCAGCAACTTTTCCATATATGGTTAACATACATTTGTTATTTTTAATTGACATTTCTTAATTACTAAAGTTTTACATTATCTTTATCCAACACTCATAATTCTTCTTGTAATTGGCTGAAGTACAAATTCTTCTTTTGATATTTGCTTCCCGTCCAGATGCTATTCTCTGGCCTAATCACCCTTGACTATATTTCATGAAGATGCTCCCTTTTCTTCTGACAAGTTAGGGGGTTACTTAGAGTATCAAGGGAGTTCATGCTGACATTGTATTTTCTCTAGCTGGCGGTATTTCCTGCCTTCAGAATATAGTTGCTTTTAGAATATCTTTTAGAATATAGTGAATATAAAGTTATCAGCGGTCATCCAAACGGTTCCCACTTTATCTGCTTCTACTTTACCCTCGCAGGCAGCAGAAGAAGGGATGAATGAATTAGGGCTAAAGGGAGGAGGAAGCTGACCCAGACTGACAACGGGGGTCCTCTTTGGAACGATCGATTTGCAAAAAAGGAACATTTCAATGTTCAGCCCTTTTTAAAAAAAAGATCAGTCACATTTTTAGCTGCAGCAGATATTAATTCTATAGCCCTTCTACGTTCATTAAAATTACATGAGAGAGAGAGAGCATAGGGAGACGTGGAGTCTGTGGCTGTGAGTGGCGCTTTGATGGAATACTTTTTTCCCCCCTGAATGCGGTTAGTTTAATAAGTTCGCTTTATGGCGAAGGTCTCCTGCTTGACTGGGAGGGTTGGACTAGAAGACCTCCAGGGCCCCTTCCAGCTCTATTATTCTATAAGGCGTGTATCTTTTCCAGCACCGATAGAAAACACAGGTCAGGATGGGTTACTGCTGAGTTTCAGAGTTCCCAGCAAAGAGAGTAAAGGTCTCCCTCACAGGACAGATTATGCTTCCCACTCTGTAATTTCCAATCATCTGGTTGGGAATGATGGAAGTCAGAAGAATGGGTGGGTCGGTGGGTAGTCTCCTGTCTGGAAGCCAGATGGATGAGGACACAAAAAAGCTAATCAGGTTTATAAATTCTTTATCCAGCAGAGGGCAGTCTTGTCCTATTCTTGGCCATCCCTTGGCTTGGCCTTTCCAAATTGTGCTAAAGAGAGCAAAAAAAAGTTTGGTGGCCTCTTTTTTGACTATGAAAGAAGAAGAGGGGAAGGGAGAGAAAGAGGAGAAGAGAGGAGAGGGGAGAGGAGAGGAGAAAAGAGGAGAGGAGAGGGAAGAAGAGAGAGGAGAAAAGAGGAGAGAGGAGAGGAGAAGGGAAGAGAGAGGAGAAAAGAGAGAGAAGAGGAGGAGAGGGGAGAGGAGAGAAGAGAGGAGAAAGGAGAGAGGAGAGGAGAGGAGAAGGGAAGGGATGGGAGAGGAGAAAAGAGGAGAGAGGAGAGGGAAGAGGAGAGGAGGGGAGAAGAGAGGAGAGAGGAGAAAAGAGAAGAGGGGAGAGGAGGGGAGAGAAGAGAAGAGAGAAGAGAAGAGAAGAGAAGAGAAAATAGAAGGGAAGGGAAGAGGAGAGGAGAGGAGAGGAGAGGAGAGGAGAGGGGAGGGGAGGGGAGGGGAGGGGAGGGGAGGGGAGAGGAGGGGAGGGGAGGAGAGGAGAGGAGAGGAGAGGAGAGGAGAGGAGGAGAGGAGAAGAGAAGAGAAGAGAAGAGAAGAGAAGAGAAGAGAAGAGAAGAGAAGAGAAGAGAGAAGAGAAGAGAAGAGAAGAGAAGAGGAGAAATCGCCAACACCCCTCTGTTTGGGTAGGAGACCATATACCATTCTGGCTGTCCATTCTCATCTTAAAAATCTCCAGAGATGGAGCACTCAGAACTTCTGGAGACAAGTTGTTCCATGGGTTAATTGTTCTGATGACAGGAAATTTCTCCTTAGTTCAAAGTCAGCTCTCTCCTTGATAAGTTTCCCTTTGTTACTTCTTGTCCTGCCTTCTGGTGCTTTGGAGAATAAATGGACCCCCTCTTCTTTGTGGCAGCCCCTCAAATATTGCAATGCTGCTATCATGTCCATCCTAGTCCTTCTTTTTTACCGACTAGCCACCCCCAATTCCTGCAACCATTTTTCATCTGTTTTAGTCTCCAGCCCTTTAATCGTCTTCGTTGCTGTTCTCTGCACTTCTGTCCAAGATCTCCACATCTTTGACATGCTGTGTGATACGGCACCATCTGCACGCAAAGTCCACAGAGCCTCAAGGCTCAACCGACACATTTCCATGGTCACCACAAGTGCATCTCTCCAGAAGGACACCCAACAATCAAAGGGATATTGCTCATTCGGTGCTGAATCGTCCACTAAGCATTCAATCAATTCTTACAGGGAGGCAAGGTCCAAGAAAAGTCAAGGCGGCCCCAGTGATGGGATCGACTCTCTGCCCTTTTCTCAGGTCTTTGGAACCCAAACATTCAAAGAAGCTCTTAGCAACAGCACTTAGACTTATATGCCCCTTCACGGTGCTTCACAGCCCTCTCTAAGCGGTTTACAGAGTCAGCCTCTTGCTCCCAACAATCTGGGTCTTCATTTGACCCACCTCGGAAGGATGGAAGGCTGAGTCAATCTTGAATCAGGCAGGATCGAACTCCTGGCAGTGGGCAGAGTCAGCCTGCAATACTGAATTCCAACCACGGCAGCACCAAGAAGGAGACGGTGAATAAGAGAGGAAGGAAGGAAGGAAGGAAGGAAGGAAGGAAGGAAGGAAGGAAGGAAGGAAGGAAGGAAGGAAGGAAGGAAGGAATAGCACTTAGACTTTATATAAGTCTTATATACCACTTCACAGTGCTTTACAGCCCTCGCTAAGCGGTTTATAGAGTCAGACTCTTGCCCCGCCCCAAACATTCTGGGGTCCTCATTTTACCAACCTGGGAAGGTGGGAAGGCTGAGTCAACTTCGAGCCAGTGAGGATTGAACTCCTGGCAGTGGGCAGAGTTAGCCTGCAAAACTGCATTCTAACCACTGTGTCACCAAGAAGGAGACAGTGAATAAGAGAGGGAGGGAGGGAGGAAGGGAGGGAAGGAGGAAGGAAGGAAGGAAAGAGGAAGAAAAAGGAAGGAAGGAAGGAAGGAAGGAAGGAAGGAAGGAAGGAAGGAAGGAAGGAAGGAAGGAAGGAAGGAAGGAAGGAAGGAAAACAGCACTTAGATTTATATACCCTTTCACAATGCTTTTACAGCCCTCTCTAAGCGGTTTATAGAGTCAGCCTCTTGCCCCCCTGCAATATTCTGGGTCCTCCTTTCACCCACCTCGGAAGGATGGAATGCTGAAACAACCTCAAGCCAGTCAGGATCGAACACCTGGCAGTGGGCAGAGTCAGCCTGCAATACCGCATTCTAACCGCTGCGGCACAAGGAACGAAGGAAGGAATAGCAATAGCCCTTAGACTTATATACCGCTTCACAGTGCTTTTTATATTTTGGTGACCAAAACTGGATACAGCTACTCCAGGTGTGAAATTCTAGAACCTTTGAGAGGTACCCCGCTTTAACTACCACTCAGCGGTTCTGAAGCTGTGTCCATGAAGATTCTCCGTCATTCAAATCACGGGTTTGTCCCAAATGGGCTTTTTTTCCCAAGAGGCAACTGGACTTTCTGTTTTCTCTTTCACTTCTCATCCCAGAAGCTTCTTCAGCTCTGACTGGACAGTGGGGAAGAGTCCAGGGCTCAAATGCAGCTGCGCGGGTGATATTGGGAGCGACATGGCGCTCACATGTAACACCTCTCCTACGCGAGCTGCACTGGCTTCCGGTGGTCTTCCGAGTGTGCTTCAAGGTGTTGGTTCTTACCTTCAAAGTGCTCCGTGGCTTAGGACCTGGGTACCTACGAGACCACCTTCTGCAACCGATAACCTCCCACCAACCAGCACGCTCCCACAGGGTGGGCCTCCTCAGGGTGCCATCACTAAAGCAATGTCGACTAGTGGTTCCCAGAGAAAGATCCTTTTCTGTGGGGGCACCTATCCTTTGGAACAGGATACGAATGATCCCAGATCTTCGTACTTTCCGTCGTGCACTTAAGACTTTTCTATTTCACCAAGCCGGTCCGGCATAAATCTCTTCTCATTGTTCTAAATCTTTATGCTGAAGATTCTTAACTGATGAGCCAAAGTGGCTTAATTATCTTATATTCACATTTTACATGTGTGTTATTTTAACTGTTCGCCGCCCTGAGTCCTTCGGGAGAAGGGCGGTATAAAAATTAAATCAATCAATCAATCATGGTCCCACGGAGCAGGAGGTGGCTCTGGGAGGCGAGACATCATGGATTTTGCCCTTCCACCCTCTTCTGGCTCCGTGGATAATGGTGAGCCGTCTGAGGCAGGGTCCTTCTTCAGCCTCCGCGGCTCTTTAGAGCACTTAGCGGAGATGGGTTGCAGGATCTCTGGGGGCCTTTAATGATTCCTCTTACCGTATCTCCACCCTTCCTCAAACGGTTCCATTCTGCTTGATGGAGCGGGGGAAAATGGCTCGGATAGGAAACAAAAATTGGCAGGAAAGAAAAAAAAAAACCCCACTGAGATACAGACTGTCCTTGACTAATGACCGCCATGGAGCCCAGCATTCCCCTTCGCGAAGCAAGACAATCCAGGAACAGCGTCGCCCATAATGAGACCGTTGTTAAGTGGGTTCTGCTCCATTTTACGGTTGTTAAGTGAATCTGGCATTCCCCCGTTGACTTTCTGACCCCGGCACGTTGCAACCGTCATAAATATGAGTCAATTTTGATCACATGATTATGAGGACTCTGTGACGGTCGTTAAGGGTGAAAAATGGCCGCGAGGTTGCAAGTCAAGGGCCCTCTGTAGCAGCTACAATCCCACGCCTCTGGAATTACTCCTAAATTGCAACAGATTTGTCGATTTCGATAAGGATCATCTCTTTGGATGATTTTGAAACCATAAGTCCCTTTTTTTTCTTCAAACCATCGCTAAACGAATGGGGGCAAGTCAAGGGGGCAAGTCAAGGGGGATCTGGATCATTTTTAGCCGTCTTACTCATGGATCTTGCAGGTGGGAAGAAAAATGGCTTCCTTCCTCAGCCATCAAGTGATAATGACACTTCCTTTGTAAATAAACATCCCCTCCCTATTATACAATTGATAAGTCATCAACTCCCGGGGAGCGTTAGAGGTTCCTTCCCTATAATTTTGCAGCCGTTTTTATTGTTCTTATAAATCCACGCTAAACGCACAGCCGTACCCATGTTATGAAATCGTGAAACAACCCCTCAGGAAATTCAACATTTCTTGGCCGTAATTGCATTTCGGATGATTTGCGGATTTTATTCGGCCATGTATGGGCCCAGCCATCATATGTGGCGCAGAAAAAAAAAATATTAAAAGCAAAATTAAAATGGCAAATTTTCCTTTGAAAAAAATTCCAGACCTTTTAAAATCCTTGAATCACAGGATTTTCTTTTCCAAAAATTGGTTTGATTAAAGGTAAAAGGTAAAAGGTTCCTTCCTTGCAAATATGTGCCAGTCGTTCCTGACTCTAGGGGGCTCTGCTCATCTCCGTTTTTAAGCCGAAGAGCCAGCGCTGTCTGAAGACGTCTCCGTGGTCATGTGGCTGGCATGACTCAACGCCAAATGCGCATGAAACGCTGTTCCCTTCCCACCAAAGGTGGTCCCTATTTTTCTACTTGCATTTTTTTAACGTGCTTTTGAATTTCTAGGTTGGCAGAAGCTGGGACAAGTCACGGGAGCTCACCCCGATATGCGGCACTAGGGATTCGAACCGCTGAACTGCTGACCTTTTGATCGACAAGCTCAGTGTCTTTAGCCACTGAGCCACTGATTAGACATTACTAAATCTGCCGAAGTAAACAGCTTGGTCGCCTTTCTTTGGGTCTTCCTGCTACAGAACTTGCTAAAGGAATTGGGCAGCTACTGTTTTATAGTTCATTAGCCATATCTGAACTGGGATTCCTGGCTTGTTAGGCTCTTAAGACACTCTGGCCATCAACAAGGATTTTTCTTAGATCCTGGCTACTTAGGGGGAGAAGGAACAAACAGCGTTCTCCCTCGAGTTTTCATTTTCATGTGCCGGCATCATTTATGATTTATTATCTTGGTTGCAAATTATGGGAACTGCTGTTTAAAATTGTCTGGGAGGCCTTGGATGATAGTTAGAACAGGAAGATGTAGCCCAGTTTTTCATTGTTACCAATCTGGCAAGTTCATTTCAGTGAATTAAAGACTTTAAAAAAAAATCAATGCTAATATATGGTCATATTGGGAGGTGGGGGCGGGGGCATTTCTCCAAACACATGTGCCGGATTTGTAATTGCCTAATGGATCCTTTTTGCAAGCCATGCTCCCTTAAGAAGGTGCATTGATGGGCATTGATGTTCCTGGCTGTTATGTCGCTTGATAGGCCTCCCCACCCCTTTTTTAAAAAAAACACATGTCAAATAACACTGGAAAACTGAGAAAATGATGGCTGTTGGAAGAGAAAATAGTTTTGTATTCTGGTTTGCAAAGGTAAAAATACAGATATTCACATTCATGTGGAAACTAAATTAATTTCTCTTCCCTCCCCAGTAGAGATTGCAGCTTTTCCCTTTCCTTTCCTTTCCTTTCCTTTCCTTTCCTTTCCTTTCCTTTCCTTTCCTTTCCTTTCCTTTCCTTTCCTTTCCTTTCCTTTCTCCTTTTTTCTTTTCAACCTTTCCTTTCTTCCCCCCTCCCTCCCTCCCTTCCCTTGCTTCCCTTCCCTTCCCTTCCTTTCCCTTCCCTTCCCTTCCCTTCCTTTCCTTTCTCCTTTTTTCTTTTCAACCTTTCCTTTCTTCCCCCCTCCCTCCCTCCCTTCCCTTCCTTTCCTTTCCTTCCCTTCCCTTCCTTTCCTTCCTCCTTTTTTCTTTTCATGTTTTCCTTTCTTCCCCTTCCTTCCCTCCTTCCTTCCTTCCTTCCTTCCTTCCTTCCTTCCTTCCTTCCTTCCTTCCTCCCTTCCCTTCCCTTCCCTTCCCACCCCTTCCCTTCCTTTCCTTTCCTTTCCTTTCCTTTCTCCTTTTTTCTTTTCAACCTTTCCTTTCTTCCCCCCTCCCTCCCTTCCCTTTCCCTTCCCTTCCTTTCCCTTCACTTCCTTTCCTTTCCTTCCTTCCTTCCCTTCCCTTCCTTTCCTTCCTCCTTTTTTTCTTTTCATCTTTTCCTTTCTTCCCCTTCCTTCCCTCCTTCCTTCCTTCCTTCCTCCCTTCCCTTCCCTTCCCTTCCCTTCCCTTCCCTTCCCTTCCCTTCCCATCCCATCCCATCCCATCCCATCCCATCCCATCCCATCCCACCCCTTCCCTTTCTTTCCTTTCCTTTCCTTCTTTTTTTCTTTTCATCCTTTCCTTCCTTCCTTCCTTCCTGTTATCTTGTGCCATCAATGTCTCCGTTTCTGGGGAAAAGCCCTTCTTCTTTCTGTTGCTCCAATATTTTTGCTTGCCAATCTGATTTTCCCCCCAGAAAAGAGCTGCCTCTTCTGAGCACGGAGACTTTGCAGAGGGAAGATCCTCCGTGAGCCCGCAGGGTCTTCCCTCCTGGGAGTGTGTGTGGGGGGGAGAGACATTTTCCACCCATCCTTCAGTTTGTAAACCGCCCAGAATCACCTAACAAAGAGGACGGGCAGCATAAAAATGTGATAAATCAATTGGGCTAGATTGTGCCTCTCACCAGGGGCCGTCAAATTGCTCCCCTGAAACATTTCCGCTTCTAGGTGATCCAAGCTCCACAGGATGGATATTGATGAAGAAAAAGGGAGGGGGGGCAGGGCCTCAGGTGTGGGGCTGCCCAGGTGGATTTTTCTGTCCACTCTCCCTGCGTAGATTCTCTGGCTTTGTGCAGTGATTCTGAATTCGGAAAGCAGATCCTGCATCCAAGTTTCCCCCCTCGGGGCCAAAGGCGCCTTCTCTGAGTCATCCCACACCTGGCGAGCACCAGGCAGTAATTCATTTATAGAGTTACCTGTGTGGCCAGCCAGGCACCCACAGGCTATTTGATGCTGTGAGGTCAGTCCAAAGAGGAAAGATTCAGCAGACAACCAAACTCTCTCTCTCTCTGTGTCTCTTTCTCCTCTCTTTCTCTCTCTGTTTCTGTCTCTCTTTCTCTTTCTCCTTTCTCTCTCTCTCTCTGTCTGTCTGTCTTTCTCTCTCTTACTATTTCTCTTTCTCAATCTCTTTCTCCTTTCTCTCAATCTTTTTCTTTCTCAGTCTCTCCCTCCCCCCCTTTCTGTCTCAATCTCTTTCTCTCCTCACCTTCTCTCTCACTCGCTCACTCTTTTTCTCTCTCTCTCTTTCTCCTCTCTTTCCTTCACTCCCTTTCTCTCTCTCTCTCTCTCTTCCTTTCTCTCAATCTTTTTCTTTCTCAGTTTCTCCCTCCCCCCTCTTTCTGTCTCAATCTCTTTCTCTCCTCACCCTCTCTCTCAAGTCTCTCTCTCTTTTTCTCTCTGTCTCTTTCTCCTCTCTCTCCTTCTTTCTCTCTCACCTTCCCTCCCTTTCTCAGTCTCTTTCTCTCTCTCAATCTCTCTTTCTTCCTTTCTCTCAATCTTTTTCTTTCGCAGTCTCTCCCTCCCCCTCTCTTTCTGTCTCAATCTCTTTCTCTCCTCACCCTCTCTCTCAACTCTCTCACTTTTTTTCTCTCTGTCTCTTTCTCCTCTCTCTCTCTCTCTCTCCTTCTTTCTCTCTCACCTTCAATCCCTTTCTCGGTCTCTTTCTCTCTCTCACTCTCTCTCCTGCTGTTCCAAGAAAGGGGTGTGTGTGTATGTGGGGGTGTATGTGTCCTCTCTTCCTCCCCCTCCTTCCATTCTGCTTTTGTTTCCTCTCGCAAGAGCTCCACAACTGCCTGACATCACATTCGGCGTGGAGAAGGAAGAAGAGAGAGTGAGAGAGAGGGAGGGGGAGAGAAAAAAAACCCCAGCTTCCCCCCCCCCCACCCTTGCAGCTCCTTTCAAAAGGCGCAGGCAGGCTCGGTCTGCCTTCACAGAGCAAGGAGGAAGGGAGCGCATCAGGCAGCTGGCCATGCCTCTCCCAACTTTTGCACGAGAGAGGAGGAGGACGGGGGGAGGCAGCAGGGGAGAAACTTCAGATTCCTCTTGTCCGAGGCCACTGTGATGCTGTAACCTGGCCATCATCAGCGAGAGGGGCAAAAAAAAAGAGAGAAAGAGAGAAAGAGAGAGACCGAGGAAGGGGATTTGCCGGAATGGCTGAGCAGAAACATGCTTGTGTCCAAGTAGACTAATAGCAGGAATGCTCGGAGTTTGCAGCTGGCAGAGTGGAGGTTTCCCAGAGCTGAATCCCAGGATGATGGAAGCAGGACTCGGTGCCTCAGTTTCTCTCCCCCTTTCCTCCTGCTCCTCCTCTTCCTCTGGATCAGCTACAAATGGAGGCTTCTGAAGTGTGGCCCTCCAAGCACCCACGAAGCTGAGAAGTCAGCCGCCCCTCCCTCCGCTGGGCTGCTCCAAAAGGACCATGGGCGCCTTAGGGAACGAAGAGAACTACAGCATCCAAGCCACGGCCACTATTGCCGCGGTCACCACTTTCCTCATCCTCTTCACCATCTTTGGCAACGTGCTGGTGATCATCGCCGTGTTGACCAGCCGGTCACTGAAGGCTCCTCAGAACCTCTTCCTGGTATCCTTAGCGGCGGCGGATATTCTGGTGGCTACCCTCATCATCCCTTTCTCCCTGGTCAACGAGCTGATGGGCTACTGGTACTTCAGCAAGACCTGGTGTAAGTCCTACCTGGCGCTGGATGTTCTCTTCTGCACGGCTTCCATTGTGCATCTCTGCGCCATCAGCTTGGACCGGTACTGGTCGGTCAGCCAGGCCATCGAGTACAATTTCAAGAGGACCCCCCGTCGGATCAAATGCATCATCCTGATGGTGTGGTTGGTTTCGGCGTTGATCTCCTTGCCCCCGCTGGTCCTCAAGGAGAACCGGAACCTTGCCAAAGAGGACATCCCCAAATGCGAACTCAACGATGAGCCGTGGTATGTCCTCTCCTCCAGCACCTGTTCCTTCTTTGCTCCCTGCGTCATCATGATTTTGGTGTATCTCAGGATCTATTTCATAGCCAGACGCCGCAACAGACACGGCTCTCAAGCTAAGGGGCCCAAAGAGAAGGGCCAAGATGAGAAGTCCCCGAACAAGGGGGGCTCACCTGAGGCTGCTCTTCCCAAGCAGGACCTGGCAAAGCCAGGAGGGAAAGTGGAGTCAAATGGACTTCCCCAGGAAGGTGACCAAGCAGACTCCCCATCTCTCTCTACCAAAAATTTTTCTCTCCAAAGCCAGGATGGCAGAAACCCAGAGCCAGATTCTGCTGGTAGCCCTTCCCCATCCTTGCCGGAGAAGAAACCATCTTCAGAATCCAGCCCCGTGGATTGCCTTCCAAGGAACGACATCCAGAGGAGCAACGGAGCAGCTTCCAAGTCTCCACAAGCCCTGGACACTTTGGCCACGGCCCGAGGGGAGGTCCAGCTGGTGAGGAAAGTCAAGACCCTCAGTGCCAACCCTTGGAAGAGGAAGACCCACCTCAACCGAGAAAAGAGATTCACTTTTGTTCTCACGGTGGTGATAGGAGTGTTTATTATCTGTTGGTTCCCCTTCTTTTTCCTCTACAGCCTACGGGCCATCTGTCCTTCAGGCTACTGTTCCATCCCGGACAGCACCTTCAAGTTTTTCTTCTGGATTGGCTACTGCAATAGCTCCTTGAACCCTGTCATCTACACCATCTTCAACCAGGACTTCCGCAAAGCCTTCCGGAAAATTCTCTGCAGGCAGTGGACTCAAACGGTTTGGTGAGACCGGCTGGGATCCAACGGGGAGAGACCAAGAGGGAAGGTGGTTTTTTTGGTGCCTCTCTTGACAAAAGAGGAAACTCGGCAACTCTTATAAACGAAAACCCAGAAACCTATTTATTGGGGGGTGGCCTTTTGTGTTGGCAGGTGAGGGAGTGAGGTGAGTGCTGAATCTAAGGTGGCTTTTTCGGAAAGTTGATTGGGGAAGGAAGTGTGTGTGTCCCCGAGAAAGATAAGTGTGTACAGAAACTCACACAGGGACATGCGTTTCTCATTTATGTTTTTGCCAATGTATGTTTTTCACTAAAATGACTTGTCAATGTCCAAAGTCTTCTGATTAATTCTTTTTGGGGGGTGCGGGAGGTGGGGAGAAACAATTTTTTTTCTTCTGCTTTCTGGGCAAAACGAGGGCACGATTAAAGATGGGCAAACTTTAGCTTACAAGCCCTCTAACTCTTCAGCGTACTCGGGATCGGAAGGCAAATATTAGCAGGCATTTCTGCCTGCTAGGGAGATTTCTGCACAAGGTGAAGGGGAAATAGATTTGCTCCTTGTTGTCATTTGGGTTGCCCAAAAAATATTTTGGGGCGGCGTGGAACGCATTTCGAAATAAATCTGCACAACGTATCTTTCGTTTTAGGAATCTGGGTTTGAAAATTCACTTTCAGGGACAAGAAGAAGGAGAGGTGGGGGAAAGATAGCAGAGGTATAACAACTGCCCATAATAAAACATGTGGCTGAATATAGATATTCAGTCAATGCAGAAGGGGGGGGGGGAATATAAACACATAACTGGAGTGGTTTGGCCTCCTTGATGGACTGTGAAACATTTGCTGATGTGGGGATGATGGGATCATTGTTGATAAATCCGCCCCCTCCCTTCTTCTACTTCGCTCTATGGCAGGTTGCCATTTAAAAAAAATTAAAAAACAGCCGTGCTCTTAAGCTCTAGCTGGAAAAGATTTTGCTATCGGCTCTTTGCCAAATCCATCCATGTTTCAATGGCCAACTTTATTTTTGCATGTTCCTAACAGCACGGAAGGAGGCTAAAGCTGCCAGGGTCAAAGAAAAACCAACCCTCGAGAGTGGGCTCAGTCCCATAATCACGGACACTGTCTGGATCTTGGTGACTGCCTCTCTGCAGAATTCAGATAGTCCTCGACTTACAACCAGAAACGAGTCCCAAATTTCCATTGCTAAGCAAGGCGGATGCGAAGTTTGGCCCCCGTTTAATGATCTTCCATGCAGCCGTTGTTAAGTCAATGTTAAGATAGCAACAACGGTCGTTAAGCGAATCCAGCTGCCCCGTTGACTTTGCTTGTCGCAAAAGGGGATCAGGTGATCCTGTGGACGCTACAAGAAATGTTTATCACGTGATCCCGGGGATCATGTGACTACGGGGGAGGCTGCAAAGGTTGTAAGTGGGAGACACGGTCGTAAGTCGCTTTTTTCCCCCTTCCAGTGCCGTTGTGACTACAAACGGTCACTAAACGGATGCTTGTGAGTCAAGGGCTTCCTAGGTCTCCGCGGTTAATCCTAAATTGCAACAAAGGTGTTGGTTTTTATTAAGGATCATCTCTTTGAGTACGGCAAGGAACTTTAAAATCACTGCTTTATTGAACAGCTTTATTTAACAGGTTAACAGAGTTGGAAGGGACCCTGTGGGTCATCTAGTCCAACCCCCTGCCAAAGCAAGAGATCCTACACCAGTGATGGCTAACCTTTTTGCCATCGCGTGCCAAAAGTGAGGGGAGTGGGATGGTGGTGGTCAGACAGAGATGTGCCCATATCCATTATTCTATGCGCCCCGCCCCCTCCATGCTCCCCCCTCCTTTTGGCACGCAATGGCACGGTGGGCCCTGTAGGCCCATTTTTCACTGTCCCCAGCCTCCAGAGCCTTTCTAGGAGCCTGGGGAGGGCAAAAACATCCTCCCCCCCCCCCGAGGCCCTCTTGAGGCTGGAAGCAGCGTGTTTCCTGACTTCTGGTGGGCCCAGATGGCCCGAAAATCAACTGGCCGGTGCATGAATGCATGCCGGAGCTGAACTCGCGTGCCCATCAATATGGCTCTATGTGCCACCTATGGCACCCATGCCATAGGTTCGCTATCACAGCCCTACCCCCTTTCTGCGTTCTCCAACGTGGATCTGTTTAATTCATCCATGTGGCGTTTCACTGGTTTATTTTACCAAGCTGCCCGTGAGCATTTTTATAATCCTGCCATTTGGAAACAGGATTAGAATTCGGAAAGGGGGCAGCTGGCAAATATTAACGCCCACCGATGTAATGCAGTAAGTTGAATCGCTGCATGGATGCCATTCCAGAGAAGGGGAGCCGTAATCAAGAAAGTCCACTTAGAACCTACTAGATTACTTCTGTTGAGAGAGAAAACTTGGTGGGATCTGTTTCAGATCCTCTGAACCCCAAGCCTTATGTTGAACTAAGCAAGATGGCCATTAGCAGTTGGCCCAATGCCTCTGAACTAGACTTGATCTAGTGAAGAGAAGGACCAGGGGAGACATGAGAGCATTCTTACAATACTTGAGGGGCTGCCACAGAGAGGAGGGGGTCAATCTATTTTGCAAGGCACCCGAAGGCCAGACGAGAAACAATAGATAGAAACTGATCAAGGAGAGATTCAACCTAGAAATAAGGAGAAATTTTCAGACAATCAACCCATGGCACAGAAGTGGCCTTCAGAAGTTGTGGGAGATTCATCCCTGGAAGCTGTCAAGAAGAGACTGGACTGCCCTCTGTCAGAAATGGCGTAGGGTCTCCTGCTTGGGTGGGGGTTGGACTAGATGACCCTCAAGGTCCCTTCCAACTCAATCTGTTATTTCTGTTATTCTATTTCAGTCAGGCAAATCCCAGTAGAACAGAGAATTCCGACCTCACCCTCGATATGAGGTTGGGTAACAAGTGACTTCACAAAAACAGAAAATCCACCAGTTTGAGAGAGAGAAAGCGAGCGAGCTAGATTTTCAATGGATTGAGAAGAATAGGACAGATCTCTAGATCAGGGGTCTGCAACCTTAAACACCCAAAAGAGCCATTTGGATCCATTTCCCACAGAAAAGAAAACATCAGGAGCCACAAAAACCCTTCCCGTGCCTGACTATTTCTTGAGCGGCCACAAAACTAGCATATGTAGTCGAATTAAACGTTCTGTTTTCTTCTGAAACTTTTCTTTTCTTGGATTTATCCATGGTTAGCCTACCGGGGGTTGAAAAGCTCAATAAATTGTGTGCCAGTGGGTATTGCACATTGGCAATTGTGATGCATATTTTGAGTGACAGGGAGCCGCAACCGAGGGGTGAAAGACCCACATGCAGCTCCGGAGCTGCAGAGTTGCTGACCCCTGCTCTAGATGATTCGAATTTCTGCTTCTCTGGTTTTAACATAAGAAAGGCACATTTATCTTGAATTAAGCCACCCGAACGAAGAATGCTGGCTGAAATTATGGAGGGTGGAAAACAAATGGCTAGTCCAGTTTTATAGCTGAACAGAATATTTCTGGCTTGAGTATGTATTAAATGCTACCCCTACCTGGATGTCATGTTTTTATGTCGTATATACAATATGTCATGTCATTCCTTCCAGCTCTATTCTGATCGATTGACATGTAACAGAATAACCGAGTTGGAAGGGACCTCGGAGGGCATCTAGCCATTCTGTTGATTAATTGTTCTCTGTGCCAGGACATTCCTCCTTATTTCTTTGCTGCATCTCTCCTTCATAAGTTTCCATCCATTGCTTCTTGTCCTGCCCTCTGGTGCTTTGGAGAATAAATAGGTTGACCCCCTGTCTTCTTCGGGGCAGCACGGTGTGACTTTAAGCAGGGGTGAAACGTAAAATGTGTTGGTACCAGTTCTGTGGGTGTGGCTTGGTGTGTGGGGGCGGGGGGTAATGTCACTGGGTGGGCGTGGCCAACTTTAAAAAAAGAAAAACTTTTCAAAGCATTTTTTTCTAATGCTTTGAAAAGCCTCTGGCGATCAGGCAACTCAGCTGGGATCGTCAGAGACTTTTCAAAGCATTTTTTTTTAACCGCCTCTTCGGCCAAGAGGTTGCGGGAAAAAATGCTTTGAAAAGCCTCTGACGATCCCAGCTGAGCCGCGCCATCATCAGAGGCTTTTTTTTTAAACTTTTTTTTTTGTCGGAAAAGGTTGTAGAAAAAAAGGCCTCTGATGATCGTGCGACTCAGCTGAACATGGAGGGACACATGTGTGCACCGGCCAGCTGATTTTTGGGCCTTCTGGGCCCACCAGAAGTCAGGAAACGGGGCCGTTTCCGGCTTCTGGAGTGGCTCCGGGCAGGCAGGGGAGGCTGTTTTTGCCCTCCCCAGGCTCCAAAAAAGCCTCTGGAGCCTGGGGAGGGCAAAAACGGGACTTCTGGGCCTACTGGTAACCTTTTTGCCGTTGTATGCCAAGAGCAGGGGTCGCGGGGGTGTGGGGGTGTGTCGCATGTGGGGCACAGGGAGGATTGAATTATGGGTGTGGGCACACATGTGCAACGCCCCCCCCCCCCCCGCACTCCCCATGCTTTTGGCACGCGATGGTAAAAAGATTAGCCGTCATTGTTCTAGGGCAAAAGGTTTTGAGTTGCGCCATCTTCAGAGAAGCGTTTGCTCCTAAACAATTCCCAGCTAGAAATGTTTCCTAAGATGCCTTCCTGGCTACCATTCCAAGTATGAGGAGCTGCGTTTGGGTTCAAAATTTGCCTCAGCAAATATGAAAAACGGCTGCAGGATTTGGGTTTGGCTAGTCTAAAGAAAAGAAGGACTAGGGGAGACAGGATAGCAGTCTTCCTGTATTTGAGGGTTTGCCACGAAGAAGAGGGGGTCAAATTATTCTCCAAAGCACCAGAGGACAGGACAAGAAGCAATGGATGGACATTAATCAAGGAGAGAAGCAACCTGGAATTAAGGAGAAACTTCCTAACAGTGAGGAGAATTAACCAGTGGAACAACTTGCCACCAGAAGTTGTAAATGCTCCAACACTGGAGGTTTTAAAGAAGAGACTGGACAGCCATTTGTCTGAAATGATACATGTTCTCCTCTTGAGCAGGGGGCTGGACTAGAAGACCTCCGAGGGCCCTTCCAGCTTCTATTCTATTCTATTCTATTCTATTCTATTCTATTCTATTCTATTCTATTCTATTATCCTATCCTAAAATATCTTTCCGCATTACATATAGTCCTCAGATTTTGAGCCCCAAATTTCTGTCACTAAGTGAGACAGTCATTCAATGAATCATTGCAGCTGTTAAGTGAAGTGAATCTGGCTTGTCAGAAAATCATCAGAAAGGGAATCCCAGATCCTCAGGACAGGGGAACTGTCATAAATATGAACCCGTTTTCAATGTCTGAATTTTGATCCCCACCTGGCCATGGGGATACTGCAATTGTCGTAAGTGTGAGAAATGGTCATACGTCTGCTGTTAGCGCTGTTGTAACATTGAGCCACTCACTGAAGGAGCGATTGCAAATTAAGGATCGCCTGTCCTGACTTTGCAGAAAGTGGGCACCGCAGAATCGTCCGACTAGACGGCGCAAGGAACAGCTGGCGGTTAGCAAGGGCTGAGTGCTTTTGCAAATGGACAGAGTCATGTTAGCGGTCAGTTTTTGGATTGACAAACTCCTTATTCCCAGGGGCTGGTTTGCTTTTTCTCAGGCTTGTATGAGAAAGAGCAACAAAACGTAGATTGCGCTCTCTCGCTCTCTCTCTGTCTCGCTTTCTCTGTCTCTGTTTTGCTCTCTCTTTCTGTCTCTCTCTCCCTCTTTCTCTCTCCCTCTCTCTGTCTCTCACTGTGTCTCTCTGTCTCTATTTCTCTCTTTCTCTGTCGGTCTCACTTTCTCTCTCTCTGCCTCTGTTTCTCTCTCTCTCTCTTTCTCTCCCTCTCTCTGTCTCTCTGTCTCTATTTCTCTCTTTCTCTGTCTCTCGCTTTCTCTCTGTCTGCCTCTCTGTCTCTGTTTCTCTCTGTTTCTGTATCTCTCTCTGTCTCTCTCTCTCTCTTTCTCTCTCTGTCTGTCTCTGTCTCTCTTTGTGTGTCTGTTTCTGTTTCTCTCTGTGTCTTTCTCTCTCTTTTTCTTTGTTTTTCTCTGTCTCTCTTTCTCTCTGTCTCTGTTTTTCTCTCTTTCTGTATCTGTCTCTCTTTCTCTCTTTCTCTGTCTGCCTGTCTCTCTTTCTCTCTCTGCCTCTCTTTCTCTGTTTCTGTCTCTCTCTGTCTGTGTGTGTGTGTGTGTGTGTGTGTGTGTGTTTCTCTCTCTCTCTCTGTCTTTCTCTGTCTTTCTCTCTTTTTGTTTCTCTCTCTCTCTCTCTCTCTCTGTGTCTCTGTCTCTGTTTCTCTCTCTGCATATGTGTCTGTCTCTATTTCTCTCTTTCTTTGTCTGTCTGTCTGTCTTGCTTTCTCTCTCTCTACCTCTCTGTCTCTGTTTCTGTCTCTCTGTATCTCTCTGTGTCTCTCTGTCTCTCTGTGTGTGTGTGTGTGTCTGTCTGTCTGTTTGTCTCTCTCTCTGTCTTTCTCTTTTTTTCTCTGTCTCTTTCTCTCTGTCTCTGTTTCTCTGTGCGTATGTGTCTGTCTTTCTCTGTCTCTGTCTCTCTCTCTCTGCATCTGTTTCTCTTCTGCTGAGTTAGAGAAACAGATGAGAGAGGGAGAAATAAAATGCAATCCCATTTTTTCTCATATACACACAGACACAAACACACACCCTTTAACAGCACAGGGTGCAAAGAGACTTGTGAGTTTCCCCTGCTTATTTTCTACATCTGAAGTTGTCGTTAATGCCACCGGGCTGGGAAAAAAGATTGGCAACCCTTAGGGGCACCTCAAGGGATTCTTGCCAATTTTGCTGTGGCAATAGGAAAGCAGAAGCTGGAGAAGGGAGCCTGGGCGAGTGCACGGTTAACCAAACTCTAGATAGAAGATCCCATTCTCCAAGCTGGAGTGGTAAGAATAAAAAGAAGATTGGAAATAATCTTCTTGGCTTGTCTGCTTGAGGGTGATGTAAAAGAAAAAACGCCTTATTAAGGGGATCTTCTCAAGGTTTGATGGCAAATCTTTCCTGGAACTTCTCATGCCTTCCCATTCATAAATGTTTCCCATCCCATCATAAGTTGCACATGCTGGATCTAACCGAGAAGGCTGCAGGCTGTTTGGGTTTTAATCCTCTGCAGGAGATAATTCCATGAATTGTATGTAGGAGACAAAGGAATTGAGACTTTTGTAGGTGATCCAATCCCTTGCCCAAGCAGGAAACCCTACACCATTTCTGACCGATGACAGTCCAGTCTCTTCTTGAAAGCCTCCAGAGATGAAGCTCCCACAACTTCTAAAGGCAACTTCTGTTCCACTGCTTGATTGTTCTCACTGTCAGGAAATTCCTCCTTATTTCCAGGTTGAATCTCTCCTTGTTCAGTTTCCATCCATTATTCCTTGTCTGGCCTTCAGATGCTTTGGAAAATAGCTTGACCCCCTTCCTCCTCTCTGTGGCAGCCCCTCAAATATTGGAAGACTGCTCTCTGTCTCCCCTGGTCCTTCTCTTCACTAGACAAGCCATGCCCAGTTCCTGCAACCGTTCTTCATACATTTTAGCCTCCAGTCCCTTCATCATCCTGGTTGCTCTTCTCTGTACTCTTTCTAGAGTCTCAACATCTTTTTATAGTGTCATATATTGTTAAGCAAATTATCGTGAGTGCTGCGGTTGTTAAGGGAACCAACAGTTCGTTTTGGGCACTGATTTGCCAAAAATTGGAAGTGTTGGTTTTCAGAAAATGGTTGTAAAACACAGTGACATGCTCGTGGGATACTGCAAATGGCGGCCGACATGCCAAGCTCCTGAAGTGTGATCCCATGACCACAGAAAAGGCACAACTGTCAGAGCTTTGAATCGCATCATAAATCTCTTTTTTGGGTCAGTCATAACTCTGAATAGTCATACATTGAGAACTACTTGTACCCATACAGGATCTAGGATGGCGTTTTTCCACCTTGGCAGCTTGAAGATATGTGGACTTCAACTCCCAGAATTCCTTACCGTCTGGGGAATTCTGGGAATTGAAGTTCCACATAACTTCAAGCTACCAAAGTTGGGGAAACACCGGTAGGACTTTAAAACAGGCGTGTGCAATTTTATTGACGATTAGGATCAGTTTGGTCATTGCCATCCTAACAGCTGCACTTCCAAAAAAATGGAGAGTGTGAGAACATTTCATTTAATTATACTAAAATGTCACTCACAGGAAACTAAATTCCATGCAATGAATGTGATTAGTCCCCGTAAATTTAATAATTTCCCCTTCTGTCACATTAAAAATTACAGTGTGGTGGCAATTTTTGGATGAGCTCCTAGAACTCGGCAGCAGCTGGTGAGCTCCGGCTACTCTTGGAAAATTCAGCTTGGCCAGCTACAGAAATGACAACAGTCCTTAGATGAGAAATGATAAAGAAACAATTCCTAGAAGGGTTAGGGGGCAGGAGTGGAAAACTTCAAAAACAAGAGCAGAAGAGAATGGCAAACTATTCCCAACTTGTGGTCAAGAAAGCTACAGATGGGCCCGTCAAGTCACAGGAGTTAAGTTTTCACTATTTATTTACATTTTCTGAGTACAGAGCATTTGAAATTGAAATGAGGAATATTACAATACAATAAACACAATAATGCAAACAAGACACAGTCCCAGACGGGGTAATGGTATTAGACCTGTTGTTTTAACTTGTGCAAGTTTTGCTGAAGAATGAAGGGAGAGGGGCCGGATGTCAGCTTCTCAGTGCTGACATAGTAAAGAGGGGGTTAAATTCCTGTGAGATTATTAAGAGAGAGTGCCGTAGAGTGATTTAGATAATGACCAATAGGATAAGGAAGCAAGCCAGGAAAGGGAGGGATGATGGAGCAGAGGTCATTTCCTGGCTGCATATGAGTCCGTGAAGACGTTGTTCTAACAAATAAAAGTTTTTTTTCTTTATTATCAAAATGTGAAAGACATCTAATTTCATTCAGACAACTCTAGCGTGACATACGATACAATACAGTAAATATAAATAATACAATAAATATAATATATGCAATACAATACAATACAGTAAATATAATATAAATAATACAATACAATAAATCCATATAAATTATACAATACAATAAATAATACAATACAATACAATAAATATAATATAAATAATACAATAAAATAAAACAATCCATATAAATAATACAATACAATACAATACAATAAATATAATATAAATGATACAATACAGCAAATAATACAATACAATACAATAAATATATGCAAAGCAATGCAATGCAATGCAATGCAACGCAATGCAATGCAAATCAACGCAACACAACACAACACAACACAATACAGGTAGTTTTCCTAAGAATTCATTTAATGACTATTCAAAGTTACGCTGAAAAAAGTGACTTGTGACTGTTTTTCACACAACCATTGCAGCATCCCCCATGGTCACGTGATCAAAATTTGGACGCTTTGCAACTGACTCATATTTATGACAGTCGCAGTGTCCCGGGATCATGTGACCTCCTGACAAGCAAAGTCCATGGGGAAGAAGCCGGATTCACTTAATAACGGAGAAGAGGTGGTGGGGGAGGACCAAAAAAGTCATTGTTCAATAGCACATAATTGAAGTCATGCTTTTTTTGTAGAAGCATCGTAGATGTTTAAAAGAGGTTGGGTATCCATCAGATGGAGACAGCTGCCATCTTGACTTTTTTGGGAGGACCCCCCCCCATGGGGCTCTCCTCCCCCATATGGTTCCCATAAAAGCCGAACCGCAGAGGGGTCTCGCCTTCTACAGTGTTTTGTGTAGACTAGAAGTCACAAACATTCGCCAAGCAAATTCCACGGATGCCTTTTGTAAGGTCAACAACAGTTGGGCTCCCTTGAGTGTCTGCAGGGTGGGGTCAATCGAGTTAAGGTAGCGGTTCTTAACCGTGCATTTGAAGCTTTGCCTGGTTTTTTTATGCATGTTGCCCGTTGACTTTTTTGACCAACAAACAAAGTCAACTCAACCTGAAAGAGATGTGCTTACTACGAAGTCGCAGGAACCAAGCTGGAAAGAAAACAGAAAGGGGTGAGAACACCAATGTTCCAATATCTCAGGGGCTGCCACAGAAAGGAAGAAGGGTCAAGCTGTTTCCCAAAGCCCCTGAAGGCCAGACAAGGAATAATGGATGGAAATTGATCAAGGGTAGAAAATAAGGAGGAATTTTCTGATTAATCGGTTAAAAACCATTGGCATTGACAATATCCCCATGAGTCAATTGCAAAAGGCAGATTTACTTGAAACAGTTTACTTGGAACATTCTGCCACAATCCATTTAACACTATCGAACAATATTTGCCTATCCCAGTTCCTTGGGAAGGACTTGATGGGTAGATAAACATGCCAAACCCAATTTGAACATCTGGCTGACTGTGCGATGAACCATAATAATTTACGTCCATAATTAGGGCCAACCCAACTCAAACTGACTCTTAATGGCAACTAACAATTGACTCGTCGAAGAAAATGTCTCCATCTTCAAGATGTTATTTATAGAATTAACCATGATACGGACATTGCACTCAAGGGAACTCTCAGCTCTTGGTTAATTGTTTATTCCACGTTTTAGCCTGCGAAGGTCTTCGAGGATCTTCTATGGGTAAGACACAGTGATCTCAAGAACGACTGACGTACTTGGCCTGCAGTGGGGAACATGAAGCTGTGCTTGAAATATTTAAAATATTCTTACATTGGTTTCCAGAATTCAGGTTCTTCCTTCTAAACCCCAAGAGTCCCATGTTTATTGGGACTTCTGTCTTGCATTAAGGAAGAAGAGGTGGAAAACTAAACACATAGTAGTGTGTGTTTCTATACAAACCAGTTATGCAATAATGGCCATAAATAGATATGAATTGGGCAAAATGCCTGGGGAAGTAAGTTCCGTAGTTTTGGAGCGACAGCTCAGAATACCTAGGCTATATATACCTAGGCTATATATAGCTGGAAATGTAAACACATCCGTAATCTGAAAAGTCTTCAGATTTGTGATTTTGGGCGTGGAGGGTGGGGAGGGGGTGTTATCTAATTCTTTCTGCTGGGAGACACCACTAATCCAGAGAGTTTTTATATCATTACAGTGATGGCTGGAAAACACTTATAAAATGCTAGAGTGGGTGGTCTCCAGGAGGTCTACCATGAATTGGTTTTAAAACATGAAGAGTCCTTGGCATTGGGTTAAGGACCCAATGTTATTCTGGCAGAGAATTCTGGGATCTGGACCCATGACATCTCTACAGAGGCAGAAAGGAGATGACTGTGGAGGTGTCCAACCTGACCCACAATCATCATCTTCTTCTTCTTCTTCTTCTTCTTCTTCTTCTTCTTCTTCTTCTTCTTCTTCTTCTTCTTCTTCTTCTTCTTCTTCTTCTTCTTCCTCCTCCTCCTCCTCCTCCTCCTCCTCCTCCTCCTCCTCCTCCTCCTCCTCCTCCTCCTCCTCCTCCCCCTCCCTTCTCCCTTCTCCCTTCTCCCTTCTCCCTTCTCCCTTCTCTCTTCTCTTCCTCCTCCTCCTCCTCCTCCTCCTCCCTCCTCCCTTCTCCCTTCTCCCTTCTCCCTTCTCCCTTCTCCCTTCTCCCTTCTCCCTTCTCTCTTCTCCCTTCTCTTCCTCCTCCTCCTATTTCTTATTTGGCTTGACACAGAGTCTGATACTGATTTGGGCTGAGATGGAATGACTGGCTCAAAGTCACCCAAATGACCTCTGAATCTATGTGTCTCCCCCATCCTAATCCAGGACTTTCAGAATAGTTCTCTGAGTCCAGCCCAGACTAATGCCCCATCTTTCATGAGGTCTTGAGGAAAAATGACACAAATCATGTCATTTATAATGCAAGTTGTATCACTTGCAACGTGTACTGGCCTGGTGACCTCATGACATACCTGATGAATCACAAATTGCATGATAATAATATGATGCCTAGTGGATCCTGAGAGTTGATGTTTACCCATTTTCAAAGAGATTGGTTAGCTCTGAAAAGTAGGGTACACACACCTTAAAGTTGCCAAGGTTGAAAAGTCCTGGTGTACGCAGTACTACCCTGTTTCTCTGAAAATAAGACATCCCTGATAATAAGCCCAATCAGGCTTTTGATTGCATGTGCTAAAATAAGCCTCCCCCCACCCGAAAATAAGCCCTCACTGAAAATATTTAAACACAGAGCTGGAAATCAGGTAAGATGGCAAGAGGAGCCCCATCTCGCTCCACGCACCCCAAAATAATAAGACCTCCCCGAAAATAAGGCCAAGCACTTATTTCAGAGTTTAAAAATGTAAGACAGGGTCTTATTTTCAGGGAAACATGGTAACAGTAGCACCCAAAGACAACTTGACAGCATACTGTATCTTATCTATGACTTGTTCTCAACTTCTGACAGTTGAACCTCCGCTGGAGATATCTGAGTCTATCATCTGTAGCTGAAGGACTCATCTTATAGAGAGCCTGGTAACCTTTCTTATCGATATCTTGGGGACCCAGATAAGGAAGTAGTCTGAGCTGTTGCATGCTAGATCATTACCATGACATTTTGCTAATGATCTATCAATGCAACTGTTCCGGCGGCATCCTTTAAGGTCAGAAAACTCACAAGTTGCCTTCCTTATCTTAATTGTTACAAGTCGTCATGCAGATAACAGACTCGGAGGCAAGACAATTCCCAGTATGATGCATATAACCCTTACATGATGCATGTAACTCTTTCTAAGTGGGCGTTTGGAGCGATTCAACAACTTGTTCGAGTGGAACAGAGATTTGCAAACTTGGCAACTTTAAGATGTGTTGGCTTCGACTCCCAGAATTCCCAAAGTTGAGGTCCATCTATCTTAAAGTTGCCCAGTTTGAAAAACACTGGAGTAGCTCTTTCTAGATACACTATCGGGCACAAATCCAAAAATAATTTTTAAAATTTATTTCAATATGTATTGAAACAGGAAAAAACAAATGTTGAGGAAACAATTGGGCCACTAATAGGAGAAGGAGGCAAGGAGGCAATGGGTTGCTGGGAGAATAGCAATAGCACTGAGACTTATATACCGCTTTATAATGATTTACCGCCTTGTCTGGGCAGTTTACAGAGTCTTGCCCTCAACAATCGGGATCTTCATTTTACCAACCTTGGAAGGACAGAAGACTGAGTCACTACTGAGCCTGTAGAATAATAGAAGAAAATAACAAGGGAAGGGACCTTGGAGGTCTTCTAGTCCAACCCCCTGATTAGGCAGGAAACCCTACACCACTTCAGACAAATGGTTATCCAACATCTTCTTAAAAACTTCCAGTGTTGGAGCATTCACAACTTCTGGAGGCAAGTTGTTCCACTGATTAATTGTTCTCACTGTCAGGAAATTTCTCCTAGATTGCTTCTCTCCTTGATGAGTTTCCATCCATCATTTCTTGTCCTAGCCTCAGGTTGATCCTTCTTCTTTGTGGCAACTGCTGAGATATCAGAAGACTGCTATCATGTCACCCCTAGTCCTTCTTTTCGTTAAACTAGACCTATTCGATTCCAGCAACCATTATATGTTTTACCCTCCAGTCCCCTAATCATCTTTGTGACTCTTCTCTGCACTCTTTCTAGAGTCTCAACACCGCCTCGGCTAGGGGCCCCGTCAGGATCAAACTCCAGGCTCTGGGCAGAATTTGCCTGAAATCCTGCCTTCTAACCAATGTGCCACCAGGGCTCCTTAAATATGTTGAGTCTTTTTCTCCCATCCAAGAGGTTTTAACCCTCAAAAAGTTGCTTGTGACCAAGAGAGAAGAGGCAGCCAAGACAGGAAGCTCTGCACTTGGTGTTCTCCAGAACATCCAGGCCACGGAGGGGTTAAAGTTGGAAGCTGGGCAGATAATGCTTCCTGCATATGAACAGACACTCTGGGGATTTCTGCTCTTTTTCAGCTTCCCACACATTTGGTAAAGTTTCTGGTGTCTTCCTGTCTTTTGTCTCCAAGAGAAGATCCAGGTTCCCACAGAGACTCGAAGAGTCCCTTGTCCACTTCTCTATGCCTTTATACCCAACTTCTTCTGCATCTGAAAGACGCTACAGCCCAGGGGTGAAATCTACTTACCTTCCCTACCGGTTCTCCAATCCACTCACACATTTCATCCCTCCTACAGCCTCAAAGACTATTTTCTAAACCAGGGGTCTGCAACCTTGGCAACTTTAAGCCTGGAGGACTTCAACTCCCAGAATTCCATAGCTTTACTGCCTGGGGAATTCTGAGAGTTGAAGTCCTCCAGGCTTCAAGTTGCCAAGGTTGGAGATCCCTGGTCTAGACAACCATTGAACTGCACAATCATGGTCTCTAATCAAAATGTGGTAATTTAGCGTAAGTTCAGAGGCCTCTTCCGTTCATCAAGATATAACAACTCTAAATGTCAGTTACTCTTCTCCCACCTTTCGATAAACCACCCACAGAAACTGGGGAACTCCCAGGGAAAATTCAATGGAAAAGTAGTCGCTTCGAAATATGATTTCAGAGTTGATTAGAATGAAAAATTAGAGTCAGGTCAGGAGGTTGCAAGTGTACAATATCACATATATCATTTGAGTGTATGCTCTCAGGTGGGAGTTTGCAAAACAATATTTAATGCACTAGCCTGATTTCTGTGTAAGTAATGAAGTAAGCAATCACACCTCCCAAATTTGTCTCCTCAATTTGCACTCTGAGTAAAGGGACAGTTACAAGACATTACCAGAACATCTGGGCTGGGCAAAATAGTCAAGCTGGAACCCGTGCATGTCCTATTGAAGCTCCGCCCTCTTTTGCACGCATCGACTATGCTTGGGTGCAGATGGGTGGGTGTCTTTATGAATTTGGGGCACCTCCCCCCACCCCCTTGTCATATGTGTCACCATTGAGTCCTCCTCATTCTTGAAGACCACACCTGGAATTCTGCATCCAATTTTGGTCACCACATTACAAAAAAGAAATTGAGACTTTGGGAAAAGTGCAAAGGCCTGGAGACTGAAATCCTGGCTGCAGGATTTGGGATTGGCTAGTCTAGTGAAAAGAAGGATGAGGGGGGACATGATAGCAGTCTTCCAATGTTTGAGGGGCTGCCATAAAGAGGAGGGGGTCAAATTATTCTCCAAAGCACCAGAAGGCAGGAGAAGAAGCAATGGATGGAAACTAACCAAGGAGAGAAACAATCTGGAATTAAGGAGAAACTTCCTAACAGGGAGGACAATTCACCAGTGGCACAGTTTTGCCTTCAGAAGTTGTGAGTGTTTCATCACTGGATGTTTTTAAGAAGAGATTGGACAGTCATTTATCTGAGATAGTATAGAGTCTATTGCTTGAACAGTGGCTGGGCTACAAGACCTCCAAGGTCCCTTCCAGCTCGATTCTCATTCTCATTCTCATTCTCATTCTCATTCTCATTCTCATTCTCATTCTCATTCTCATTCTCATTCTCATTCTCATTCTCATCCTCATCCTCATCCTCATCCTCATCCTCATTCTGATTCTGAAACATCTTCGAATTAAGACAGACAAGCCCACTTTTCAACATGATAGGCCTGGATCTAGCTTCTGGCCATTTGATTCTCCTGATCAATCACTGTTTCCACATGTCTGTGGAGATTCTTAGTCATCCAGGTCATAGTTTGTCTCAAAGGTGCCTTTTCAAGGTAGCTGGACTGTTTTTTCCTTGAGGAGGAGGAGGAGGAGGAGGAGGAGGAGGAGGAGGAGGAGGAGGAGGAGGAGGAGGAGGAGGAGGAGGAGGAGGAGGAGAAGAAGAAGAAGAAGAAGAAGAAGAAGAAGAAGAAGAAGAAGAAGAAGAAGAAGAAGAAGAAGAAGAAGAAGAAGAAGAAGAAGAAGAAGAAGAAGAAGAAGAAGATGATGATGATGATGATTGTGGGTCAGGTTGGATACCTCCACAGTCATCTCCTTCTCATCCAAAAAGCTTCATCAGTTATGGTGGTGAGAAGATGGAAGGATAGGTGAACTCTGAGACACTCTCTCCATACTTTGTGGTGCTGCGATGCCCAGCCCAAGATGAGTGCAGATCACTGCAGATATGGAGCTCAAGAGACGAATTCCACCACACCTCTTCCCCTGTATCTTGGCCACAAAGTTGAATGATGTTCTTTTATCGTGTGGTAAACATGCTTTGTTGTGTTTGCCTCTACTAAAAACCAGGCCTGGCTTTCTGTCCCGCCCTGCTCGAGGGACAATGCCACCACATCCTGAGGAACTCCAAGGTCCTCTTCTCAGCCAAGCTTTTTCCAATGCCTATAAATATCCAGGTTTCTCTGTTTCTAGGAATAGTGTTTGGAACATCTACTTCATGAATTTCAGGAAGCTGAAATGATTTGAGGGCTGTTGAGAGGCTGACATGCACAGCCCAGCACAGGAAACGGAGCAGTTCAAATTTCCTCTGAACTCTCTTTTCTTGGTATCTTGATTCATTTTACCTCAGGAGTTTATTTGTTTCCACTTCTTGGCTGCCAGGAGACCTAACACCCTCACATGTGTACAACACACAAAGATTTGGACGAGTTCCTGAAAGCTAATATTTTATTAATCTGAGCCTCTGCCAGTGACATGCATAGAATCATAGATTCTCAGGGCTGGAAGGGATCTCGGAGATCTTCTAGTCCAGTGATGGGTAACCTTTTTGCGGTCGTGTGCCAAAAGCGGGGGTCGCGCGGGGGACGACGACATGCGCACACGTGCCCACACCCATAATTCAATGTGCCCCGCAATGCATGCACACCCCCGCCCCGTGCTCTCCCTGCTTTTGACACGTGATTGCCCTGTAGGACCGTTTTTTGCCCTCCCCAGGCTCCAGAGGCTTTTTTGGAGCCTGGGGAGAGTGAAAACAGCCTCGTCCCCTGGTGGCCCGTTTCCTGACTTCCAATGGGACCGGAAGGCCTATTTTTTGCTCTCCGTAGGCTCTCCGGAGCTGATCTAGGGCCCACCAATATGTCCACAGGTGGCATGTGTGCCATAAATTCGCCATCACGGTTCTAGTCCAACCTCACGCCTGGAGCAGAAGACCCCATACCATCCCAGACAAATAACTGTCCAATCTTTTCTTGAAAACCTTCTGTGATGGGGAAACCCATAATTCTAGGAGACAAGTCGTTTCGTTGATTGTTGTCACCGTCAAGGAATTTCTCCTCAGTTCTACGTTGGATCTTTCTTTAAGAAGCTTCCATCCATTGCTTCTTGTCCTGCTTTTAGAGAATAGGCTGTCCCCCTCTTGTCTATGACAGCCCCCAAGAATTGGAAGATTGTATCAATCATCTCTCAATTACAAAAAAGTCATTCACACAAGGGTGAAATGCTCCCGGTTCGGACCGGATCGCCCAATCCGGTAGCGATGGTGGCGGGTGGTTCGGAGAACCGGTAGCAAAAATCCCTGCCTGCCCCCCCATGCCCAGCTGAGCCGCAGGATCATCAGAGGCTTTTTTTTTTAGTTTTAAAAGCATTTTTTCGGCCAAAAAAAATGCTTTTAAAAGTAAAAAAAAAAGGCCTCTGATGATCCCGTGGCTCAGCTGGGATCGTCAGAGGCTTTTAAAAGCATTTTTTCTACAACCTCTTCAGCCAAAGAGTTTGTAGGGGGAAAAATGCCTTTAAAAGCCTCTGACGATCCCAGCTGAGTTGCCTGATCATCAGAGGCTTCTAAAAACATTTTTGCAATGGCCCCGTTGCGAACCGGTAGTAAACATAAGTAAAACCCACCTGTCCCAAGGCAGAAGGCTTTATTCCGTCCCTGAACAAGTGGATGTCCAGTCTTTTCTTTAAAAACCTCCAGTAATGGGGCACCTACAAACTCTTAAGGGAAGCCTGTCCGCTGGTTCATTGTTCTCAATGTCAGGAAGTTTCTCCTCCATTCCAGGTTGGATCTTCCTCTCACAAGCTTCCGCCTGTTGCTTGTTGTCTTGACTTCAGGTGCTTTGGAGAGTAGATGGGTGCCTATGAAGCCTTTCAAATATTGGATGATAGTTATAATGTCACCCCCAGTCCTTCTCTTCGCTAGATTAGACATACCTAGTTCCCTTAACTGTTCATTGTAAACATGTAGCCTCCTCATAGCTTTGTTGCTCTTCTCTGCATTTTATACCATTCAGTTCGTTCTGCAGGGACCAAGATTTCTCCAGATCTGCCATCCTCCCGATGTTGGTGGAGAAACTGGGAGGAGAATTTATCCAAATTTCTCCAGAGAAAGGAGAACCTTTCCAATAATTTTGAAGGGCAAGAATCTTCATTAACAGCGAAAATAATGACACAAGTGGGAGGATTCCTCTCCTCAGCTCATTAATTTTTCCCACTTCTTTCAATTAAAAATAATAATAACGTCAGGCTGGCAAGCCACACAGTGACATACAGTGGGAGGTCTTTTTATTTATTTATTTATTTCCGAAGAATCGCTATGATCCACATAGGCTCCAATCATAGGCATCCATGGAAACGCAGCATGGCTGTTGATCTCATCCCGTGACTTGGCTTGGAAATGGGGATCTCTCTGCCCACTCCCCTCTGATAGAGGGAATTTATCAACATCAGATGATAAATGCTTTATATATATATATTCGTGTCTGTCTGATTGGTAGCACCCGGCATGGCAGCCATTTTGTGAGACCACCCATGAAAAAAATGACAAAAAGTCATAGTTGGGCCCATCACCCCAAGTGTTGTCAGTACCTGATATTAGATAATGATCAAAATATCTGGGCATGATTAGTCTAGTGAAGAGAAGGACCAAGGGAGACATGATAGCATCTTCCAATATTTGAGGGGCTTCCACGGAGAAGAGGAAGGAGGTCAAGCTATTTTCCAAAGCCCCCGAAGGCCAGACAAGGAATAATGGATGAAAACTGGACAAGGAGAGATTCAACCCAGAAATAAGGAGGAATTTTCTGGCAGTGAGAACAATCAACCGATGGAACAGAAATTGCCTTCAGAAGTTGTGGGAGCTTCAGCACTGGAAGCTTTCAAGAAAAGACTGGACTGCCATCTGTCAGAAATGGCATAGGGTCTCCTGCTTGGGTGGGGGGTTGGACTAGATGACCTTCAAGGTCCCTTCCAACTCCATTAATCTGTAATCTAATCTTCACACAGCAAAGGAAGATGTTTAAAAATTCCTTGGGAGGGCCTGATACACATAGATCTGGTATTTGCCTTGGAATCAATGTCCTGACTGACAATCCCAAGCAAAGCAAGCACACTCAAGACCTGTCAATGTCTCAGTGCAAAACTTTATTGAGTACATCATTTTGGCACTGTCGAAGGCAAAACCAGCTCCACCTAATTCCCACAGATACCCACAAAGTTACAATATGAAATTCCCCCTCCCCAATTATTAGTGCAGATTACATTGTCCAATTGAGTGCTGTTGTATTGTTATGAGAAAGAGTCTCTGGCTTTGGCTAACACCTGCAGATGTGTCCGTGGTTCTCACAGGCTCTCCTCCTCGAAGTCCGGAGCCTGCATTCCTTCTCAGCCTTCCCCCCCACCCCCACTTGTTCATTGGCAAGCCGAGAAGCGATAACGGCTGCGACAGCGTAAGCACGCTTTGAGCTTGACAGAAGTGTGATCCGAAAGAGGGAGCCATTGATTTTAGCCCTTTGCCATGGAGAGGTTCTTCTCTGATGGCTATGGAGCTTTGCATGCAATCCTATATTACAAAACTCCATAATTCTGCAGAGAAGAAGGGCTTATTATTTCAGTCTGCCCCAGGCACCTAGTGAATCAGTGGACATTCAGAAGGCATTTCAAGAGTTTGAAAAATCTGGGAGGACATCTTGGTTGGGACCCTGGTCACCCCTTGAAATGAAGGGACAATTAGGACTAGATCATCCTGGGGTGGCCTATCCCACGTTCCAGATCCATACAGTAAAGCTCTTGATTTTATTGAGATACTCAATGAGATGAAGTTGCAAAGGAGATGCCCAGAAGATTGCCAGAGGCGGGCCCACCTCACGTCTCACTAGTAATTCAGTCCAAGGTGACTCAGTTTATGGGTAAGAGTGAGAAAGTTAGAAAAAAGGAGAAGGGGAAGGGGAAGGGGAAGGGGAAGGGGAAGGGAGGAGGCGGAGAAGGAGAAGGAGAAGGAGAAGGAGAAGGAGAAGGAGAAGGAGAAGGAGAAGGAGAAGGAGAAGGAGAAGGAGAAGGAGAAGGAGAAGGAGAAAGAGAAGAAGGAGAGGGAGAAGGGAGAAGGGAGAAAGGGAAGGGAGAAAGGGAAAGGTTAGGGAGAGGGGAAAAGATAATGAAAAGGGGAAGAAGAAGAAGAGAAGGAGAAAGAAGGAGAAGGGGAATAGAAGGAGAAAGGGAACGGGAAAGGGAAGAAGGAGGGGGAGGAGGCGGAGAAGGAGAAAGAAGAAGAGTAAGGGCAGGGAGAAGAAGAGGGAGAAGGGAGAAAGGGAAGGGGAAGGGAGAGGGGATGAAAAGGAGAAGAAGGAGAAGAGAAGGAGAAAGAAGGAGAAGGGGAAGAGAAGGAGAAAGGGAAGGGGAAGGGGAAAAAGGAGACTGAGGAGGCAGAGAAGGAGAAGGAGAAAGAAGCAGAGGAGAAAGAAAGGGAAGGGGAAGAGAAGGAGAAGGGGAAGGGGAAGGGGAGAGAATAATATGTAACTTCATTACATGAAAAAGAATGATTGTCATCAAGGACTTCTTCCCAAAAAAAAAAGGCACTTGAGTAGAAACATGAACAGAATATATATACTGCATGTTTCCAGTATACATATTCATCGATATAATATTCATGTCATTAATTATGAATAGCCAGCAAGGTCATTTTCTATGGGTTTGGGGGTTTTTTTGAGAAAATTAATCTGCATTCTACGGAGACCCGTTCCTTTGATCTGCAGATAAGGACCTGTTCTGACCAGTTTAGGATTAAATAAGGGGGCCTGTGCCAACTTCTAGGATCAGTAGAATCTATTTCAGGAGATTTCTTTGGGCTCTCCATGGTTATCCTACCAGGGTTTGAAAAGCTCAATAAATTGCGTGCCGGTGGGTATTGCACATTGGCGATTGTGATGCATATTTTGAGTCACAGAGAGCCGCAGCAGAGGGGTGAAAGAGCCACATACGGCTCCAGAGCTGCAGGTTGCTGACCTCTAGTCTAGATGACCTCAAAGGTCCCTTCCAACTCTGTTATTCTGTTCTTGTTATCATCATCAATTCTTTTATGAGTTCCAGTCTAAGGCTACCCACTTGTCCAAAGCAACACAGTCTGCCTCTTTCTCAGAGAGAAGGTTAAAATATCTCCAAATGGTTAAAATAACTCCCAAACATCTTGTTTCTTCCACCCCCCATTAAGTGCTGGGAGGCAAGGCATTCCTCAGACTTGGACTGGTTCCTTAAGCATTTACAAGATTTGAATTTGCAGTTTGTCCAGTGGCATCTGCGGGCGGGGGAAGTACGCAAACCCAACAACAGGGCAGACGGAGTATCGACATGTGTTGAGGTGCGTTCCAAAGGGCAGGGCATTGTTGCTAATTCTGAAGACTCTACTCAAACTCCGGGCCCTACCTTCTTCTACTGGTGGTGGAGGAGGTTGTGTGAATGGCATGGCACATGGGATGTTTTGCCTACGTGATGTTAAGCATCTTTCCTATAGATTCTTGTCATCTCCTACAATGGCCTGTCTCTGTTTAATAACAGGGTCAGAAGGGATCTTGTACATCATCTAGTCCAACCCTGGGCCCAAGCTGGAGACCCTGCACCATTTTTGATAGATAGCAGTCATGAAAATCTCTAGGGATGAAGCTCCCACAACTTCTGAAGGCAACTTCTGCTCCATGGGTTGACGGTTCTCACTGTCAGAAAATTCCTCCTTATTTCCAGGTTGAATCTCTCCTTGATCCGTTTTCATCCATGATACCTTGTCTGGCCTTCAGGTGTCTTGGAAAACAGCTTGACCCCCTCCTCTCTGAGGCAGCCCCTCAAATATTGGAAGATGGCTATCCTGTCTCCCCTAGTCCTTCTCTTCACTAGACTAACCATGCCCAGTTCCTGCAACTGTTCTTCATATGTTTTAGTCTCCAGATCTTTGATCATCTTAGATAGATTCAGATTAACAGAGTTGGAAGGGACCTTGTAGATCATCTAGTCCAAACCCCACCCACCCACCCAAGCAGGAGATCCTACCCCATTTCTGACAGATGGCAATCCAGTCTCTTTTTGAAAGCCTCCAGTGATGAAGCTCCCACAACTTCTGAAGGCAACTTTGGTTAATTGTTTTCAGTGTCAGAAAATCTCTCCTTATTTCCAGGTTGAATCTCTCTTTGGTCTCTTTCCATCCATGATTCCTGGACAAGCTGTCAGGTTTTCTTTTTGCAAATCTGCACAGTCTTTGGTGTTTTTCTCCTTAGTCATTAAAAATGCATTTGGCCTCTTGCAGCCATTCTCCAGCTCAGATGACTGTTTCCTCTTCCATGACCTCAGTCAGGACTGAGCTTCTTCACCCCTCCCAAGGAATGTGCTTGTGCGATGCGGTCAGTGAACTTTAGGGACGTGACTCCCTGTCCTGCTGCCCAGTAATCCCTCCATTTCTCTTCCGAGGACTCTCTCGGCCCGCTTGTCCTTTCTGGAGATGCCACAGGCAGAAGACCAGGACCTTAGCCCCAGACCTTGGCACTGCTCTGTTCTTGAAGAATGTTTTTCGCATCCAGGGCAGAGGCACCAATGTGCCCCATGACTGTGGCCCACAAGTATTCGACCCTCCCTCTTTTTCCATTCCGCTTCAGCTGAAACAAGCACAAGATTCTCCTCTTGACATGGCGAGATGAAGTTGCTTCCTGATTCCCTGAGAATGCTCAATCACTTGGGACTTCCTCTTGGGTATCATAAAGAATCATAAAGTTGGAACAAGCTTGGAGGTCTTCTAGTCCAACCCGTTGTCCAGGGCAGGAGTCTTTATTCCCCCCTGGACAAATGTCTGCCCAATCTCTTCTCATAACTCCGTTTCCAGGGATGGAGTACCCACAGCCGAAGGAGGCAAGCTGTTCCATTGATTAATTGTTCTCCCTCTCAGGAAATTCCTCTTTAGTTCCAGGTTGGCTCTCCCTCTGATGAGCTTTGACCTCTTGTTTCTTGCTTGGAGAATAGGTTGACCCTTTCTTCTCTGTAACAGTTTTTCAAGGAGTAGAGTAGAGTAGAGTAGAGTAGAGTAGAGTAGAGTAGAGTAGAGTAGAGTAGAATAGAATAGAATAGAATAGAATAGAATAGAATAGAATAGAATAGAATAGAATAGAATAGAATAGAATAGAATAGAATAGAATAGAATAGAATAGAATAGAATAGAATAGAATTCTTTATGGAATGGAGTAGGGTAGGGTAGGGTAGGGTAGGGTAGGGTGGAGTGGAGTGGAGTGGAATGGAATGGAATAGAATAGAATAGAATAGAATAGAATAGAATAGAATAGAATAGAATAGAATAGAATAGAATAGAATAGAATAGAATAGAATAGAATAGAATAGAATAGAATAGAATAATGGAGTGGAGTGGAGTGGAGTGGAATGGAATGGAATGGAGTGGAGTCGAGAGAGGAGGGGAAGGGAAGGGAAGGGAAGGAGGGGAGGGGAGGGGAGAGGGAGGGGGAGGGGAGGGGAGAGAAGAGGAGAGGAGAGGAGAGGAGAAGAAGTTGGAAGGGACCTTGGAGGTCTTCTAGTCCAACCCCCTGCTTAGACAGGAAACCCTACACCACTTCAGACAAATGGTTATCCAATCTCTTCTTAAAAACCTCCAGTGATGGAGCACCCACAACTACTGGTCGCGAGCAGCTCCACTGGTTAATTCTCCTCACTGTTAGGAAGTTTCTCCTTAATTCCAGGTTGCTTCTCTCCTTGATGAGTTTCCACCCATTGTTTCTTGTCCTGCCTTCTGGTGCTTTGGAGAATAATTTGAGTCCCTCTTCATTGTGGCACCCCCTCAAATACTGAAATACTGCTGTCATGTCACCCCTCCTAGAAGATGACTTTCATGTCACCCCTAATCCTACTCATAGTTAGACTAGAGATACCTAGTTCTCACAACTGTTCATCATACAGTGTTTTTTTTCTGGTCTATCAGAGCAACCTGGTCTACCAAAATATGGGATGGAGCCTACCGCTTCTGCTTTGTGGAGAATCCAAGAGATGACCAGGCATGAGTGGCCACGAGCAAGACCTTCTGATTCAGGAAAGGGGCACAACTGGCACACGATGTGAAGCTGTACGTAAGCTCTCCTGAATTATCCGGGCAGCTGGCCTGTGTTTAGGTGCCCCAAGCCTGTGTAGAAAGCAAATCATGTTTTAATAGTTGGCTTAGCCAGCTTACCCCCTTCCCTTGGGATCTCCAGCTTTCAAAGCTGGGCACTCCTTATGTGTCAAGATCTTTGATTGCTTCCCAGAGGATTACTGGTTTGTTTGCACGGATCGGCATGTGGCATTCACTGGCGCCTCGCATCGCAGAGTTAGCGGGATCCAATTCCCACCCAATCTCCAAGTCCCTTGTGATCAGCTCATGTCCCTGACAGATGGCTTGCCAATGGAGTGTCATTTCCTTCATAACTTACTTAACCCTAGTGTATGCAGTGTTAAGTGAATGCCGATGGCTAGATAACCATGAAGGTAAGCTCCACTTTAATCATTGTGACGGAGAAAAGAGATCGCTCTTCTCTTGCACAAGACCCTTGAAATGACGGTGATGATTTCCCCCATCCGTTCTTCTCCTTCAAGATTCCTGCGCAAGAGAAGGAGGGGAGAGGGGGGAAGAGAAATGTCCATAGTCCTTAACTTAGAAGAACATGGAGTCCCTTGCTTTGCACTGGGAAACGGTCCAGGGTTACGGTGTCTGTTGCAGAGGGCATGTGAAACGGAAGCACGTGACTAGCATATTTATTAACACGCCTGTTTGCTGGCAGGCCACTGCAGTTGCAGCAGATAGGCCTTGTGTGCAGGATCAAGCCTCCTACTCCCCTTTTCAGGGGTCACAGCTGTGGCTCCCAAAGGACCGGAGCTGTCCCTGGACTCACTCCGTCCTGCCCTCCTCCACCTCCTCCTCCTCCTCGCCTGCTTTTTAATTTCCCTCTTTGTCTCATCTTGTCATCTCCATGTCATTTCCTTGGCCTGCATGTTCCCACAGTGATGGGTGGGCTGATAAGGAGAGGGGAGCATCGCAAACAGGGGTTTATCGACTCAGCACAACCACAGTGTGGGTGTTGGCCCAGCCGGTTAGGAAACGTGCTTGCAAGTTGGTTTCTAGCTCATCCTGTGGGCGGCCAACGGAGAACATGTGGACGGCTGCCGTCCTTGGGACAATGTGAGTCAAGTCATTCCGTGGTCACATCAGCTGAAGGAAGGTCCCTTGGGTTGCTGTCCTCACTGGTAGCCAAGAGTTGGAGATTTTGGGCCCCTCCGGGCTGCCATCTACTGTATGTCCTGATTTCGGGTGCTCTGTAGTTAAAGCAGGGGTGAAATCCAGCAGGTTCTGGAGAACAGGTTGCGGAAATTTTGAGTAGTTCAGAGAACCGGCAAATATCACCTCTGGCTGGCCCCAGAGCGGGATGGGAATGGAGAATAAATTTTCTATAAGAAGGAGTGAGATAACCTCGAGCCAGAGAGGAAACAAGGCGCTGGGGAAGTTGGACAATTCCAAGATGCCCCCATGAACCAAGCCCAAAGCAAGCCGAGCCCTGGGGTTATCTGGAGGCTGATTAATATTGTCTCAGGAGAGACATCATGGTTGCATTCATCACACAACTTGGACCACATAATCCAAAGGTCCAAATCAAGGCGTTTCCCACACATGAAGGGACTTCTTCGCTAAGGTCAATGGGAAACGCCATTTTTATCTCAGAGGGCTTCTGTCTGAAGGATTGCCTAGAGTCGAAAGATAAGACAATGAACTTGTTCCAAACTTGAGCCCTGACTCCAGACTTGAGTCCAGAGAGGACAAGAAAGACATTTGTTTGAACCTTGAAACAAAATCAGAGAGTCCTTTGACTCCTGGATGGCTTCAGTTGTTTTGAGTTTCTGGTCCCATTTCAATACGCTGAAAAAAACCCAACCCTAACCTATTTAATTCAGAAAGTGCTTTAGCTGTGAATAATAAATGCGTCTCTGGCCTTTTATCTCTGGTTGTTTTGTTATTCACCAATAATTACTTTAAATGGTACATCTGTTGTCATGACAACAGATTAAAAAATCCTTTGTAAAAGTTCTGAAAGTGAGAGGAATTTTCTCCCTTCCCCTCCCTCCATTCTCTCCCAATACAGGTAGGTACCCATCTACCCTCATTGTAATCTCATCAGGTGCTTCATCTTTACCAAGAGATTAATATTCCCAATCATGGATTCTGAGTTTTATTACAAGGAAGGAACAACATCTCAATCAGTTTGGACTTTTCTGAGTCCTCCTCATTTTTACAAATCCCTTAAATTTGTTTTTTCCTTCAGTTTCTCGTTCTATCCCAAGTGTGATTCATGCTATAGTTCAGGAAATGTTTTTCTAAACCCGTGAATTTTTACTTGTGATATTGCTGACGGCGCTATATGTTTTAGAAACCTAACATCTCTTAATAGAATAGAATAGAATTTTTTATTGGCCAAGTGTGATTGGACACAGAAGAAACTTGTCTCTGGTGCATATGGTCTCAATGTACAGAATAGAATAGAATAGAGTAGAGTAGAGTAGAGTAGAGTAGAGTAGAGTAGAGTAGAATAGAATAGAATAGAATAGAATAGAATAGAATAGAATAGAATAGAATAGAATAGAATAGAATAGAATAGAATAGAATAGAATAGAATAGAATTCTTTATTGGCCAAGTGTGATTGGACACACAAGGAATTTCTCTTGGTGCATAGGCTCTCAGTGTACATAAAAGAAACAATACATTCATCAAGAATCATAAGGTACAACACTTAATGATAATCGTAGGGTACAAATGATACAAGCAACAAAATTACAGTCATACAGTCGTAAGTGGGAGGAGATGGGTGATAGGAATGATGAGAAGATTAATAGTAATGCAGATTTAGTAAATTGTTCGACAGTGTTGAGGGAATTATTTGTTTAGCAGAGTGAAAAGAACTGTCCTTGTGTCTAGTTGTTCTGGTGTGCAGTGCTCTATAGCATCATTTTGAGGGTAGGAGTTGAAACAGTTGATGTCCAGGATGCGAGGGGTCTGTAGATATTTTCCCAGCCCTCTTTTTGACTCGTGCAGTATACAGGTCCTCCGTGGAAGGCAGGTTGGTGGCCATTATTTTTTCTGTAGTTCTAATGATCGTCTGAAGTCCATCTCTGTCTTGTTGGGTTGCAGAACCAAATCAGACAGTTATAGAGGTGCAGATGACAGACTCAATCATTCCTCTGTAGAATTCAGCAGCAGAAGTGAATTTCACCTCTGCCTGCAATCCTCTGCCAGCAAAAATGGAGCACAGGAGGGCTGCACTAGCTGATCCTTTGCTGTTTCCAGGGTGATCTAACCACCCTATGGACTAGATCTGACTCCCTGGAGAAGAGCCTCATGCTGGGAACGATGGAGGGCAAAAGAAGAAGGGGACAGCAGAGAATGAGGTGGCTGGATGGAGTCCCTGAAGCAGTCGGCGTGAGCTTAAATGGACTCCAGAGGATGGTAGAGGACAGGAAGGCCTGGAGGAACGTTGTCCGTGGGGTCGCGATGGGTCGGACACAACTTCACAACTAACAACAACGACATGTTGTAAGCTGCCCAGAATCACCTTGCAGAGTGAGGGCTGGCAAACCAATTTAAGAAAAATAAAAATATCTTCCTTCCTTCCTTTGTTCCTCTCTCCTCCCTCCCTCCTTACTTACTACTTCTCTTTTCTTCCCCCTTCCCCTTTCCTTCCTTACTCCCTCCTTCCCTTTCCTTCTCCCTTTTTTTTAAAAAAAATTGATTTATATGCCGCCCTTCTCCTGGAGACTCAGGGTGGCTTACAATGCATTAAGCAATAGCCTTTATACTTTTGTATATTTTATACAAAGTCAGCTTATTGCCCCCACAAACTGGGTCCTCAATTTACCTACCTTAGAAAGGATGGAAGGCTGAGTCAACCTTGAGCCTGGCGAGATTTGAACTGGTGTAATTGCAGACAGCTGGATGTTAATTACGGTTCTCCCTTCTCCCTTCCACTTTTTTCTTTCCTCCCCTCCCTCCCTCTGTCCCTCCCTCTCTCTCCTCCTCCCTCCTTCAATCCCTCTCCCTCCCTGCAACTCTCCTTCCTTCCTTCCTTCCTTCCTTCCTTCCTTCCTTCCTTCCTTCCTTCCTTCCTTCCTTCCTTCCTTCCTTCCTTCCTTCCTTCCATGCCTTTCATACATGTTGGATCACAACTCCCACACCGCCGGTAGTGCAGGCTTAGCGTTCAACAGGTCTCAGGGGTATCTAGCTGTGGAATGCTGAGTCACTTAATATTCTTCATTCTCCTTTTTAATGAGAGGCAAGAGATAAGGGAAAGTCACGGGAAAATGAAACAGATGCTATTTTTCTTCTGACAAAGGCTGGGCTGAGATGCAAGAATGCGATGGTGCAACTTCCAAGGTCAAGCAGAAGCAATCGTATAATTAGCAACACTGAGATTCCAAATAATCTTCCTCCGGAGAAAGAGGTTTTTTTTTTATGTTACCTTGTTCTCCGAATGGACACACCAGGGGTGTCTCAAAAGGGGTGTTTTTTGCGACTTTACGACTTCTGGGGAGAAGTTACACTTTTAGATGATTAAGATTTATGTCTTTGTTCCTCCGTGTTTTCACTTAGGAACAAGTTCTCTGGAAGGCAGTGAAATGTGCTAGCAAATAAGCGTCTATGGAGGGCAGGCTGAGGTTCATTCTTCATGGCCATTTTCACTCAACTGTGGTCTGAAGGCTTCCAGAAAACTTAAGGAGTAGAACTATGGAAACACAAGTCCAGTCAGATTGCTCCTTTGATGTCAACTTATTTCTTCATTAATGGGAGCCTTTGTAAGAGTTGTCCAAGGAACCAAGAATAACAGAGTTGGAAGGATCCTTGGAGATCTTCTAGATCTTCTGCTCAAAGAGGAGATCCTATACCATTTGAGACAAATGGCTGACCAATCTATTGGGAGTAGAGTAGAGTAGAGTAGAGTAGAGTAGAGTAGAGTAGAGTAGAGTAGAGTAGAGTAGAGTAGAGTAGCGTAGCATAGAAGTAGAGTAGAGTAGAATAGAATAGAATAGAAAAAGAAGGAAAAAGAATAGAATAGAATAGAATAGAATAGAATAGAATAGAATAGAATAGAATAGAATAGAATAGAATAGAATAGAATAGAATAGAATAGAATAACAGAGTTGGAAGGGACCTTGGAGGTCTTCTAGTCCAACCCCCTGCTTAGGCAGGAAACCTCTTCTCTTCTCTTCTCTTCTCTTCTCTTCTCTTCTCTTCTCTTCTCTTCTCTTCTCTTCTCTTCTCTTCTCTTCTCTTCTCTTCTCTTCTCTTCCCTTCCCTTCCCTTCCCTTCCCTTCCCTTCCCTTCCCTTCCCTTCCCTTCCATTTTTCTATTCCATTCCATTCCATTATTCTATTCTATTCTATTCTATTCTATTCTATTCTATTCTATTCTATTCTATTCTATTCTATTCTATTCTATTCTATTCCATTCCATTCCATTCCATTCCATTCCATTCCATTCCATTCCATTCCATTATTCTATTCTATTCTATTCTATTCTATTCTATTCTATTCTATTCTATTCTATTCTATTCTATTCTATTCTATTCTATTCTATTCTATTCTATTCTATTCTATTCTATTCTATTCTATTCTATTCTATTCTATCCTATCCTATCCTATCCTATCCTATCCTATCCTATCCCCCCCCTCATAGTTCATTGGCATGTGGAGAAGCGATAATAGTTGCCACAGCAAAAGTGCCGTTGAAGCTTAACAGCCTGTTTAATTTACTGACCAAGGGAGAGGTGAAGGACTTGGGATGAATTACAAAGGCAGTTATTACCTTAATAACCCTGGAGTGGACTAGAGTGGAAGACGTGGGGAGGCGATAAGGGTTTGTTGTAGGGACGTCCATTAGCAGGATTTAAAGGGAGGCAGGGAATGTCAGATATAATAAGGGAAAATTGTGAGTCTGAAAGCTTTTGCTGGGTCAGTGTGATTTTGTGACAGGAATGTTAGCCATGTAAAGCTTTGGGCTGAAACGCACAGGGTGATGTGATCAAATTCCCCTCGAAGTTTCAGCTTCTCAGTTTGATGGACTTCTGTGCACCGACTCCTGCATTCTTCACCCATGGAAACCCACCCATTTCAATGGGTTTCATTTGAAGCGAACGGACGTTTCGAACGGAGGATCGAAACGCGATCTTGGGTGATACACACATGGGGCTACTTCATGGCCCTAAACACGAAGGGGACCAATCGTCCTCCTTTAGGGAGGACAGTCCTTCTTTTGTAAGTTTGTCCTCTCTCGAAAAGTGTCCTCCTACATGTCCTCCTTTTCGATATTTGAAGACTAATTTGTAAATCTTCGTCTTCGATCGATGCCGATCCGATCCGTTGTGTGTGATGTGACGTATTTGTATTTGACATGATGATTCGTCAAGCCTCCATAAATTGTGGGGAGATACGATTATGAGATGCATGTGCTCCGCACAGGAGAATTGTTTTGAGAAAGTGCGCTGCGCTGAAGTGGCTTTGCTTACCTCTTACCGAAACACAACAGGACACACATGTACATGCGTACATGTAGAGTAGAGGAGTACATGTAGAGCAGAGGAGAGGAGTTTCACTTTCAGTTTTACTTTCACAGCAGCAAGCAGCTTTACTACATAACAGTTGAGCTAAGCCACGCCCAGCCTCCTTCCTGTCTCCTTCTTGCTCACACAGCAAATACTGTTTGAGTTTCCAAACACCCCTCAACTCTCTCACACACTGACAGGATGCTACCCAGATGAATACCAATGGATGCTGCGGGCTGGGACATTCTGCTCCCCCTCTGTTCCAACTGCCAGTTGCATTATATTAACACACTCTGATGCTACGGAGTTACATGCTACATTAAGTTTCAGGCTGCAAGTGTCAATTTATCAAGCCAGAACACATAGTTTCATAGCAAAGCATGGACATCCAGCTAGCTATGGATCTTTGAGGAATTGCTGGCTTATTTGGTTGGGTGTGTTACTTGAAACCCTGACATAAATAACAACAACCAGTCGCCTTGCTCCCAAAGATATCCACTCTCTCTCACTCTCTGCCGAACGGTTACCGTCTCAAGTGCAACATTCAGTTGTGACTGGAATTGTGACATTTCTGGCGTGTGGAGGTTGATGTGATTAAGGTCACAGTCTGAATACACAACTACTCATCCTGATTTAATTATTTCCTACAGGTGCTAATCGCATGCTTTAAAGCATCCCCAAATTTCCGTCTTGAGGAACGCTTGAAGGAAGAAATGCAGATGGAGGATCCCTTCTTACTTTAGAGTTTTTGTTGGGTGTATACGGCTTGTGTTTCTTGGTGTGTATACTGTATATGTCATACAACTTATTATTTATTTATTAGTTTGATTTATATGCCGCCCTTCTCCGGAGACTCAGGGCAGCTTACAATGCGTTAAGCAATAGCCTGCATACTTTTGTATATACCTGCTTAGTAGGGCTTTCGGTCCCCCCTAAGCGGTGTTCTTTTTTATACAAAGTCAGCTTATTGCCCCCACAATCTGGGTCCTCATTTTACCTACCTCGAAAGGATAGAAGGCTGAGTCAACCTTGAGCCTGGTGAGATTTGAACTCGCAGTAATTGCAGGCAGCTGGCAGCTTAAGTGCTAATTTAACAGAACTTTAGTCCACTGCGCCACCAAGGCTCCTATTGTACGCAACGTGCAATACAAAGGCATTGTACGTTGCGTTATTGCTTTCAATGCTTTTATTTATTTAAGGCTTACGTATCTTAGAATAGAATAACAGAGTTGGAAGGGACCTTGGAGGTCTTCTAGTCCAACCCCCTGCTTAGGCAGGAAACCCTACACCACTTCAGACAAAGGATTGTCCAACATCCCAAAACCTTTTCCTTTTTCGTTAATGCTTAAAAGGCAACACAAATAAATAAACACGACAGAATAAAAACGGAAGTCAACAGAGATAAGAGTTTGAAACTTAAAGAGTTTGAAACAAGCGAGCAACGTTCAGTAAAAAGTGTAAAAAGGATATTTTACAACTGATGTCTCAGAAGGTACAACTTGGCAGCTCGGCGTGTATCCCGTGTTTGTAAATCTTTAAAAAGTACGAGAAAAGTTTTGTTTTTTGTTTGTTTGTTTTGGATTGGCACTTGATGATTCAGGTTGGACCTCCTTCTGGAGGAAAGGTCTTTTTTAAAAAAAGAAAGAAAGAAAGAAATTGGCACCTCTTCAAGAATTAACTATAATAATAATGCATGGATGATCCTCCACTCCTGTAAAATGGCAACACAATTCCTCCTAGAGGGTTTCAATTCGTGCAGGCAGATTCTCCGGCTTGGTAGCGAAATCCCTTTAGTTCCCTACAGGGGTTGACAGGTTTTGAGGAAAATGGAGAAAGTCAACAATTCTCTTGAATTATTCATGCCAAGGTAGCTTTCTGCTCCATTTTCCCATTAGATAGAAAATGGCACAACCCCCCGCCCCCCAAATCTGTTCTGTTTTGTCGTTAGCTACCATGGAGAAGAAAACTTATGCACCAATTACCAAAGGACAAAATTTTCAGCTGTTGCAAAAAAAACCCAGTAAAAACTTAGATGGGAACCAAAAAGGATCAGCTCTGAGCAGGTCATGCTCTTTGAAATATCAGAGGATTATTTTCCTTGCCAATCGACCATTCTCCGTTGCCTTTTCACTCAACTGGAGGTCACAATGCACCATCCATAATTAAAGCGTTGAAGGAGGCAGCGGAGGAGGTATAATGTGGGACCCTTGCTAGGCCCTTATAAAAGTGAAAATCCACCAGAAATGGCTCAATCGAAATTCTCACTCAACGCAGAAAAACAAGTTTTGAATTGGGAGGCAGAAATGGTTCCCAATGAAGCTTACATGAGTTTCATGACTTTTGATGCATGGCTTAAATTAATATTCCTCCTTGGAGAATTGGCTGTGTGTGTGAGAGAGAGAGAGAAGGAGGGAGGGAGGGAGGACAGGAGAGAGAGAGAGAGAGAGAGAGAGAAAGAGAAAGGAAAGAGAACAGAGAGAGAAAGAAAGAAGAGAGACAGAAGAGAGAGAGAGAAGACAGAAGAGAAAGAGAGAGAGAGAGAAAAGAGAGAGAAAAGAGAAAGAGAGAGAAAACAGAGAGAGAAATAGAAAGAGAGAAAGAGAGAGAGGAGAGAGAAAAAAGAGAGGGGGAAGAGAGAAGAGAGAAGAGAAAGAGAGAGAGAGAAAAGAGAGAGAAAAGAGAAAGAGAGAGAAAACAGAGAGAGAAATAGAAAGAGAGAAAGAGAGAGAGGAGAGAGAAAAAAGAGAGGGGGAAGAGAGAAGAGAGAGAGAAAGAGAGAGAGAAAAGAAAAGAAAAAGAAGAGAGAGAAGAGAGAGAGAAGACAGAAGAGAGAGAGAAGAGAGAGAGAAAAGAGAGAAGAGAGAAAGAGAGAGAAAAAAGAGAGAGAAATAGAAAGAGAGAAAGAGAGAGAGGAGAGAGAGAAAAAAGAGAGGGGAAAGAGAGAGAGAAGAGATAGAGAAGACCAAAGAGAGTGAGAGAAGAGAGAGAAAAAAGAGAGAAGAGAGAGAGAAGAGAGAAGAGAGAGAGAAAGAGGGAGAGAGAGAGAGAAGAGAGCAAGAAAGAGAGAGAGGAGACAGAGAGAAGAGAGAGAGAAAAGAGAGAGAGAGGGAAGAGAGAGAGAGAGGAGAGAGGTCTAAGTTTATTAGATTGTTTCAGGTCCCTTTTGCAGAGTTTCTTGGAAATCGAGTTGCAATGAATGAATTTCCTTCCCACTCTTGTGTATCTTTGGGGTCTGGAAAGCACAGTCAGTAGTTCAACCCGGCATGTGGGACTCAGAGCTCCAGAGCATCGGGAGGCAACTGCACATCCGTGGCAGACTCGAGAACTGCAGGAAAAACTTTATCCTGCTTATTTCTTTGTTTATTCATCCTTGCAATTTAATGTACCCGCCCAACTCAAAGATACGACGCTGAGCGGCTCGCAGACAATGAGATGCAATATTGAAAACAATATGAAAAAATAGCAAAGCAATGCAGCCCTTTAAGAATAATAAAAACCATGATATAACAACATGATGGTCCTTACAGTGTCCTCTAGGAGGTTTTCTAATAAAAAAACTTTTGCTCAAGCAGGAGACCACATTCCGGAGAAATGGTTATCCAATCTCTTCTTCAAAACCTCCAGTAATGGATCACCCACAACTTCTGGAGGCTAGTCGTTCCATGGATTAATTGTTGAACAATGTCAGGAAATTTGTCTTTGGTTCTAGGTTGCTTCTCTCCTTGATTCGTTTCCGTCTATTATTTATTTATTTATTTATTTCAATTTATATACCACCCTTCTCCCCGGGAGGGGGACTCAGGGCGGTGAACAGCCAAATTAAAACACATATAATACAAATATTAAAAAATTTAAAATTAGATTAAATTGTTGGCGTTCCGATATAAAAGTCTCAAAACCAGTTAAAATACCCAATTTAAAACCCCAGAAATTAATAATACCAAAAATTTAAAAACCCCATTAAAATCAATCAAGCAAGGACGGCTTGTTGGAATAAATAAGTCTTAAGGGCCTTTCGGAAAGCGCAGAGCTTCTCCTGACTTCAGATGCTTTGCAGAATAAGTTGACTCCTCTTTGTGGCAGCTGCTTAAATGTTGGAAGACGGCTATTATGTAACCCACCCACCCACCCCCCCGCCGCCCCAGTTCTTCTCTTCAAAACTTTAAACTTCTCTCTGCAACCTTAAACACTCAAAGAGACATTTGGATCTATTTCCCACAGAAAAGAAAACTCCGGGAGCCACAAAACCCTTCCCGTGCCTGACTATTTCTTGAGCGGCCACAAAACTAGCATATGGAGTTGAATTAAATGTTCTGAATTAGATTTATCCATGGCTGCCCTACCGAAGGTTGAAAAGCTCAATAAATCACATGCTGGTGGGTGTCGTAAATTGGCTGTCGTGACGCATATTTTGAGTGACAGGGAGCTGCAGCAGAGGGGTGAAAGAGCCACATGCGGCTCCAGAGATGCGGGTTGCTGACCCCTGAACTAGACGTACTAATTTTAAACATAGAAAGCGTTCACCATACTGCACATTAATGTCTTCCTTCCAGATTTCCTGGAAAGCAGGTGACAAAGCATACCTGTCCTTCTACCTTTTTTTTCTGAGCCCGTCACTCACGTCCTGTGCTGCTCTGTCCCCATCGCTGTATCACCCACATTGTGCCTCTTTGAATGAAAACAGTTGCATTTTACATGCCTTCTCTTTTTATCAGATTGCGAGAGGGCCCTTCTCTGCAAGGGGAGCCAGAGGCGTTGCGTGTCGATTGCTGTCAATTTAATTCTTCATTAGGTGGGCGTTGGATCTATCGCTTGCTTGTGTTTTTCCGATTGGTCGGTCCAATAAAACCAGACGCTTGGCAAAACATTGGAAAAATAGAAGAGTATTTTTCTTTCGATCAATAAGAGTTCCGCTTCGGCGGGATGATGAAGATAGCAGCAAAGGCAATCATTAAAGACGGCTTTAATTTGTGCTTCATCTCTAACTTTATTTATGCCAACAGTATACTGTAAGGTTTAGAAGATTGACTCAGCCCATTCAGATGGGTTTTTCTTTTTCTGTTTTTCTTTTAATGTATTTTTTTTATTGAAAAAGTTTTACAAATACAAATTTTTCCCCCTTTCCCCCCCCTTCCCCTCCGTAACCCTCCCTAACCCTTCCCTCCCTTCCCTTGACTTCCCTAGTAACCTTAGAATTACAATTCGATTTTAACTCCCCAAACACTAAAAGGTGAAATCCAAAACATATTATATCGTGCAATTCCCCCCAACTATTCTGCCCCCTATCTATACTATAAACATTCAGCTGAAAGCTATCTGATACTTCCTTGTTTGATATTTATTCTGCACATAATCTATCCATTTCTTCCATTCCCACACATAAGTTTCTTGAGTCCGGTCTTTTAAATAGGCTGATATCTTTGCCATTTCTGCAAAACTGGCCACCTTCAAAGTCCATTCTTCAATAGTAGGTAGTGTTGTGGCCCCGTCCTCTGAGCCTATCTCATTGGAGGAAGGAAGCTCTGAGCATGAGGAAGAGGAGCCAGCCAGATCTCCCAGCCCCCCCCCCTCTGGCACCGTCTCAGGTGCCAGCTGAAAGAGAGCAAAGTAGTGGAGAAACAGGTGTCTCAGATGAGAGTGAGGGAGAGACGTCATTCCTGGACGCACGTCAACGAAGGCGAGATAAGCGCTTGCAGCAGCTGAGGAGACGTGTGAGGGAATAGACCTGAGTCACTGGACTTGAGTCACAGGACCAATGAGTCACTGGACCACACCCCAGAAACTATATAAGAGAGGGTGGTGGTCAATGATCCCTGTGACGAACAATAACTCAATCTGGTAGTCATTGGAGCTAAAAGAACGGATTTTGGCAAAGCTACGTATGTGATTTTCTTTCTGTGAACAATTAAAGCACTTGGCAGACGGTGTGCATATCGCTGCCAAGTTGGAGATAAGAACTGTGGTGTGTGCCAAGTGCTTCTTTAACCCTCGACTGGCTGTGTTTTTGTGGGTGTATGTAGAGGGGGACAGATCAGGTGAAGTGTCTTTTTTCCAGTATTGACCAATCAATAACCTAGCTGCTGTAATCAGATATAATATCAGTTTTGTTTCATTCAATGAAAAATCCTTAACTATACCCAATAAGAACAATTGAGGAGAAAATTGAAGTTTCTTCTTCAGAACATTTTGCATCACCCACCAAATTTTGATCCAAAAAGCCTTCACTTTCTTGCAAGTCTCTTTTAATGTATTTTTATTGGGGTTTTTTTTCCCTTTGCATACAATATGTGCTTGTATACAATGTACTGTCTGGGTCAATTTGTTTACATCTTACGCTCCTAATTTCTACCTCTGTTCAGGGGTGAAATCCAACTGGTTCAGACCGATTCGGGTGAACTGCTAGGGATTATGGGCATCAGTTCACCAAACTGGTAGTAATTACCCCTCCTTGGCCCCACCTACACCCGGCTGGTCGCCGCTCACCTGTCGCAGCAGTTGTGGCTGCTCCAATACTGGACATTTTTAAGAAGAGGTTGGACAGTCATTTGTCTGGAATCATAAAAAGTCTTCTGCTTGAACAGGGGGTTGGAATAGAAGGTCCCTTCCAACTCTGTTATTATGTTATAATGCCACAGAAGACAAAACTGGCAAAGCAACTTGAAAAAAAGAGAGAAAGAGGAAAGCAAGTGTCTTGATATACTGTATTTTCCTGCGTATAAGACTACTTTCTAACACACAAAAATCTTCTCAAAAGTCGGGGGTCGTCTTATACGCCGGGTCTCATTCTCCTGTAACCAGGCAGAGCAGCCCATAAGGCTCTGATGAGCCTTAAATGGCTCTGAGGAGGATCGTCTTATACGCCCAGTCGTCTTATACGCCGGAAAATACGGTATTTGGAATTTACGACCTTCAGTTCAGAAAAGCATCCCGTCCTTCAGCAATGGCTCAGTGCAATCCATACGCAGGATTTTTGCAGCCCGTTGAAGCCAAAAACGCCTACAGGATGAAAAGTGAGAAAACAGTTATTGTTTTCCTGGTGGGGATCACATATATGACTCATGCCGTTTTCTTTGCATTAGCAGTTCGGAAGATTGGAAATAAATTTGCTTCACCAAATGTGGCGATGGCAGATATCACAGGGACTGGCTTGTCTTAACGGCTGGCAATGCCCAATTTCATCCAAGGCTTTTATTCTTATTTTATTATCTTTCTGCATTTGGTATTGGGTGGAATAGGACTGCTTTGAACTGTGTGCTACTCGTTGTTTTCACGGCCGATCTAAAAGATTTATTTCCCTCTTTGGCAATTTAAGGGTCACAGGGGGAAAAAAAAGTTCCTGAATATTTCTGTCCTGAAATCTGATTTTATATTAGCATCTATATTGGAGGTCATCATGGAGATATATTAGATTTTGACACCCATCATTCGGATAACTGCAAAACCATGAATGAAAAATGTGCACTCATGGGAGGGGAAAAAAAATAGATATATACTGTACAGTTAAGGATTTTGAGAAAGTGTCAGAAGAGGCTTGAAATACAGAAGGTTTTGAACAAAGGTAGAATTGAATAGTGGCTGACCGGGGCATTCTGGGAGTTGAACAAAAGAGCCTTGGTGGAGCAGCAGACTAAAGTGCTGTTAAATAGCACTTAGCTGCCAGCTGCCTGCAATTACTGCGAGTTCAAATCTCACCAGGCTCAAGGTTGACTCAGCCTTCCATCCTTCCGAGGTAGGTAAAATGAGGACCCGGATTGTGGGGACAATAAACTGACTTTGTATAAAAAAGAACACCGCTTAAGGAGGGTGTGGGGCGAAAGCCCTATTAAGCAGATATATACCAAAGTATGAAGGCTATTGCTTAACGCATTGTAAGCCGCCCTGAGTCTCCGGAGAAGGGCGGCATATAAATCGAACCAATAAATAATAAATAAATAAAGTTAGCACCCATCCCTCTCCTAGGAGAATGAAATATTTAAAAAGCCAGAATATTATATTTCCCTAAAAGAGCAACATGTTTTTAAAGGCAGAAAGCAACTCCCAAGTTTCTCAATAGCCCCAGCAGGACTGGGCCAGCCTATCTACAAGACAAAAGACTTTCAGATCCAGGTTGATGGGATTAAGGCATGGCCCTCCAGGACGTAATAGGATTATCTAGCAGCAGAGCTCACAAACAAGGACATTGCATCAGCTCAAGGTTCAACCAAACTTGACTCAGACAAAAATGACCCCACATGGCAACATGGGAGTCTGACCACAGCTAATAGAATACATGTTCTTGCACAGGAACAGGAAGCTCAAGTTCAAAGCTCAAGAGAAGGGATAAAAGCCCACCCATGCTCAACCCCATGTGTTCAGCTGCACCAGAGAACCATGGGCTTGGTGATTCTGCTTCATCCTTAAACCATCTTTCCCGTCAGCCTTTGTGTTTCCAGTGTCTTTCTCCCGGCTTGGAACTGAACCAGATGGATATTTCTTTCCACAAACTCCACATGTCTTAAAGTTGTCAAGGTTGAGAAAAACCCCGGTTTAATCTGATACACAGAATTCATATTAAAAACAAGCTAGCTGAAAATGTACGGCTTGGGAAGCAAGTTCCCTTGGGAACAGAACAGCCTTTCAGCTTCATCACGGCTCCTCTTTTAGGTGCTCCCTGGCTGGGGGGGGGGGGAAATAAATTCTGAGCTTCAGCCAAGCGGTGAACCCGGGCGAGCAGTGCCCCTTCCATGCTTATTAATTTGCTCTCCTCATCTATATACAAAGTGTGTAAGAGCGTGCGTGGTGAAAACGGAGCCCTTCCTGGAAGTTGTAAAGATGTTGGATGACCATTTGTCTGAAGTGGTGTAGGCAGGGGAAGGATACTGCAAAATCTCCATTTCCACGCCACTCCAGGGGAAGGATACTGCAAAATCCCCATTCCCACCCCACTCCTGGGGGAAGGATATTGCAAAATCCCCATTCCCACCCCACTCCTGGGGGAAGGATATTACAAAATCCCCATTCCCACCCCACTCTGAGGCCAGCCAGAGCTGGTATTTGCCGGTTCTCCGAACTGCTCAAAATTTCCGCTACCAGTTCGCCAGAACCTGTCAGAACCTGCTGGATTTCACCCCTGGTCTAACCACATGTAAAACCCAAAGCAAATGCATTTCTGTTTGGCTTAGCTCATACTGTGAATTGAGCAGTAAATCTTTGTTCTGTTCTGGAAAGCTGACCTAGTCAGGTGAATTCTATTATGATGTCTTCCTTTAGTTCCGTTAATTTTCTGGCACTGGGCCTGCCTTACAGATCAGCCTATTGCTAACATCATAAACCTTCAGCGCTGTTTTCCCCCCCACCACCCCCCATCATCGGATGATTACTATATCAGTGTGCATCCAAGAAACTCAAGAGGAAATAACTCTTTCCTCTTTCTCTTAATCCTGTTTAATTACGCCATTTTACTCCAGCTCAAAAGATCCGTGGTGGGGAAGGAAAGACGGATCATTTTTACAACATTGCTTTGAACCAGTTGGAGGAAGCCTGTCCCCCACTCCCCGTCCCCCAAGAATGAAATATTTTGGAGGATATTAAAAGAGGCAGAATATTATACTTCCCCAAAGGAGAAATGGAGAGAAAAATCTTAACAAGGCAGAAAGCAGCCCCCAATGGCCTCCAGCAGATGCCTGAAGTCTTTGGAGATGGAGATTTTGGTGCCCATTAAGAAATCCAGGCCAATCTATTCACAAACAAAATACTTTCAGGTCTGGTTGATGGGATTCAGAACTTACACACACACCCCAAAAAAATTTCTAAGAACTGGACATGACCTCTAGGACAGGGGTCTCCAACCTTGGCAACTTTAAGACTTGTGGACTTAAACTCCCAGAATTCCTCAGCCAACAACCTTGGCAACTTTAAGATTTTTTTTACTACCGGTGGCTTGGTGGGCATGGGAGGGGAAGGATATTGCAAAATCTCCATTCCCTCCCCACTCCTGGGGGAAGGATACTGCAAAATCCCCATTCCCACCCCATTCTGGGGCCAGCCAGAGGTGGTATTTGCCAGTTCTCTGAACTGCTCAAAATTTCCACTACCAGTTCGCCAGAATCTGTCAGAGCCTGCTGGATTTCACCCCGGTTTGATGCTTTTTCAGGTTGGATCCTAGGAATAAATTGATCCCAACCAAAACTTGGGGAATTCCTAAGTGGAATAGCATGGGCTGTATGTTCAGCCTCCAGATGTTTCTCAAGTCCCCATTTTCGCAGAAACCACATCGGTTACAAATGGGTGGGCCAGCACCAAGATATTTGGAAGGTATGGGGGAAGAGCAAACTTCACACAGCTTGGCATTTATTCTTTCCTATATTTTGCACTTTCCCCCACTGTTGTAACTCAGGGGACTGCGTTGAAAGAGATATTTTGAGAGGAGCCAGATCTAAATATACGTTAAAGTGCTTCTTTGAATGTGTCTTTTTGAGAATGTGAAAAAAAAAAACAACCCCAAGTGCAGAATAGAGTAGAAACAGGGCAGAAGGAAAATTTAAATAAAAAACCGTAGAAGCAAAATGGGACCGGAAATAGGTTAAAATGCTGGTCTGGAAGACAGGAAGCCAGGATTCAAATCTTTTGGGGTGACTTGGGGAACAGCCCTTAACCTGTCTTGTTATAAGGATAAAAATACAGGAAATTTTTGTTGCCTTGAATTTCTAGAAGAAAGGTGGAACTGACAGGTAACAATAAATAATTAAATAACTAATGTCACTGAGAGAAAAGGGAGGGAGGGAGGGAGGGAGGGAAGGAAGGAAGGAAGGAAGGAAGGAAGGAAGGAAGGAAGGAAGGAAGGAAGGAGAGTTTCAGGGAGGGAGGAGGGAGGGAGGGAGGAGGGAGGGATGGAAGGAAGGAGAGAAGAAGAGTTGCAGGGAGGGATGGAAGAAAGGAAGGAAGGAAGGAAGGAAGGAAGGAAGGAAGGAAGGAGAGTTTCAGGGAGGGACAGAAGAAGGGAAGGAAGGAAGGAAGGAAAGAAGGAGAGTTGCAGGGAGGGATGGAAGAAGGGAAGGAAGGGAGGGAGGGAGGGAGGGAGGGAGGGAGGGAGGGAGGGAGGAAGGAAGGAAGGAAGGAAGGAAGGAAGGAAGGAAGGAAGGAAGGAAGGAAGGAAGGAAGGAAGGAAGGAAGGGAGGCATTATGTCTAAGGATCGTGTCCTCAATGTACGAAGAGAGGGTAGGAAGTTCCTCCTGCACCAAAGCAGAACATGTAGAAAGGCAGAGCAGGAAGTTTGCCAATCTGATCTGGAACCAACCAAATGCCGGTGACAAAGCTTTGGTCCATCAAGAGTCCTTGGCAGCTCTCCATGGTCCTCTCCCGGGTAGGGCAAACATCTCCATGGGGACAAGGCTCTTCAGAAGCCCCTCCAGATGTCCTTTTCCTGCAGGGTGAGATTCGTCTGCAGCTAATAGCGCCTGGGATCTAACCAAAGTAACATCATTGATGTTTGCAGAGAAGAAAATAGCATTACCTCAGTCAGGAGGTAATTTCTGAGGGACATTTTCCCCTTAGGCAGACTTGCTCGCTCGCTCTCCTCTTCCCTCTTTCTCTTCTCCCTGATTATGGCTGACCGGCAATCGAATTACCCTCTTTTTCAGACTCTTCTTGACTGGGGCCTGCAGATTTCAGAGTGACCTCCTGCTGGCAGAGTCTTTCTGCTCGGATAATTACAAAGTAATATCTCCTTCAAATCAAATCCAGCTTCTCCCTTCCAGGATAGATCCCTGCATTTTCTGGGCAACCATTTGGAAAGTTTCACCATGGCTTTCTCCTGGGATGAGTCATCATTTCTAGGTGTAGCCTGGAGTCCTGGCTGTCTCTTTCTTGGTTGTCTCCCATCCAAAACATTGACCGGGCCTGACCCTGCTTAGCTTCCAACCCTGGGCAAAGCTAGACTGATACCACCGCCAGTTGATTGGATAGAGAATTAGCTTATGAAATCAATAAATCAATATGGCGCTGCACCATGTGGGTACACATTAAGAAAAAGAGAGGGTCTGTCCTGCCTTCAACTTTCCACAAGAGTCAGGTCTCTACCTCCCTCTGCAATCCTGGTCTAAAATGGAAATAGGAAACTTCACGGGTCAGAATCAACTGAGTGGGAGATGAAAGTAGATAATAATGAAATAACGCCACGTGATTTCTCCAAAATCTTAAATGGAAACTGCCCAATTCTAGATAGAGGATAGATGATAGATAGATAGATAGATAGATAGATAGATAGATAGATAGATAGATAGATAGATAGATAGATAGATAGATAGATAGATAGATAGATAGACAGACAGACAGACAGACAGACAGACAGACAGACAGACAAGACAGAGACAGAGAGAGACAGAGAAACAGAGATACAGGTAGGTAGGTAGGTAGGTAGGTAGGTAGGTAGGTAGGGATAGATAGATAGATAGAGAGAGAGAGGGAGAGAGAGAGGGAGAGAGAGAGAGAGAGAGAGAGAGAGACAGACAAGACAGAGAGAGACACAGAGAGACAGAGACACCAGTAGATATATAGATAGATTTCCAAAACCTATATTAATACTTGAAGTCATTTGGTTGAGTTGGATGGCTATAGAAATTCCCTCTTTCTTTCTCTCTCTCTCTCTCCCACCCCTCTGCCCTGTGTGTGTGTGTGTGTGTGTGTGTGTGTGTGTGTTTGTGTGTGTGTGCGCGCGCTCTGTATATTATGCTTAAGATAGGCTGGAAATGTATACAGGCGTCCCTCTTTCTCTCTCTGTCTTAAAAAGGTAGATAAGATGCTGAATTCTAATCTGGAGTTCGACACTTTTATGAAGCATTCCGGATGAGAAGAAAATCCTTCTGCGTAAACTGGGAAAAAAGCTATGCAGCTCCTGATGTTATAAAAGGTCTTTCTCAAGTTTTAAAATGCTTGTATCAGAGGTGGGGTTTCAGCAGGTTCTGACCAGTTCTGGAGAACCGGTAGAGGAAATTTTGAGTAGTTCGGAGAACCGGTAGTAAAAATTCTGACTGGCCCCGCCTCCATCTATTCTCTGCCTCTCGAGTCCCAGCTGATCGGGAGGAAATGGGGATTTTGCAGTATCCTTCCCCTGCCACGCCCACCAAGCCATGCCACACCCACCAAGCCACACCCACAGAACCGGTAGTAAAAAAAACCCCACCACTGGCTTGTATGTTCTAAAAATGAGAAGATCAAGCGACACATTCCTATTTGCTCTAGCTGCATAGAGCTAAGGATTAGGATTAGATTCGTTATAGTATATGGTTCCTTTTTTCCTTCTTTCATTGGTCCCTCTCTCCTTCTCACATTGATTTTAATTTCTGTAATGCATGAAGGTTTTTTTTTTAAAAAAATTCCCTATTCCATCTTTGAGGTGTTATTCTTTAGTTACGGGTTTGTTATACTTCATTAATTTAAAAAAAACGTAAACTCTTTGGTGTCTTCTTCTCAAGCTACAGTGAAGGCCCCTGAACCATCGATGTTAGCAGCATCCGAGCCAAGCCAGCCACTTGTGGATGTCCCCATCCTGGCCGTAAATCCAGCAAGCTACATCCCTCCATCTTATATATATTGCTGGATGACGAGGAGGCTACGAGGTGACAGTTCTCTTCCTTTCCCCTGCCAATCACCTTTGTTACTAGGACAATTAATAATTCTCCCTCCTGTCGGGGAAGAGCAGCCAACCAGGAGGCCAGTATTGATTCAGGGGGAGATGAAAACTCGATTAACTTTTAAGGCTCTTTGCAATCGGGGTAAACACGGAGACGAGACCCGCTCGGCACAATATAATTAAGGCGAAATGCAATTCCTTATAACAGGCCTGCGTGAAAGAGATCAAATTGGAAAGGAAACAGTGTCTGCTTCAATTACGGGCTTGATCTTTGAACATCAGAGGCTGGATTTGTTCGGGGGGGGTGTTGTGTTTAAAGCCACATGCTATTTTCAGGGGGGTTAACGTGATCCCCCAAAGACCCCTCCACTTCCTAATGGACCCTGAGGTTAATGTTAGAAAGGCTTCCCTCTAGAACATTGCTCTCCAACCTTGGCAACTTTAAGCCTGGCAGACTTCAACTCCAAGGCTTAAAGTTGCCAAGGTTGGAGACCCCTGTTCTAGAATAGCAGTCACCAACTGGTGATCCCTGGAGCACTGGTGGTGCACAAGAAAATTTTGGTGGTGCGCAGAAAAATTATTTGCATTTTTTATATTGCACTAAATCAGGGGTCCTCAAACTACGGCCCCTGGGACGGATGCGTGCAATGAACACTTGCAATAAGCTGACTTTGTATAAATATACAAAAGTATGAAGGCTATTGCTTAACACATTGTAAGCCGCCCTGAGTCTCTGGAGAAGGGCGGCATATAAATAAAAACAAAAAACAAAAACACTTGTGTTGCTGCAGAGAGTCTCCCCCCTTGGGGTCTTTTTGTATGGGTCAGAGGGGGGCAGAAATTCTGACTTGGGATCTGCTTCAGCCCCCTGATGTGGGGCTTTGGAGAAGGATGGAGGGAATTGCCACTGGTGGCAAAGAGCCGAGGACCTTGTCCCAGTGGGACTGCCTCATGGCCTGGAACTGACTGATCATCTCAGCCAGGTGAGCCTCCAGGTGCTGGTCCCTGGCCTTGCACTCCGGCAGGTCTTCCCTCTGCTTGGACAGCCTATGCTCCTAGTCCTCACTGAGGTGCTTCTGCTGAGCCTCCTTCTCAGCCAGATCCAATTTGAACTGAGCTGTTTTGCCAACTCTTTCTCGTGGTGGCTGCTTAGCTCCAACAACTGCTTCCTGTTGGGGCCCTAAGGAGCCCGGGTGGGGAGGCGAGGAATAGCGAGTAGAGGCTGGCGAGGCGCCCCTCAATGTGAGTGACATCGAGTTGGCCACGCCCACCCAGTCACATGACCACATTGCCATGCCCACCCAGCAGGTCATTAGGCGGATCGTATTAGTGGTCCGCGGGCTTTAAAATTATGAATTTAAGGGTCGCTGAGGTCCGAAAAGTTGGAGATCCCTGCTCTAGAAGGGGCAGATCAGGAGAAAGGAGCTTAGGACCGTGTCTCCAGCAATTTCTCAAAGGCTTTGCTAGCAAATTGGGCTTTGTGTTCCAAGTCCGAAGAGTTTTTCGGGGGGGGGGGAGAGAAACATCCCATGATTCCTTTTGGGTTTTTTTTTAAAAAATGCTATTTCCTCTGCATTGTATTGGGCCTTTAGAACTACGAGCTGTCACCCCATTATTATTATTATTTT
>CM075967.1:26955720-27003788 GCA_038048745.1 Coluber constrictor foxii
TCAGTTTCCATCTGTTGCTTCTTGTCCAGCCTTCGGGTGCTTTGGAGAATAGGTTGATCCCCATTTTGGGGGGCAGTCCCCTCAGATATTGGAAGACTGCCATCGCGTCACCCCGAGTCCTTCAGTTCTGGTTATAGCACAGAGTTTAGGAGCTAATCGTGCCAAGCTTTGACTCATGATGTTGGATTCTTAAAACTTAGAATAATAGAGTTGGAAGAGGGACTTTGGAAGTCATCTGATCCAAGTGGTCTGTGGACCATGGTGGTCCATAAGTAAATTTTGGTGATCCGCAGAAAAATGATTTGCATTTTTTATATCGCACTAAATCAGGGGTCCTCAAACTACGGTCCCTGGGATGGATGCGTGCAATGAACATTTGTTTTGCTGCAGAGAGTCTCCCCCTTTGGGGTCTTTTTGTGAGGGTAGGAAGGGGGCAGAAATTCTGACTCAGGGTCTGTTCAGCTCCTGTGTGGGGTTTTAGGCGAAGGCTGGAGGGAAGTGATGCTGGGGGCGAAGAGCCGGAGGGCCTTGTTCCAGTGGGACTGCCTCATGGCCTGGAACTGGTTGATCATCTTAGCCCACTGAGCCTCCAGCTGCCGGTCCCTGGCCTTGCACTCCCGCAGGTCTTCCCTCTGCTTGGAAAGCCTATGCTCCTAGTCCTCATGAGGTGCTTCTCTTGAGCCTCCTTATCGGTCAGATCCAATTAGAACTGAGCTGTTTTGCCAACTCTTTCTCGTGGAGGATGCTTAGCTCCAACAACTGCTTCCTGTTGGGGCCCTAAGGAGCCCTGGTGGGGAGGCGAGGAGTGGCTGGGAGGGGAGGGGCGAGTAGAGATCAGAGTGGCATCAAGTTGGCCACGCCCACCCAGTCACATGCCCACCTAGCCACACCCACCCAGCCGGTCATTAGGCAGATCATATTAGTGGTCCACGGGATTTTAAATTATGAATTTAGTGGTCCTTGAGGTCCGAAAGATTGGTGACCCCTGATGTAATCCAACCCCTTGTTGAAACAGGAGACCCTAGATTAGTGACCGCGAACCTTTTCGGCACCGAGTGCTGAAAAAGTCATGTGGAAATGTCGCACTGCCACGCACACAAAGGACAGCTGATCGTTACGCACACATGCATACCAGAAACCCGGAAGACAAACAGGCAAGGCCACGCGTGTGGGGCAACATGGCTTTGCATGCCACTTGGGGCACAGATGCCATAGGTTCACCTATGTTTATTTATTTATTTATTTATTGAATTTCTATACCGCCCTTCTCCCAAAGGACTCAGGGCAGTCAACAGATTAAGATTTCATGTACATATAAATATATTTTATAAACAGTAAATAATAAATTGAGTCAACTTGGTGTATCTACTAAGACCTTGGCATAGAATTTTGATGTTTATGCTAGCCCTGCTTGTTGAAATAGAAAGGTCTTCAGGGCATGTCGGAAAGTGAGAAGATCTGGGATTATTCGTATTCCAGGTGGTATTTTGTTCCAAAGCGTAGATGCCCCCACAGAGAAGGCTCTCTCCCTTGGAACTACTAGATGACATTGTTTTAATGATGGTACTATGAGTAGGCCTACTCTGTGAGAGCGTATTGGTTGGTGGGAGGTTATCGGTTGCAGCAGGTGGTCTCGTTAGTACTCAGGTCCTAAGCCATGGAGCACTTTAAAGGTAAGAACCAACACCTTGAAGCGCACTCGGAAGGCCACCGGAAGCCAGTGCAGCTCGCGTAGAAGAGGTCTTACATGCGAGCACCATGTTGCTCCCATAATTATAGACTATAGACTATAATTATAGTTAAATTATAGACTCCCTCTTCTTTGGGGCAGCCCCTGAGATATCGGAAGACTGCTATCATGTCTCTCTGAGTCCTTCTTTTCATCAAACCAGTTCCAGCATCCGTTCTTCCTATGTTTTAGCCCCCAGTCCCTTAAGACAGTCTCAAGGAACGAACGATATCAGTGTTCTGGTACTTAAAAGGGTGTCTTAAGGAACATGGTCAGAACTATTTTTCATTGCCACAGCAACTAGGACCAGAAATAGCAGGTACGAGTTGCATCTGATGAATAGGGACATCGTATAACGGGATTTATTGACGTGGTGGCTTCTCCACTTCTGGAGATTTATTAAAATAAGGCTGGGCAGCCACCTCTCTGAGATGGTTGAGTTGATTCTTCTGTGTGCTGTAGAAGATTGGAGATGATGGTTCTTCTTAGCTGTCCTCTAACAGATTAACAGAGTTGGAAGGGACCCTGTAGGTCATCTAGTCCAACTCCCCACCCAAGCAGGAGACTCTACACCATTTCTGGCAGGTGGCAGCCTTCCCTTCCCTTCCCTTCCCTTCTTTCCTTTCTTTTCTTTTCCTTCCCTTCCCTTTGCTTTGCTTCCCTTTGCTTTCTTTCCTTCCCTTCCCTTTCTTCCTCTTCCTCTTCCTCTTCCCACCCTTCCTTTCCCTTCCCCTCTCCTTTCCTCCTTTCCTTTCCTTTCCTTCTTTCCTTTTCCTTTCTTTTCCTTTCCTTCCCTTTCCCTTCCCTTTCCTTTTTTCCTTTCCTTTCCTTTCCTCTCCTTTTCTTTCCTTTTCCTTTCTTTTCCTTTCCTTCCCTTTGCTTTCATTCCCTTCCCTTTCTTCCCTCTCTTCCCTTCCCTTCCCTCTCCTTTCCTCCTTTCCTTTCCTTTCCTTCTTTCCTTTTCCTTTCTTTTCCTTTCCTTCCCTTTGCTTCCCTCTCTTCCCTTCCTCTCTCCTTTCCTCCTTTCCTTTCCCTTCCCTTTGCTTCCTCCCCTCTTTTCTTTCCCCCTCCCCTCCCCTCCCTTCTCTTCCATTTCCTTTCTCATTTTAACGGTAAGGTTTGTTTTCTCAACCAGCCCCATGCGAGGTTGCATCTTAGTTGACAAATAAAGGATATAAAAGAAATACAGTGGCCCCAGCGATGCAGGTTATGGTTCCCACCGAATGTTTAATGTCTGGGCCCAGAAGGCAGCAGTGGAAGCGAAGTGCCATTAAAGGAACAATGGAGACAGGATGATGCTCATTTATTTGGTGGGAACACAACACAAACAGAGACAACTGCCGGACACCCTCTCCATCCAAAGGAAGGAAACTGAGGAAGTCGCGGGATTACAAAATTAAAATAAATCTGCCAGAGATGCCCCAAGTATTCCACTTAATACCGGAAAATAGATCTCCCTTAGGAAAGATCCATGGGTAGCCAAAAATAAAAAAAATTGTGTAAATTCAGGGTCATCCACAGGGTGGGGAAATAGAAATAGTGAAGATGGCTGCCATCTCCACACCATCAAAGTCCCTGTTGCACTCTCTCTCTCTCTCTGTCTCTTTCTATTTCTGTCTATCTGTCTGTGTGTGTGTGTGTGTATCTTTCTCTGCCTTTCTCATTTTCTTTCTCTCTTTCTCTCGTTCTCTCTCTCTCATTCTGTCTCTTTCTATCTCTGTCTATCACTCTCTGTGTGTGTGTGTGTATCTTACTCTGTCTCATTTTCTTTCTCTTTCTCTCTTTCTCTCTGTCTCTTTCTATCTCTGTCTGTCTCTCTCTCTGTTTTTTTTTAAATTTGATTTATATGCCGCCCTTCTCCGGAGACTCAGGGCGGCTTACAATGCGTTAAGCAATAGCCTTCCTACTTTTGTATATTTATACAAAGTCAGCTTATTGCCCCCACAAACTGGGTCCTCAATTTACCCACCTTAGAAAGGATGGAAGGCTGAGTCGACCTTGAGCCTGGCCAGGATTGAACTCAGAGAAATTACAGGCAGCTGGTGTTAATTGCTGTCTTTAGTAGGAGGCATTAGCCCCCTACGCTACACAGGCTCCTACACACACTCTCTGTGTGTGTGTATCTTTCTCTGCTTTTTTCTTTTTCTTTCTCTCTTTCTCTTGTTCTCTCTTTCTCATTCTGTCTGTCTCTCTTTCTGTCTATCTGTTTCTGTCTCTTTCTTTCATCTCTTTCATTCTCTCTCTTCTCTATCTCTCATTTTCTTTCTCTCTTTCTCATTCTCTCTCTGTATGTGTGGTTGTGTTGTGTGTGTCTTTTCTGTGTCTTTTCTCTTTTCCCTCTCCTCTCCATCTCCTCCCCTCCCCTCCCCTCCCCTCCTATCCTTCTCCTCTCTTCTCCTCCTTGAGTTTTGCCCAAGGAGAGGGAGAAACAAAGGCAGAACAAAACCTATCTAAGGATAACCCTTGACCCCCCCCCCAACCCCCAATCCCAAACGTGATTCTCTACAATTCTACAAATGAATTGAATTATACGATTGTAGAGACCCAGATTTTGAGTTTTTCAAAGCTGAATGAATTTATTTATTTATTAATTCAATTTATATGCCGCCCTCCTCCAAAGACTCAGGGCGGCTTACAATGCATTCATAGCAATAGCCTTCATTCTTTTGTATATTCCTGCTTATTAAGGCTTTTGCCCCCCCCCCCCCCCCCCCCATAAGCGGTGTTTCTACAAAGTCAGCTTATTGCCCCTACAATCCGGGTCCTCAATTTACCTACCTCGGAAGGATGGAAGGCTGAGTCAACCTTGAGCCTGGTGAGATTTGAACTCGCACTAATTGCAGGCAGCGGGCAGCTAAGTGCTACATAACAGCACTTAGTCCGCTGTACCGCCAAGGCTCTTGTGGACCTTTTAAACACAAAGAAGACCAGAGTAGAGAGTTTGTCAAAAGAATGTCTTCTCTAGACTCTTTCTTGGGCCACAGCATCTCTTCTGTATCGTGGTCACCAGAACTGGATGAAATATTCTAAGTGAGGCCTCCATACTATCACTTCTCGTAATCTTGATACTGTCCCTCTGCGGATGCAGCCTAGGATTGCAGTGGCTTTTTGAGGCGGCTATACAACAGCATTGATTCGTACTTAATATAATGCACATTTCCAGAACGTTACGAGAAGAACATCCATTTTAATATTACATCTCATTCTCAGGACTCCTCTGGGCCTGCAGACTGTTTTCTTTGACTAATTTGATATAATAAATTACTTTCCCCCCCCCCCAAAAAAAAGCAGACAAGAAGGATGTACTCCATGACACCTGACATCTCCCCTGTAATTTTAAACAACAGAACACTGTAATAATAATAATAAGAAAAAAAACCTTTATATACAAGAGGATTCAAAAAACCCATTGTATTTCCAAATTAGGAATCGCAAGGAAAGTTGGCTCGGAGTTGTTGTGGTAAAGCAATCATCCACAGGACATCTGAAATATCATGGATTTGCCTGTTTCCAAGAAACAGAAGAAACATTCAAATCAAAGGCATCTGCGCAGAACATTAGATTAAGCTCAAGTGGTTCAGCATGTCATGGAAAGCCACCCATTACATAAAGCTGGAGTAAGATTTTTAGTCAGTGATGGTCACCCATTAACCAAGTTTTAACCATCGGTGGTCTACTGGGATTTGGGTGGCTGGGGAATTCTGGGAGTTCAAGTCCTCCCATCGGAAAGTTGCTAAGGTTGAAAATCACCTCCCCACCCACTCCCAGAAGAATGAAATATTTTGTGGGATATTAAAAGAGGTAGAATATTATATTTTCCCAAAGGAGAAATGGAGAAACGTGTTCTTAGAGGCAGAAAGCACCCCCTCCCTTCCTTAACAGCTTCCAGCAGATGCCCATTAAGAAATCCTGGACCAGCCTATTCACAAACAAAATTCCTTCCTTCCTTCCTTCCTTCCTTCCTTCCTTCCTTCCTTCCTTCCTTCCTTCCTTCCTTCCTTCCTTCCTTCCTTCCTTCCCTCTGCCCACTGCCAGGAGCTCGATCCTGACCGGCTCAAGGCTGACTCAGCCTTCCATCCTTCCAAGGTGGGTAAAATGAGGACCCAGATTGTTGGGGGCAAGAGGCTGACTCTATAAACTGCTTAGAGAGGGCTATAAAGCACTATGAAGCTGTGTATAAGTCTTAATGCTATTGCTCTTCCTTCCTTCCTTCCTTCCTTCCTTCCTTCCTTCCTTCCTTCCTTCCTTCCTTCCTTCCTTCCTTCCTTCCTTCCTTCCTTCCTTCCTTTCTTTCTTTCTTTCTTTCCCCCTCAACATGCAGCCAAACCAGTGGTGAAATTCAAAAATTTTCTACTGGTTCTGTGGGCATGGCTTGGTGGTCATGTGACCGGACGGGCATGGCTTGGTGGTCATGTGATCGGGTGGGTATGGCTTGGTGGTCATGTGACCAGGTGGGCATGGCTGCACAATTGACTCGCACACAATGCAAAAGCAGTTGGACTTCACACAAAATGGCCCCTGCAACAAGCAGGAACCTCACAGACAATCAGGCACAGCTGATTGGTAGTTTAAAAAATGCTTTAAAAAGTTTTTTTAAAAAAAGTTCTGACATTGCCCTGCACAGCTGATTGTCACACAACTGATCCTTGGAATTTTTTTCACTTTTTTTTAGCATTTTTTTACTACCGGTTTGGGCAAATAGGTAGTAAACAAATGCTTTAAAAAAGTAAAAAAACCTTGGGAAGTCGTGGGGGGAGGGGAGGGTTGGAGGGGGGGAAGTGGGGGGAAAAAATTGTGTTTGTAAAACTTTTTCAATAAAAAAAAAGTAAAAAAACAGTTCCAACGAACAGCTGATTGTCGTACTTTTTAAAGCATTTGTTTACTATCGGTTCGGGCGAACAGTAGCAATTATTGCTACTGGATCGGGCGAACCGGCCCGAACCGGTAGTATTGCACCCCTGAGCCAAACCCCTGCTGTTGAAATTGGTATCAAAAGGAGGTGGGAGTTTCGTCGACTATAGTTGCTACCTTGACTTTTGGGAGCACACACACATAATGGGGCAATGGGGTCAGCCCTCGAAGAAGTAAAGCTGGCCTGAGAGCTACCTGTCTTAAAGAAAATGCACAACCCCCCCCCCCCCTGAATGTCAGTAAAAGGAAGCACCAAATACGAACATTTGCGAAGGCCCCCACAAGTTGCAATAATTAAATGAGTTTCCGAAGCATTCACAACTGGATGCGTTCTGCTTAGCTTGAGAAAATAAGTCCATTAAAGGCAGGACTCAGTCTCAAACTGCTTTCTCGGTCACCATCAGGATGAACCCTGATTCTCCCCCACTTTCCCCCAAGGCAGGTGTCAGCAACTTGCAGCTCCGGAGCTGCATGCACTTCCTTGGGCCCCCTGCTGTAGCTCCCTGTGGGTTGATCCCACCACTGGCTGACCCCGCCCCTCATCCTCCCCTCCCAGTCACTCCTTGCCTGGTCTGAGAAGGTAAGGGCGACAGTGGTGGTGATGGAGAAGTGGCCAAGGCAGAGGGGAAGAGAGAGAGACATAGAGAGATAAAGAGAGAGAAGGATGGAGGGAGGGAGAAAGAGATGTCAAAAGGGTTTTGTGGTTCCCGATGTTTTTTAACAGCCAGTTCTCTGCCCTAATGACCGGCTGAGTAGGCGTGGCTAGGGGGGGTCATGTGACTGGTAGAAGTGAGTGACTTCGAGTTGGCCACGCCCACCCAGGTTTTGTGGCTCCCGGTGTTTTCTTTTCTGTGGGAAACGGGTCCAAATGGCACTTTCAGTGTTTAAGGTTGCAGACCCCTGCCTCAACGGATTCACAGGCAGCTCTTTTTTTCACCCCCAATCTTCTCACTTCCCTTGGTTGCTGCGTACAGGTAACTCCTCGACTCACGACCCACGATTGGGCCCAACATTTCTGCTGTTAAGTGAAGCATTTGTTAAGTGAGTTTCGCCCCATTCTATGACCTAAGTTAGTCACCCAGTTGTTAAGCGAATCTGATATCCCCGTTTGATTTTGCTGATCAGAAGGTCGCAAAACCGGATGGCAGGATGCTGCAACCGTCATAAATATGAATCCATTGCCAAGCTTTGATCCCGTGACCCTGGGGTCGTAACCATGAAAAAAAGGTCATAAGTCACTTTTTGCAGCCCCGTGGCCATTTTGAAATCGTCACTAATGTTGTAGGTCGAGGACTATTGCAGCTGTGTCCATGTCCTTCCCAAAATCTGGATTTCTCGGCATCGCTTTCCATTCTTTTTTGCGTCAAGGCAGGAATATTTAAGAGCCGGTTAGCAGCTGTCCTAGTTTCTCCACTTCTCACTAGCGTTTCCGCACGGAAGGGATCTTGCATGAATATATCGATGTCCTGGGTTGATGTGCGTGCAGCTCGGTAATTCCTTTCTCTGGGTTGCAAAAGGGCCTGGCCAGCCGTTCATTAGCGACGTTAATGAACTCAGTTTTGTTCTCCTGCTGCACTTGGCAAAGGTTCCCGAATGAGTAAGCAACGGCAGCCTGGAAGTCTGATTATTCTGACATTTTAAGCAGCCCGTGTCCCAGATTTTGGCAGCCATTCAAAAGGTGTGCTTTTGAAAAAAAAAGTGTATCTGGCCCCTGGGAGATTTCAAGTTCCCGAAAGCCCATCTTCTCATTGAGGTTAAGGGAAAAGGGGAGGGTTGGAGGAATGGGGACGAGGTTCATTCAAGGGTTCTGAATAGAATAGAGCTGGAAAGGGGACCTTGGAGGTCTTCTAGTCCAGCCCTCTGTGCAAGCAGGAGAACCTCTATCATTTCAAACAAGTGACTGTCTAGTCCAGAGATCTGCAATCTTAAATACTCCAAGAGCCATTTGGACCCGTTTCCCACAGAAAAGAAAACAGCGGGAGCCACAAAACCTGGGTGGGCATGGCCAACTCGATGTCACTCACTTCCACCAGTCACATGACCCCGCCCTAGCCACACCTACCCAGCCAGTCATTAGGGCAAAGAACCAGTTGTTAAACAACACCAGGAACCACAAAATCCTTTTGACATCTCTTTCTCTCCCCCTCACTCCACCCCTCCTCTCCCCCTCTCTCTATATCTCTCTGTCTCTGCCCTGGCCACTTCTCCATCCCCTGGCATTGTTTCTTTTCCTGTCCTCTGGTGCTTTGGAGAATAATTTGACCTCCTCTTCTTTGTGGCTCAAATACTGGAATATTGCTATCAGGTCACCCCTAATTCTTCTTTTCTTTAAACTAGCCAGATTGAAATCCTGCAGCCGTTCTTCATATGTTTAAGTCTCCAGGCCTTTGATCATCTTCGTTGCTCTTCTCTGAACTTTTTCTCAACATCTTTTTTGGAGTACGGTGACCAAAATTGGTTGCGGTATTCCAGGTGTGGCCTTACTAGGGTTTTATAACGTGGTACAAATACTTCACGTGATCTTGATTCTATGCCTGTTTATATAACCCAGGATTGTATTATTGTGTTTCCCCGAAAATAAGACCCATTCTTATTTTATTTTATTTTTTGAACTCTGAAATAAGCGCTTGGCCTTATTGCCATGAGCTCAAAAGCCCGATTGCGCTTATTATCAGGGGCTAATGTCTTATTTTGGGGGAAACAGGATAGATGATAGAAAGATGGTAGAGAGAGAGAGAGAGAGATTGATAAGAGAGAGAGAGAGAGAGAGAGAGAGATACTGTCTTTCCCCGAAAATAAGTCCCTGTCTTATAATTTTTTTAACCCTGAAATAAGCACTTGTCCTTATTGCCATGCGCTCAAAAGCCCAATTGGGCTTATTATCAGGGGATGTCTTTTTTGGGTTAGATGGATGGATGGATGGATATCTTATTTCCCCCAAAATAAGAGCCCCAAAGAAGAGGGAGTCAAGCTAGTCTCCAAAGCACCTGAGGGCAGGAGAAGAAGCAACGGGTGGAAACTAATCTAGGAGAGAAGCAACTTAGAACTAAGGAGGAATTTCCTAACAGTGAGAACAATTCATCAGTGGAACAACTTGCCTCCAGAACTTGCGAATGCTGCAACACTGGAGGTTCTTAAGATGTTGGATAACCATTTGTCTGAAGTGGTGTACGGTTGGGTTTCCTTCCTAAGCAGGGGGTTGGACTAGAAGACCTCCAAGGTCCCTTCCAACTCTTATTCTAATATATACATAAATAGACATCTGAGCCCTTCAGAACTGCTGCTCTTCTTCTGGCTTTTGTCTCCAGAGGTTTCTCAAACCTGCTACCCAAGTACGATGACGTGACAGAAGAATAAAATTTAGGAAATGCATGACCGGAGAAAGAATATTCTAATTATAAGCGATTTAATTTCTTTTTTTTTTTAAGAAAGCAAACACTTCATGAGGACATAAACCTCTAGACGCAGATGCATAATAGGCAAAATTCCATTCCTAGCATTAATTTTTTTTTTTTTTTAGCAATTCTTCTATGCAAAGCTTTGCTTGTCTCCACATTATCACCCTGGGTTGGAACAGATGCAGCTCTGGAGATATCGCTTCTTCTTCTGAAGCACATGGCAACTTCGAAGGAACTCTTCCACCCCAAACGGTAGCAGGAAGGGAGGTAGATGTTTTAGCCCGCTTCCCTCTGGAGGCTTCTCCTGAAGGCATGGAATGGAAAACATCTTCTGGTGCTATGCCGTCAACAAGCTAAGCACACACAGATCCTTCTTATTTTGGCATCAGCTGTTCTGCTGCCAGATCTCGGCAGTTGAGGTTTTCAAGGCTATGGAAGGGTGGAAGTGTTCCCTTTTGTTCACACCCATGTCTCTTCTACTGTGCCGAGTTCAGAGCAAACGTCAGCTATGAGGAACGTTTAAAGGAGCTGGGTGGGTTTGGCCTCCAAAAAAAAAGAGGACCGTAAGGAGATGGGAGAAGCCCAGTGGTGAAATCCAAATATTTTAACTACCCGTTCTGTGAGTGTGGTTTGGTGGGCGTGGTGTGGCTTGGTGGGCGTGGCTTGGTGGGCGTGGCAGGGGAAGGATACTGCAAAATCCCCATTCCCTCCCCACTCCAGGGAGAAGGATATTGCAAAAATCTTCATGCCCACCCCACTCCAGGGGAAGGATGTTTCAAAATCTCCACTCCCACCCCACTCCTGGGACAAGGGTATTGCAAAATCTCCATTCCTACCCCACTCCAGAGGAAGGATATTGCAAAATCCCCATTCCACCCCACTCCAGGGGAAGGATATTGCAAAATCTCCATTCCCTCCCCACTTCTGGGGGAAAGATATTACAAAATCTCCTTTCCCACCCACTCCAGGGGAAGGATGTTGCAAAATCTCCATTCCAACCCCACTCCTGGGGGAAAGATATTACAAAATCTCCATTCCCATCCCACTCCAGGGGAAGGATATTGCAAAATCTCCATTCCCACCCCACTCCTAGGGGAAGGATGTTGCAAAATCTCCTTTCCCACCCCACTCCTAGGGGAAGGATGTTGCAAAATCTTCATTCCTGCCCCACTCCTGGGAGAAGTATATTGCAAAATCTCCATTCCCTCCCCACTCCAGGGGAAGGATGTTGCAAAATGTCCATTCCCACCCCACTCCAGGGGAAGGATGTTGCAAAATCTCCTTTCCCACCCCACTCCTAGGGGAAGGATGTTGCAAAATCTCCTTTCCCACCCCACTCCTAGGGGAAGGATGTTGCAAAATCTTCATTCCCACCCCACTTCTGGGGGAAAGATATTACAAAATCTCCATTCTCACCCCACTCCAGGGGAAGGATGTTGCAATATTTCCATTCCCGCCCTACTCCAGGGAAAGGATGTTGCAATATTTCCATTCCCACCCCACTCTTGAGGTCAGCCAGAGGTGGCATTTGCTGGTTCTCCGAACGACTCAAAATTTCCACTACCGGTTCTCCAGAACCTGTCAGAACCTGCTGGATTTCACCCCCGGAGAAGCCTCATTACTCCAGAAGAAGGATGGATTTTCCTTCTTTGCTACCAACTCCACACCAGACCAAAGGGTTTTTTTTTCCCCCTGTAGCTTTTGTTTCACCCAGTGAGAATGACTGTCACGTATCACTTGCCCGAATTTTGCTATTTAGCTTTTATAACGCGGCAGCCGAAGGTGACCCCTGGGAGATAAATATTACGATCATTACGAGTATAACTTATTTGAATGATTGTATATCTTAATTTTTTAGGGAGATAGGTTTATAGATGCTTTGATGTTTGCCTTTTTGGTTTCTGAGCAAGCTGGCCTCGGGCTATCATAAAATATAATTTAAATTCACCCTGAATCATTCATCAGTTTGAAAAACAACGGGTGAGCAAAAAGGGAGATATTGTGCAATAAACCTCTGTGTGTGTGTGTGTGTGTGTGTGTGAGAGAGAGAGAGAGAGAGAGAGAGAGAGAGAAGGAAGGAAGGAAGGAAGGAAGGAAGGAAGGAAGGAAGGAAGGAAGGAAGGAAGGAAGGAAGGAAGGAAGGAGGGAGGGAGAGAATTTCTGTCCAATCATTCAGATTTAGCCCAGCCTAAATCTGTATGGGTTCCAACAGTGAGCTGGTCTTCCCTTCCAGCTCTATCCTGAATATGAATGAATGAATAAATGAATGAATGAATGAATGAATGAATGAATGAATGAATGAATGAATGAATGATCTCACTACAGCTTAAGTAAACTTTGCTGCTCAAGCAAAGATTAACTGTAAAACTGGTTTGCTATAGGGATATCTGTGGAGAACCATTTCCATTATTTCCTGAATGGAAACTTGGTGGCCTTGGACTTTGCCACGAGAGGTTGAGAAGCTGGGAAGTTCTCCTCTAGTCAGGTACAAGTAGAAGTCCAGGATCTGAATCCGCAAAATAAGCAGATGGACCTAAACGATCTCTGACCTCCGAGTTTTCCGCTGTGCTCTTAAGACCCTGCTCTTCCGACAGGCAAAATTAGCATAGTTAGTTTTTAAATTTGGAATTCTTAAATTTTGGGGTTTTTAACTAATTTTGGCCTTAAATGTAATACTTTTTAATAATTTTTAAATTTAAATTGTGATATTTGTGTGGTGTTTTTACCTGGCTGTACTCTGCCCCGAGTCCTTCAGGAGAGGGGCGGTATAGAAATAAAATTATCCCTATCCTTTTCCTTAAACACCACAGGGCTAATTTGAAATATGTTGAAATAACACAGAATATTATCAAGTATGGACTAAGTGGTACGAATGGCTGGAGATTAGGGAAAGTAAAAGTGAATGCATGATGTGACAAATGTGTAAAATACTGTCAACGAATAAAACTAGAAATCAAGAGACGGCAAAGATAAAGATAATAAAGGATGAGAAAAATGGGGAATGTAGAAAGGGGAAAGTACGAGGAGCAAAACTGATACGTAAAAAGAAACACAGACTGTGTGTTTGTGTGTTGTATGTTGTGTTGTTTTGTGGCTGTAAAATTAATTTTAAAAAAATTAATTTTATTTATTTATTTGTTTAAATTTGTATACCGCCCTACTCCCAGAGGGACTGGGAGTATTTCAATATGTTGAAATATGTGAAGTTATGGAACACTGCAGCCAAAGAGTCCATGAGATGGATTAGAAAATGCAAACTTATCTATACATATCTCTGCCTCTACTATGCTGACTAGGATGTCCTCTAAACTTCCATGATACAGGATATCAATTGCTTCTCGATATTTAATTTCAGGGGTTTTTTAAACAAAAATAAGACTTTGCAAAACGTAAGGAGTATTGTGCTGTTACTAAGCAACCACCTTGGTTTAAACTTTGCTAAACACTTGAGTCTTTGCATGCAATTGCTTTGTGGGTTCCAATCACGCACCGGGCCAGACCTGGTCCTTCATCATTCCGTCTTCTTCCGTTTCTTTGCACGATTAGCTTCATTTCATACGCCACAAATAAACTGTAGCAAAGACAATACAGAATCTGGTTCCGTTGCGGTGAATATAGTGCAAATTTAAGCAGCAGCGGCAACACCGAGTACTGTCACGATGGAGGAAGGAGCGAGGATGCCAATCGTATAATTATTTCACCCCAGTGAGCTGGAATTAGCAAGGAAGCAATTTCGATCTGCATTTGCACAAGTCAAAGAGATACACCCAACGCGATAACTACAATGAATGGACTTTGAAAGATCAAGTTGGGCAGAGATCATTTGGTGGTGGTGGGGGGGGCTATCTAAGTGATTCCTGAGAGTTGACAATGGTTTGATGGCACATAATCAACCAACCAACCAACCAATTAATTTAATCAATCAATGAACTAAATAAGCCAAAGAAATTTCCAGCCTAGAATTTGGCTTCCAGAAATGTCCACCAAGCCATATCCTTTTGGTTGTTGTTGTTGTTGTTAGTTGTGAAGTCATGTCCAACCCATCGCAACCCCATGGACAAGATTCCCCCAGGCCTTCCTGTCCTCTACCATACTCCGGAGTCCATTTAAGCTCACGCCGACTGCTTCAGTGACTCTATCCAGCCACCTCATTCTCTGCCATCCCCTTCTTCTTTTGCCCTCCATTGTTCCCAGCATTAGGCTCTTCTCCAGGGAGTCCTTCCTTCCTTCTCCTTAGGTGGCCAAAGGATTTGAGTTTCATCTTCAGGATCTGGCCTCCTAAAGAGCAGTCAGGGTTGATCTCCTCTAGGACTGACCGGTTGGATCACCTTGCAGTCCAAGGGACTCACAGGAGTCTTCTCCAGCATCAGAGTTCAAAGGCCTCCATTCTTAGGCGCTCAGCCTTCCTTATGGTCCAACTTTCACAGCCGTACATTGCAACTGGGAAAACCATCGCCTTGACTATGCACACTTTTGTTGGCAGGGTGATGTCTCTGCTTTTTAGAATGCTGTCTAGATTTCCCATGGCTTTCCTTCCCAGGAACAGGAGTCTTTTAATTTCTTGGCTGCAAAACAAAACAAAACAAAACAAAACCAACAGTCCAGATTCCCCAACCAGGTGCCTCCAGATGATCTACAAATCCCATCATTCCCTCCGTATTGGAAAGTGATTAATTCAGTCATAGTTCAATACACCCGGAGAGGCACAAGCTTGAGAAAAGGCAATTGTCTTCCTTGTTTAACTCTATAGGAGGGATTCAACAGAGGTGACACTTGGTGCCCTAGCAAATAGCTTTCAATTAGACAATGAGCACAGTGACTCACAAGGTTCTGAGGATCGGCAGCGTTGTGTTTGAGACCCGGCTGCTGCCGCAGGAGGGAATGAGCTTGCATCACATGCTCCAGCAGCCAAACGAGGTATCCGTTCTCGCGATTGCTTAGATCTGCTCTCCCTTCCTTCTCTTTTCCAGCTTCTCCACAATCTCTCACGTTTGCCGTGAGAGCCGAGACAAAATGAATCATCTCATTCATGTAATGACGTACCCTGTGGATGGAATAGAAGACCTCTAAGGTCCTTTCCAAGCCCTGTGCTTCTATACCCCATCCCTTAACCCTGTTTGTGCTGTGACCCATGCCCAAGTAGGTATTATCAGACGTAATCAGTTCAAAAACAAACAGACTTTATTAGAACAGCTGAGAATTAACTCATTCTCAGCTGTAGTCCAAACTAATTCAAAACAAATTCTTCATAGCACAATTGTTCAACCTTATCACCAACCTTGGTCTAATTAGGCAACCTGCCAAAGGCTTTTCTGGGCAAAAGTTCAGAAGCAGAAGACGCCGACAAGAAATAAATGCAGCAAGACAAGAAACAAATCTATCAACGTTGTTTTCCGACAAAGAGGCCAAGAGCCGTTGTTGGTCTTTTAAGCCTTATGGGAGGGGCCAATCATCTTTTGGCCTTACCGCCGAGTCGTCCTCTTTGTTTTAGCTGCTCTTGCCTTCTGGCAGCTCTTCTCATGCGTGCACTAGGAACAGGCTCCTCCTATTCCTCTGCGTCTCTGCTGTCAGCCTCTGTCTGGAGGCTCTGGAGTCCGCACATCACTCCCCGATAACCCTGGCCCCATCTCTGCCTCTTACGCAGAGCCCTCATCCAGGCCTTCCCCAGCCTCCAGGACTTGCCCCTGTTCTTCCTCAGCCTCCTCACTGTTCAACTCCGCTGCCAGCTCCGCTTGGTTAGTTTTACAGGCAATTAATACTTTTTTAAAAGTTTGCAGGTTGTTCTGAGGACAGAAACTAGGATGAATGCCCATATTTCGAGAGGGACAGGCAGAATCATTTTTTTTTTCTGATTGTCATTTCAACAGCGACCACTCAACCTTCCTTTCCTTTGGAGCGAACTATTCCTCGGCAGGCTAATAAGTTTAGATTCGTTCTCTTCTCCATCTACTCAACTTGAAAATGCTAGAATAAAGGCCCTTCTCTCTGAGAATCCCGTAAGAGCTATTCAGCTGCAACCTTGAAAGCGATCTCAAGTTCTACATCTATTGATCATAATAATTGAGGGGCATTTCTGCAGAAGCACAAAATGGATGAGGAAGGGGGGGAATTTAGTGGAATTGCATAGAACGTGAAAAAAAAATGGTTGTAAAATGGCCAGGACATTTATCTATGTCTTTTCTTTTTCAGTCCCTGATCTCCTAAGGTTCCTTTATGGGACAATTGCCTTGCCAGACAGAAGAATATTGAATCAGGCAAGTGAGCTAATAGAAACTAAAGCATTTTCCAATAAACCATGAATGCAAGAAGCTCTAACAAACATCAAGAAGCCGCCATTGTTCCCTGAAACTCGGTGACAATTTTTAACAAATGCCTTTTGTGCCTCAGTCTGAATTGCAGAATAAAAGGGTAGATCTCATGCAAAGTAAAATACTTTTTAAATCTGTCTTTGGAAGGAATAAAAAACCAGCAGTCTTCTTTGAAGGAAGCTCAGCACCTGGAATGCAGCATCTCATTCTGGTTACCACAATACAAAACAGATGTTGAAACCAGGGGTGAAATCCAGCAGGTTCTGACGAACTGGCTGAGGAAGTTTTGAGTAGTTTGGAGAACTGGCAAATACCACCTCTGGCTGGCCCCAGAGTGGAGTAGGAATAGAGATTTTGCAATATCCTTCCCCTGGAGTGGGGTGGGAATGGGGATTTTGCAGTGCCCTTTTCCCAGGAGTGGGGAGGGAATGGGGATTTTGCAGTATCCTTCCCCTGATGGATGGTTGCAGGAAGTGGATATCTTTAGTCTAATGAAGAGAAGGAATTAGGGCGTGATGTGATAGCAGCTCTTCCAGTACTTGAGGGGCTGTCACAGAGAAGGGAAGGTTAATCTGTTCTCCAAAGCATCTGAGGGCAGGACAAGAAGTGAAACTTATCAAGGAGAGATCCAGACTACAGAGTTACCCCCGCATGGTTCCATGGGAGCCTGACAACCAATCAGAACACAAGTTCAAATTCAAAGCCCAACAGAGGGCATAAAACCCAGGCAACTCTCAGCATCTCTGCCCCCTTTTCTGCCCAGGATCTCAAACCATGTGATCCTGTTCATCGATAAATCTTCTTTCCAAGCAACTTCCATGAATCCAGTGTTTTTTTCCCCCACTTGGAACTAAACCCAGATGGACATTTTTTTCCAACAAATCCTCTCTGGCGCATTTGCCAAAGGAGTGCCGGAACTGTCTCTGATTAAAGAGCTGCAAATAAATGTGGATTTCGTGTTTGTTTTGGAAAACTATCCAGGGGATGAAATATATTCCATGGAGGACCTGTATCCTGCACGAGTCAAAAAGAAGGCTGGGAAAATATCTACAGACCCCTCGCATCCTGGACATAAACTGTTTTAACTCCTACCCTCAAAACGACGCTATAGAGCACTGCACACCAGAACAACTAGACACAAGGACAGTTTTTCCCCAAACGCCATCGCTCTGCTAAACAAATAATTCCCTCTACACTGTCAAACTATTCACTAAGTCTGCATTACTATTACTATTACTATTACTATTAATCTTCTCATCGTTCCCATCACCCATCTCCTCCCACTAATGACTGCATGACTGTAACTTTGTTGCTGGTATCCTTACGATTTATATTGATATTGTTTCCTGATTGCTTATTTGTACACTATGACTATCATTAAGTATTGTACCTTATGATTCTTGATGAATGTATCTTTTCTTTTATGTACACTGAGAGCGTAGGCACCAAGACAAATTCCTTGTGTGTCCAATCACACTTGGCCAATAAAGAATTCTATTCTATTCTATTCTATTCTATTCTATTCTATTCTATTCTATTCTATTCTATTCTATTCTATTCTACTCTACTCTACTCTACTCTACTCTACTCTACTCTACTCTACTCTACTCTACTCTACTCTACTCTACCCTACCCTACCCTACCCTACTCTATCCTATCCTATCCTATCCTATCCTATCCTATCCTATCCTATTCTATTCTATACACTGAGAGCATATGCACCAAAGACAAATTCCTTGTGTGTCCAATCACACTTGGCCAATAAAGAATTCTATTCTATTCTATTCTATTCTATTCTATTCTATTCTATTCTATTCTATTCTATTCTATTCTATTCTATTCTATTCTATTCTATATATGATTACATTTCCAGCATTTGGCGGACATGTTTTTAAACATCTTTGCTATTCTTGCCGGTGGTAAGTGCCACCTATAAAACATTTTATGTAGGTTTTCCTTATCGTGTGTTCGGTTCTCCTGCTCCCACCAAGGGTCATTCCTAAGATCTTGGCAGTTCCTGGGGATGCTTTGTTTGTCATTAATCTGAGTGTCGTTGGCAGTTGGTTTTCCAGCTGCATGCACAGGCGATTTCTTCAGTGGACAACTCTGTTTTTAGAGCCAATTAATGCTAGCCAACAGCTGCTCAGCCACACCAGTAGCTTGTCTTAGAACTGTGCTTCCCTGGTGACATTTCCTGACAATTAATTACCATTAGTGGTAGGGCCCATGTAGCATCGTTGCTGGCTGCTTCTGCCTCGGTTGATGAGATTAATTTTGCATTCTCATAAAGCTCTTTGATGTTCCGGAGGAAGTCATTTTCAACAAGTGTCTTGGATCTTCTCTTGTTTATACATTCATCCCAGCCGTTTATTGTTTCTCCCCGTTGCCCTTTCCTGCACTCGAAGCTGCGCAAACTCTAGTTCGAGTAGAAGGATTGCTAAAAAATTAATGCTAGGAATGGAGCACAAGCTGGATTGGGTTCTTTTCATTTTGCCTATTATGCATCTGCGTCTAGAGGTCTGTGTCCTCATGAAGTGTTTGCTTTCTTTAAAAAAAAAAGAAAAGAAATTAAATCACTTATAATTAGAATATTCTTTCTCCGGTCATGCATTTCCTAAATTTTATTCTTCTGTCACGTCATCGCAATTGGGTAGCAGGTTTGAGAAACCTCTGGAGACAAAAGCCAGAAGAAGAGCAGCAGTTCTGAAGGGCTCAGATGTCTATTTATGTATATATTAGAATAAGAGTTGGAAGGGACCTTGGAGGTCTTCTAGTCCAACCCCCTGTTTAGGAAGGAAACCCTACACCACTTCAGACAAATGGTTGTCCAACCTCTTCTTAATAACTTCCAGTGTTGGAGCATTCACAACTTCTGGAGGCAGTTTGTTCCACTGATTAATTGTTCTCACTGTCAGGAAATTTCTCCTTAGTTCTAGATTGCTTCTCTCCTTGATGAATTTCCACCCGTTGCTTCTTGTCCTGCCTTCAGGGGCTTTGGAGAATAGCTTGGCTCCCTATGATATAAATGCCACTGTGCTTGGTTATTGCCTGTATTCCATAATGTATTTATTCAAATCTCCTAATGCAATAAAACCATTGACAAAAATGGAAATTTGAGGGAGGAGGAATAGACATTGGCTATTGGATCTGCCGTCAACAGCACTTCCCTGGAGCACTTAACACCCAAGGTTATCCATTTGCAGCCAAAAATGTAAATCAAACTGAGCTGTGGAAGATGGGGACTGTAGTCCCAAACTTCTAGAAGGCACCATCTTGGAGAGGAATAAAAAGGACTTCTCCTAATTGCTTTATTTTGCTTTTAAGCTCCGTGGATCAAATTGGTTTTAGCTTAAATTTAATTGTCCGATGGTTAATGTTGCTTAAAAACCTTTTTATGTGAATCAGCCTTGAGGGTTTTTGATTAAGGTAGCCATTCCTATAATAAATAAATAAATATTTAGGGGGGAATTCAAATAACCACGAAACATTTGTACGATGAAAACATGGATGCACGGATCTCCACAGGTGGATCGAAGGTTTGTTGATGCTAAAAGGATCCTCCAAGGTAACGCATTCACATGCGAGTGCCAGGGTACAATTGGTTTCCAGGTAGTCCTCAGCTTATGGCCACAATGGAGCTCCACACTTCTGTTGATAAGTGAGGCCTTTGTCGCCACAGTTGTTCAGTTAGCAACAGGGTTGTTAAACGAATCCGGGTTCCCCGTTGACTTTGCTTGTCAGACTTACGACGGTTGCAACGTCCCGAGGTCATATGGATGATCCCCCTTTTGTGACCGTCTTACAAGCGAAGCGAATGGGGAAGCCATATTGACTGAACAACTGCATTACTAACTTCAGAGCTGCAGTCATTCGCTTAACAAGGGTGGCAGGAAGGGAGCGAAACTCAGTTAACAACCGAAAGTTTGGACTCAATTGTGGTCGTAAGTTGGAGGGCTGCCTGTTTAGGCATAAAATTATGCCCAAGATTCTCTAAAGCGCCTGAGGGCAGGACGAGAAGCCACGGGTGGAAACTGATTCAAGGAGATCAATGGAACAGCTTGCTGCCCAAAGTCATGAATGCTCCAATACTGGAAGATTTTAAGAAGAGATTCAATAACGATTTGTCCAAAATGATATAAGGTTTCCTGCTTAAGCAGGGGGTTGGACTAGAAGACCTCCAAGGTCCCTTCCAGTTCTTCTCTTCTCTTCTCTTCTCTTCTCTTCTCTTCTCTTCTCTTCTCTTCTCTTCTCTTCTCTTCTCTTCTCTTCTCTTCTCTTCTCTTCTCCTATTCTGTTCCTGTTCTGTTCTGTTCTGTTCTGTTCTGTTCTATTTTCTATTCTATTAATCTATTCTTCTCTTCTCTTCTCTTCTCTTCTCTTCTCTTCTCTTCTCTTCTCTTCTCTTCTCTTCTCTTCTCTTCTCTTCTCTTCTCTTCTATTCTATTCTATTCTATTCTATTCATCTACTCTTCTCTTCTCTTCTCCTATTCTGTTCCTGTTCTATTCTGTTCTGTTCTATTTTCTATTCTATTAATCTATTCTTCTCTTCTCTTCTCTTCTCTTCTCTTCTCTTCTCTTCTCTTCTCTTCTCTTCTCTTCTCTTCTCTTCTCTTCTCTTCTCTTCTCTTCTCTTCTCTTCTCTTCTCTTCTCTTCTCTCCTTTTTCTATGACACAGAAATAAGCGAAGACCTGCCCAGCTCAGCTCACCCTCCTGCTCTGTACCTAAAGAATTGACTCCCTCAATTCAATCTGCTTTGATGGCTGACTCCAGGGTGAGAAAGAGCCAAAATGCAGAGGATGACATGGATCAATACATCAGGAAAATAATTTGAGGTGATACATCTGACGAAGGCAAATAGTTAAGCAAGAACTGGGTAACATTAGCAAGCGGTTGGAGAACAAGAAGCCTCGCAAAGAAATGCCAATTTGCAGGTTATGAAAACTCGCCCTGCCCAGCAGGCGCGACTGATTTTACTCCTAGGATGCTCGAGCCTACAAACTTCAGAAGCTCAAGGCAGAATTTAGAGGTGTTTATTATTTTTGAAAGCTAATTCATCTTTTCGCTGTGCCCATTACTACTCCACAACTCCAGTCTTTCTGGAGATTGAAAATCAGCCAGCTGTGATTTTGATCTACGTTTTTTCTTTCAGCTGCCTTTTTTTTTTCTTCCCCCAGTAGACGTATAAACAGACTTTTCCAAAATATTGTAAAGCGGCAATAACCTCTTGGAAAAGCTTAATTTGTGATTTTTTAAAAATGTTTCATTTTATGTTGCTTTCAATGTCAATGAAGACTGAGGCTCTAAATAATTTGGTTATTACTCGATCAACCACCTCAATCATAAGGCTGAAAGGGGCCCTGGAGGTCTTCTAGTCCAACCTCTTTTTCCTGTGGCAGAAGATTTTTCTTTCTTGCTTTTTTTCAACTGCAGGGATTTACTCAACAATTGTGGCAGAAAAAAAATGGTCTTAAAATGGGACAAAGTTCGCTTCACGCATGTCTCACTTAGCAAGAAATTCTGGGCTCAATTGTGGTCACAAGTCGAAGGTTACCTGTAACTTTTCCTTTCCCTTTTCTTTTTTCTTTCTTTTCCTTTCTTTCTCGTCTCCATTTGTTTCTTGGCACTTTTTAAATTCTTTATTACTTCCTTTGGCTTTCCCCCCCCCCCCCCACTTCTTTCCTTCAAAATTGGTATTGTGTTTATTCTTTTAGAAATTTCTTTCATTGTGCACGTTTCTCTCTGTGTGTCTGTGTGTAAGGAATGCAACAACCATTTACAGATAAAAAGGGACAGCAAAACTCACCCTCGAAAAGTAGGGAGGGAAAGAAAGAGATTTAAAATAACCCCGCCTTGATTCTGTGTGGCGTAAAAGGGACAGAGAGAAATTCGGTCAAGCTTTCATTCTGTTATTATACCCTACAACAATGAAAAGAACATCCTAGTTTTGCCTTAGTTTATTTATTTATTTATTGGTTTGATTTATATGCCGCCTTTCTCCGAAGACTCAGGGCGGCTTACAATGCGTTAAGCAATAGCCTTCATACTTTGGTATATACCTGCTTAGTATGGCTTTCAGCCCCCCACCCCCCAAGCGGTGTTCTTTTTTATATAAAGTCAGCTTATTGCCCCCACAATCCGGGTCCTCATTTTACCTACCTCGGAAGGATGAAAGGCTGAGTCAACCTTGAGCCTGGCGAGATTCGAACTTGCAGTAATTGCAGGCAGCTGGCAACTAAGTGCTATTTAACAGCGCTTTAGTCCGCTGCTCCACCAAGGCTCCTAGTTTTCTTTGCTTTCTGACTGGGTCAACTTTGAAAGGCTGACATTTTGTGAGTTACAGACGCATGTCTTCAGATGCACGGGAGGGTCTGACCAGATTAAGAGGGTCCATCTTAATATGCTATTCCTGGTATGTGATGTTTTGTATACATACAGAGAAAGAAGCACTCTTGTGATCTTTGACTGTCAAACATCAGCCATCATACTAATGTCTGTTTCGAACAATATGCAGGTTATATTACACGAATGGCTATTTTATATGTGAAATTATGACTGAAATATTTCTGCATCTATATTGGTTCACACTGTTAGGAAGTTTCTCCTTAGTTTTTGATTGCTTCTCTCTTTCTTCCGTTTCTATCCATTGCTTCTTGTTTTGCCTTCTGGTGCTTTGGAAAATACATTGCCTCCCCCTTCCCCCTTCTTTCTGGCAGCCCCTTAAAAGCCTGTTGCCTATCAGACTCTTGGGCAAAGCATATAAGCCATTTCCTCCTTTCAGTGGTCCATGAAAGGGCATCTAAAGTATGTAGATAATAAAGTTGAAAAAAGGTGAACAACGTTTTTACAAAACTATAGATATGTTGAGGCTGGGTGTGACAAGGAATGGCTGGGAGGAGAAGGGCCAGGTGAGGCATCCCTTGACGTGAATGACATTGAGTTGGCCATGCCTACCCAGTCACATGACCATCAAGCCATGCCCACTGTCACATGACCATCAAGCCACACCCACAAAATAAGCCATGCCCACAGAAACGGTAGTAAAAAAATTTAGAACCTACCTGGACCGTATGACTTGTATCTTTTAATAAAAATGTATTTTGTCTAAAAAGGCAACCAAACTCCATCTGATATTCCTTCTATTCCTCACCCAACTCTCATGGTATATACCTCTAACTGCATCTGCAATCAATCAAACAAACAAACAAACAAACAATGATGAATCCACATATAGACGGGAGGTTGAACAACTAACCTCGTGATGCGACCGGAACAATCTGGAACTGAATGCACTCAAAACTGTAGAAATGGCAGTAGAGTTTAGAAGAAACCCTTCCATAATTCCACCTCACACAATACTAGACAACACAGTATCAACAGTAGAGACCTTCAAATTTCTAGGTTCTACCATATTGCAAGACCTAAAATGGACACTAACATCAAAAACATCAACAAAAAAGCACAACAAAGAATATTCTTTCTGCGCCAACTCAAGGAAGCTCAAACTGCCCAAGGAGCTGCTGATCCAGTTCTACAGAGAAACTATTGAGTCTGTCATCTGCACCTCTATAACTGTCTGGTTTGGTTCTGCAACCTAACAAAACAGAGATGGACTTCAGAGGATCATTAGAACTGCAGAAAAAACCATGGCTACCAACCTGCCTTCCATGGATGACCTCTATACTGCACGAGTCAAAAAGAGGGCTGGGAAAATATCTACAGACCCCTCGCATCCTGGACATCAACTGTCTCAATTCCTACCCTCAAAACGATGCTATAGAGCACTGCACACCAGAACAACTAGACACAAGGACAGTTTTTTCCACTCTGCTAAACAAATAATTCCCTCAACACTGTCAAACTATTCACTAAGTTTGCACTACTATTAATCTTCTCATCGTTCCTATCACCCTTCTCCTCCCACTTATGACTGTATGACTGTAACCTTGTTGCTGGTATCCTTATGATTTATATTGACTGTTTTCTAATAGGATTTGATTGCTTTCTTGTGACTATCATTAAGTGTTGTACCTTATGATTCTTGATGAACGTATCTTTTCTTTTATGTACACTGAGAGTCTATGCACCAAAGACAAATTCCTCATGTGTCCAATCACACTTGGCCAATAAAAACTTCTATTCTATTCTATTCAATCAGAATAAAGTTGGAAGGAATTTTGGAGGTCTTTTAAGCAAGAGACTCTCAACCATTTCAGACAAGTGGCTGCCCAATCTCTTTGTAAAACCTCCAGTTTTTGGAGGACCCCCAACTTCAGGTGGCAAGTTGTTCACTGTTAAGAAATAAACACCGCAACATTTCTAGGAATGCAGCTTCCTTGTGAAACAATATTGGATCAAAAAAAAATTAATAATAATCTTGACAGCCTGCCTCGGATTCTCTCTGTCCCAACGTATCTTTAGCAAAATCAAGGCAGAGTTATTTTGAGTTTCTTTCTCACACTTGCTCTTTCTTTGGAGCTGAAGCATCTTTTCTGCAAATCGCTCCTTAACATAAATAAATAAATTCCTCAAGGTCAGCTCCAAACTCTTTGTATAAATATTCACGTTTTGGGGTTTCTGAAATGTTTGTTGCGAGCGTGTAAACGATGAGGCTTGTTTGTTAAGTCTGGCGTTTTCGCACTCCGAGAGGAAACAGCTGTTAGGAGAGAGGCATCTGTCTGCAAAGGATGGGGGGGGGGAGTTTAAAAAGAGGGGAGTCCATCTTTTCGTTTGCTCAAAACTAGTCAAATCTTCTCCTAAAAGTCTAGCAGTTCCTCAGGTCTCCATGTTGTTGCCCACAATTGGGCTTTTCAGAGGTGTTTTTTTTAAAAAAAAAACCAGAGGTGTTTTATTCTATTATTTCACCTTTCAGCATTTTGCCCACCATGAAAAGAAACTTTGCAACTGAAGAGAATTGATCTGACCCACAATCTTCTTCTTCCTCCTCTTCCTCTTCCCCTTCTCCTTCTCCTCCTCCTCCTCCTCTTCCTCCTTCTCCTTCCTCCTCCTCTTTTTCTTCTCCTCCTTCTCCTTCTCCCTCTTCCTCCTCTTTTTCTACTTCCTCCTCCTCCTGTTCTTCTCCTTCTTCTTCTTCCTCTTCCTCTTCTTCTTCTCCTCCTTCTTCTCATCTTCCTCCTTCTCTTTCCTCCTCTTCTTCTTTTTCTTCTCCTCCCTCTCTTTCTCCTTCTCCTTCTTCCTCTTCTTTTTCTTCTCCTTCTCCTTCTATCATCTGGGGGTCTCCTACTCAAGCACGGGGTTGGACTAGAAGACCTCCAAGGTCCCTCCCAGCTCTGTTCCGATTGATTGATCAGATTGGCTACCAGAAGGACTGGCTGCTTTCTCTCCTCCCTGGCTTAGCTGTCAATAGTCATTGCTGATGTCCTCCTTGCCTCCTGCTGTGACCTCATTCTGATCTCAGAATGCCCAGGGTTACCGTGGGAACCGGAATAATCACTTTTAAAGGATCCAAGTCTTCCTGACCAATCTTTACTGGATGCTCAAGTAATCAACAGCCAGCACCAGTTTCTCTAATCGTTCCCACCATAGATGATAGATAGATAGATAGATAGATAGATAGATAGATAGATAGATAGATAGATAGATAGATAGATAGATGATAGATAGATAGATGATAGATGATAGATAGATATAGATAGATGATAGATGATAGAGAGAGAGAGAGAGAGATGATAGATGATAGATGATAGATGATAGATGATAGACAGATAGACAGATAGACAGATAGATAGAGATAGATGATAGATGATAGATGATAGATAGATAGAGATAGATGATAGATGATAGATGATAGATGATAGATGATAGATGATAGATGATAGATGATAGATAGATAGATAGATGATAGATAGATAGATAGATAGATGATAGAGAGATAGAGAGATAGATTAGAGAAAGAGAGAGATACTGATTGATTGATAGAGAGATAGACATAGATCTATCTATCTATCATCTCCCCCCTCTCTTCTATATACCGGTATAGATAGATAGATAGATAGATAGATAGATAGATAGATAGATAGATAGATAGATAGATAGATAGATAGATAGATATTGTTTATCATGGCAGGTAGGAATTGGGTTATCTCACTTTTGGAAGGAATCCCTTGGTTCTCCAGAAGACTCAGTCAGAGGGAAATAATTGCATTAAGAGGCAGAGCTGGGGAGAGGAGAAGATCTGGGGATGGCTGTAAAAGAAAAGCCAAGGGAATCCATGATGGAAAGGAAGTCAGAAGAATACCAATGGGGGGGAGCCATCTCTAAACCCAGAATTTTAGGAAATTCTTGACTCCTTTTCATTGGATGTACTCATATCTTTGGTACTCTGGAGTTTTATATCTGCTAACAATATGTATTTTTCAAAGTATGTTTCTTTATAGAAATAGATGCGTAATTCTATTTCTTCATGACATCTAAAGTTTGGCAGGGGCAGTGATGGAAGAAAGGGGTGAAAAGAAATACGAATGGCAAAGCAGGAGAAGAAATATCCTGCTGAATTGCCTTTGTTTATTTCTCTGTAGCTGAGGAAGAGAATTCAGGGACCTTTTAGAATTTTAGGGGGATGTCACCTCCATGGAGATCCCTACTTTTGAGTGCCCAAATATTTTTATTTGGAAGAAGCTCCCAATCAACAGGCAGTAACGGCCATTCCAACTGCCATTCAAGATGGCTGCGCCCATGGATGCTGAGGCTGGCCACTCCTTTTAGAATGAAAAGGATGCATGTTTGTGTTTTTATTTTTATAGTTATAATGTACACTGAAGACGGCATTTAATTTGGTTGCACCATGTGCAATGACCATAAACTAAGGAGGCAAGGGAACATCTCTCAAACTTCTTATGGAGTGACCGAAGGTTAAACTACATGATACCCTCAGCGCCCCTATCTACTTCAAAGGACATTGTAAAAAGAAAGAAAATGTTCCTTTTAACCCTGTTCTGTTCTGTTCTGTTCTGTTCTGTTCTGTTCTGTTCCTGTTCCTGTTCCTGTTCCTGTTCCTGTTCCGTTCCGTTCCGTTCCGTTCCTGTTCCTGTTCCTGTTCCTGTTCCTGTTCCTGTTCCTGTTCCTGTTCCTGTTCCTATTCCTGTTCTGTTCGTTTCTGTTCTGTTCTGTTCTGTTCTGTCCTGTTCCTGTTCCTGTTCCTGTTCCTGTTCCTGTTCCTGTTCCTGTTCCTGTTCCTGTTCCTGTTCCTGTTCTGTTCTGGTTCTGTTCTGTTCTGTTCTGTTCCTGTCCTGTTCCTGTTCTTGTTCCTGTTCCTGTTCCTGTTCCTGTTCCTGTTCCTGTTCCTGTTCCTATTCCGTTCCTGTTCCGTTCCGTTCCGATCCGTTCCTGTTCCTGTTCCTGTTCCTGTTCCTGTTCCTGTTCCTGTTCCTGTTCCTGTTCCTGTTCCTGTCCCTGTCCTGTCCTGTTCCTGTTCCTGTTCCTGTTCCTGTTCCTGTTCCGTTCCGTTCCGTTCCATTCCTGTCCTGTTCCTGTTCCTGTTCCTGTTCCTGTCCTGTTCCTGTTCCTGTTCCTGTTCCTGTTCCTGTTCCTGTTCCTGTTCCTGTTCCTGTTCCTGTTCCTGTTCTGTTCCTGTTCTGTTCCTGTCCTGTCCTGTCCTGTTCCTGTTCCTGCTCCTGCTCCTGCTCCTGCTCCTGCTCCTGCTCCTGCTCCTGCTCCTGCTCCTGCTCCTGCTTCTGTTCTGTTCTGTTCTGTTCTGCAGGTCCCCAAGTTGGTAGGTCTTGAAACCATCTTTCATCATGAAATCTGTCTTTTTCACAGCAGCTCTTCATTTCCTGTCATTTCCTGGTCAGTGTGTCCCCTCACCCAAATAAAATCCAAATCATGGACAGCGTTCAACACGATCACCTCCCACTTTACTCATTTTTTGGCAGGATGTTACAGACTTACAGAATGTCCGAGTTGGAAGGGACCTTCTAGTCCAGCCTCCTGCTCAAGCAGGAGAACTTACACCTTTCCAGACAAGTGACTGTCCAGTCTCTTCTTAAAAGCCTCCAGTGATGGGAGCACCCACAATTTCTGGTGGGTTCCCCTGGTTAATTCTCCTCACTGTTAAGAAGTTTCTCCTCAGTTCCAGGTTGCTTCTCTCCTTGATTAGTTTCCATCCATTGTTTCTTCTCCTGGCCTCTGGTGCTTTGGAGAATAATTTGAGCCCCCTCTTCTTTCGGGCAGCCCCTCAAACATTGGAAGACTGCTATCCTGCCACCCCAGTCCTTGCTTCTGTGTGTCGAAGTTACCCTTTCAGCTATGGCACCCTTCCAAAATCTGAGCCATCTGTTGCTCCCCTGGCTTGTGGCAATATGGCGAGCTTCTTCCCCCCGAGAACAATAACTATCTTGCCGTAAAGTGTGAATTGCTGCTCTCATTTTTAGCACCGCAGATGTCAACCACGGCAGCTGATCTTGGATTGAAGGAAGTTTCTTTTCCAATTTCCCTGAAAATTGGCTTGATATCCTGGCGCAGAGCTCTTGCCAGCAGCACAGATCTGGGCTATGCAATGGTTTTACAGAATCGTTCTGTAAAAAAAAAAAAAAAGGAGGGGTGGGAGACGGATTCCTTTTCCTGTAAAGCTTGCAAGACGAGAATAAGAGAGAAATTCTGTAGGTACAAAGTTTACAAATTCCCCCCCTCCCCAATTACATGCATTTAGCCTTCACTTCAAAATATATAAGCAGCATTTTTAGAACAGGTGAGCTTCAACCGGGGGTGGACTGCTGGGGGTTCACAGGGGTTCGAGAGAACCTCTAGCTAAGATTCTGTGCAGTTCGGAGAACCCCCAAAACCCTACTCCTGGCTGGCCCCGCCCACCCCACCCCACCTCTCCCAGGAGTCCCCACACAGCCTGTTTTGGAGGCAGGTAAGTGCAGGGAGATCAGGAACTACCGATCAAAGCTGACACCTTTACAGCTTTCTTTCTGTTCAAGTGGTTATCCGACAAGTTGTGAAGTGTGCTTGGAGAAGAGCTTTGCTTATTGTGTTATTAGTTTAATGTCCCACCGGTGACTGTGGGTTCCTAAGGAGGTGGAAGATGTATGTGGGGAAGGGGGCGTTAGATATCACACTCACTTTGTGCAAAAACTTATGAAAAACAATCGAGCCCAACATTTCCGTTGCTAAATCAGACAGTTCAGTGAATTTTGCCCCAATGTACAATCTTTCTTCGTTGTTAAACGAATCACTCTCATTGTCAAGTTGGTCGTTAAGGGAGTGCCTTCCCCTTTGAGATTTTTCTTGTGACCTTTACTGCATCTGTCATAAACGTGAGTCGGTTGCCCTGAATTTTGATCACATGACCGCAGGCATGCTGTAACAGTCGTAAGTGTGAAAAATGAACGCAAGTTGCTTTTCCCCCCAGCACCGTTGTAACTGTGAACAGTTACTAAATCAATGGTTGTAGGTCAAAAATGCCTGCATTTCTTGCCAGCCGTTGCCTGTACGTGGGCCGAGCCGAAAGCGAGAGCAAATTGCTTCTCTAAATTCTTTGTGGCGCCAGCGATTTGGGAGAATAATGTGGATATAAAACAAAGCATCTTTGCAATCAGTCAAGGTGATTTTATGGAAAGCAAATACCCTGAGCTGTGCTATATGAAACAGGGAATACAGCTGTCTCCTAAATACATGAATAGGTAATAAACTTTGGGTACCCATCGCACAGTTGCCTTACTGGAAATCTGTCAAGAAACTACAGCTGTGTTCCAGGTTGATGGGACACACGCCCCGGTAAATGTCTCTCAGATTGCAGCCTTGGAGAATATTTCTGTGGCCCCCTTATTATGTTTATTTGTTCAATTTAGAAGCTCTCAAGGTGGTTATATAATATAGAATGAAGGTCTTTGAACTCTGGTGCTGGAGAAGACTCCTGTGAGTCCCTTGGACTGCAAGGCGATCCAACCGGTCAGTCCTAGAGGAGATCAACCCTGGCTGCTCTTTAGAAAGCCAGATCCTGAAGAGGAAACTCAAATACTTGGGCCACCTAATGAGAAGGAAGGACTCGCTGGAGAGTTGGCTGGGGAAGGAATTCTGGAAGTTAAAGTCCACACATCGTCCAGCGACAAGGATGAGAAACACTGGACTAGAAGACCTCCAAAATGTGTTTTTTTAGCTTTGTCAACTTTCAAGAGCGTAGACTTCAATGGCCAGAATGTTACGCAAGAAAGAAGGCAACAAGAAGTGATGTTAATAGAAGGCAAAGCGTTAAAACAACAACACTTAACACTTGCCAAGTGCAGGCAGCTTGCAAGGGAAAGAGGAAGATAAATGGAGCAAACTTTCAACTAAACGTGTTTTTTTTTCCGTTGGATAATGCATTTTTCCCACTACCCAGATTTAAAAGGCTATCAAACTTACTTTTATTTAATGTTCCTCTTCCTTGCCTTTTTGGGAGAACACAACAATTTTTATTTTTTTTATTTTTTGTTTTCTGCAGAAGCAGATGAAGTGGCTTTTCATTTTGTTTTTCTGTTGTATTTGAGTGCTTCCATTTCTTGCTCAAAGAGCTCCCAAGGAGAACAAGCTTCATCTCCATGGAGAGAATTTCCAGGAGTCGCATTATCTTTCCTCCCAGGCACATACTACAAGTGACTAACATAGTACATCTTATTCTTGCCAAATTTCCTTCTGCCCCCCATGGATTGAACCCCCCTGCCAGCTGGACAGTCAGGAGTGGGGTGGGAATGGGGATTTTGCAGTATCCTTCCCCCAGGAGTGGGGAGGGAATGTGGATTTTGCAGTATCCTTCTCCTGGAGTGGGGAGGGAATGGGGATTTTGCAGTATCCTTCCCCCAGGACTGGGGAGGGAATGGGGATTTTGCAGTATCCTTCTCCTGGAGTGGGGAGGGAATGGGGATTTCGAAGCATCCTGGAGTGAGGTGGGAATGGGGATTTTGCAGTATCCTTCCCCCAGGAGTGGGGAGGGAATGGGGATTTTGCAGTATCCTTCTCCTGGAGTGGGGAGGGAATGGGGATTTTGCAGTATCCTTCTCCTGGAGTGGGGAGGGAATGGGGATTTTGAAGCATCCTTCTCCTGGAGTGAGGTGGGAATGGGGATTGTGCAGTATCCTTCCCCCAGGAGTGGGGAGGGAATGGGGATTTTGCAGTATCCTTCTCCTGGACTGGGGAGGGAATGGGGATTTCGAAGCAGCCTTCTCCTGGAGTGAGGTGGGAATGGGGATTGTGCAGTATTCTTCCCCCAGGACTGGGGAGGGAATGGGGATTTTGCAGTATCCTTTCCACTGCCACGCCCATCAAATCACACCCACCAAGCCACGCCCACAGAACCGGTAGTTTAAAAAAAATGAATCCCACCACTGTCCTGGTTCCCCGCCCTGTTTTAATGGGTGACTGGCCCAGTCTTGTAAAACAGGGTCCCATTACCAGGCCAGGGGTCCCATTCAGAACCGGGCCTCACCAGTGGCATGTGAGCATGTGTTCATGCGTAGGTCCACTCGCGTGAGTGGCGGGCGATGGCACTCACACAACCAAAGCTGTGCACGCATACGCACCTGCCCCTCATGCAAAACCATCCCCCCACCCATCCCCCACCCACGCTGGACCACCCACCTGGAAAGGTGGGTGAATGATGTTGTAAGGGCTGAGCTTGAAGGGAGTGATACGTCGTGGGAATCCAAGGCAGGGCATCAGTTCACCACTTCCCCCCAAGCATCTCGTTCCCACCCCCGCAGGACGGGTGGGAAGGTAAAAAGCAACGTTGAGTTATGTTTCCTCCGCCGAAGACTTTCCATCTCATCCCGCAAGACGGTCTTTAATGCCTCTGTGAGACGGGCGGTAAATTGCTGTCTTGTTTTGACAACAACAGCATTCTGGAATTTGAATCATTGCATTTAAAGAAGGGGGAGAGGGGAAAAAGAAGACCCAATGGAACACAACACTTTCTGCTCTTCCAGTTCTGGTTTTTAGACTCCTCCTAAACTTACTTTAAGAGGGACGCGGTGGCGCAGTGGCTAAGACGCTGAGCTTGTCGATCGCAAGGTCGGCAGTTCAGCGGTTCGAATCCCTTGTGCCGCGTAACGGGGTGAGCTCCCGTGACTTGTCCCAGCTTCTGCCAACTTAGCAGTTCCAAAGCACGTCAAAAATGCAAGTAGAAAAACAGGGACCCCCTTTGGTGGGAAGGGAACAGCGTTCTGTGCGCCTTTGGCGTTGAGTCATGACGGCCACATGACCACGGAGACGTCTCCAGACAGAGCTGGCTCTTCGGCTTAGAAACAGAGATGAGCACCGCCCCCTAGAGTCGGGAACGACTAGCACATATGTGCGAGGGGAACCTTTAACTTTAAACTACTGTACAACTACTACTGTAACGCTCTCTACATGGGGCTCCCCTTGAAGAACACTTGGAGACTCCAACTGGTCCAGAATGCGGCCACGCGGGTGATTATGGGAGCGACTCAGCGCACCCACGTGACACCTCTCCTGCACGAGATTTAAATCCAAAATCATTTTGGATTTAAAATTCACCTGTCCATCGGTCTAAATCCCATCATTGGTAAAGGAAGCAGCCGGCTCAGTTCCAGAGTAATTGGAAATGGCCACACTTCCAATTATCAGTGGTCTTCCGGATGCGGTGCTGATTACCATCTTCAGAGCTTCAAGGTGCTGGCTACCATCCATGGCTTAGGACCCGGATACTTACGGGATCGCCATCTGCCACCGACAGCCTCCCATCGACCAACACGCTCCCACAGAGAGAGACTCCTTAGGTTGCCGTCAGTTAAACAATGCAGACTGGCGACCCCCAGGGGGAGAGCCTTCTCTGTGGGGACACCCGCCCTCTGGAATGAACTGCCCCCGGGAATACGTAGGATTCCCGACCTGCGTACCTTTCGCCGTGCTCTTAAGACCCTGTTATTTCAACAGGCTGGACTGGCTTAATTAAAGTTTGGGATTGGGTGTTTTAAATTTGTGGGTTTTTAACTGAGGGGGCCATAAGTATTTAATCTATTTTTAAATTGTTCTTAAATTTTGTATTGTATGTGGTTTTATTGTGGCTGTACACCGCCCTGAGTCCTTCGGGAGAAGGGCAGTATAAAACTTTAATAAACATAAAGGAAAACTTGCTTTGCTTTTTAGATTCCCAGATTTATACACCGAGAGAGAGAGAGATTTTGCTGCCATTTCTGGTCAGTTGGCCTTGTTTTCTTCATTCTCTCATTAACCCATTGTATTTGGGGGGTGGGAGAAAGGATTGTATTGCTCTCATTTGACCTTCCTCTGCGTAGCATGCCGGAGAGCTAGTGGTCCTTGATGTGTCATTTTGGATTTAAAATTCACCTGTCCATCAGTCTAAAGCCCATCATTGGTAAAGGAAGCAGGCGGCTCAGTTCCAGAGTAATTGGAAGTGGCCTTTTCAGGCACTACCGGCTGGGGAATTCGGTCAGCTGAAATCCACACATCTTCGAGCGGCCAAGGTTGAGAAACATTGGCACAAAGTGTAGAAAGAGAAAAGACGATTGGTGGGGTTGAAGTCGACCACAGCAAGCAGCACTTGGGATTAAACAGAGCCACGGTGGCGCAGTGGTTAGAAGGCAGTATTGCAGGCTAATTCTGCCCGCTGTCAGGAGTTCGATCCTGACTGGCTCAAGGTTGACTGTGCCTTCCATCCTTCCGAGGTGGGTAAAATGAGGACCCGGATTGTTGTGGGTAAGAGGCTGACTCTGTAAACTGCTTAGAGAGGGCTGTATAGCATTGTGAAGTGGTATATAAGTCTAAGTGCTATTGCCCTTCCTTCCTTCCTTCCTTCCTTCCTTCCTTCCTTCCTTCCTTCCTTCCTTCCTTCCTTCCTTCCTTCCTTCCTTCCTCTCTTATTCACCGTCTCCTTCTTGGTGCTGCAGTGGTTAGAATGCAGTATTGCAGGCTGACTCTGCCCACTGCCAGGAGTTCGATCCTGACTGATTCAAGATTGACTCAGCCTTCCATCCTTGCAAGGTGGGTCAAATGAGGACCCAGAATGTTGGGGGCAAGAGGCTGACTCTGTAAACTGCTTAGAGAGGGCTGGAAAGCACTGTGAAGCGGTATATAAGTCTAAGTGCTGTTGCCAAAAATTCTTTGAATTTTTGGCAACAGCACTTAGACTTATATACCGCTTCCAAACACCTGAAAAAAGGGCAGAGAGTCGATCCCATCATTGGGGCCGCCTTGACTTTTCTTGGACCTCGCCTCCCTGTAAGAATTGATTGAATGCTTAGTGGACGATTCAGCACCGAATGAGCAATATCCCTTTTATTGCTGGGTGTCCTTCTGGAGAGATGACCATGGAAATGTGTCGGTTGAGCCGTGAGGCTCTGTGGACTTTACGTGCAGATGGTGCCGTATCACACAGCATGTCAAAGATGTGGAGATCTTGGGAAAAAAGTGCAGAGAACAGCAACGAAGACGATTAAAGGGCTGGAGACTAAAACAGATGAAAAATGGTTGCAGGAATTGGGGGTGGCTAGTCGGTAAAAAAGAAGGACTAGGATGGACATGATAGCAGCATTGCGATATTTGAGGGGCTGCCACAAAGAAGAGGGGGTCCATTTATTCTCCAAAGCACCAGAAGGCAGGAGAAGAAACAACGGGTGGAAACTAATCACCGGGAATTAAGGAGAAACTTCCTAACAGTGAGGACAATCAACCAGTGGCTTGCCTTCTGTTGTGGGTGCTTCATCACAGGAGGCTTACAAGAAGACCTTGGACAGTTATTTATCTGTAATGGTACAGGATCTCCTGCTTAACCAGAGGGCTGGACTAGAAGACCTCCGAGGTCCCTTCCCGCTCTGTTCTGGTTAGTCATGGGTGCTCAATCATTGGAAGTTTTCAGGAGAAGATAGGACAGCCAGTTTGGGATGGAATAAGGTCTCCTGCCTTGGGCAAGGGGTGGAGCAGAAGGCTTCCAAGGACTACTCTCTGCTGATTGATGCTTTGGCTGAGATAATTTTGACTAAACGCTCGATCGCCCTAGGCAACGAGGGAATAGATTAGCAAATTAAGATATCAGACTCCGAGGAACTTTGACAGGGAAGATGGAGAGAGTGATGGCCAGTTATGTAAACAAGAGGTGATCCCCAGAGCAAGGAGATATATTTGCACCTTTTGGTAAAACGGTTTTTAAAGCGTTGAAGAAAATGAGAGATTTCTCACCTGCCAAATCTGCTTAAAAAGATAGCAGGTAGTAGATGAGTTGTGGTGGAGAACAAATGGGGGGAAAAAAACCAAGCGTGTCTTATGCTAAAATGCTACAGAAAGAGGCTATATCTGCTGAATAAATAAAATATGTATTCTGCTTGTTATATGGAAGCGAGAATTGGGGATGTCAGCAGAAACATAAAAGTAATCCGAACACAAGCGAGAGCGAGGCCTATTTTGTGGGGGGGACAAAACAGCAAGAAAGAGAAGCGCTGAGAACATGAATGTTGTTAGCTGTGGCATTCCCCCCATCCAGCAAAATTGCCGTCTAATGGTGCAGAACGGAGAGGGATCACCTGGTGTCCTCCTTTCCATCTCTAAAGTTTCCATCCAACTTTGTGGACTTCAACTCCCAGAGTTCCTCAGCCAGCTTTGCTGACTTTAAAGTTGCCAAGGTTGGAGACCCCTGATCTAGGACATGGGTGGCTCAGGAATTGAGTCAAAAGGATTTTGTGTTTTTTAACAGCTGGTTCTCTGTTCTAATGACCGGCTGGGTAGGCGTGGCTAGAGGGGGTCATGTGACTGGTGGAAGTGAGTGACATCGAGTTGGCCACACCCACCCAGGTTTTGTGGCTCCCGGTGTTCTCTTTTCTGTGGGAAACGGGTCCAAAAGGCTCTTTGAGTATTTAAGGTTGCAGACCCCTATCCTATCCCTACCTTCTCCTGCCCCTCTGAGAAAATACTACTAAATAACTTTTTTCAAGAGGCAACTGGTTTTTCTTTGAAGATCTTTTTCCTCTCATCCAAGAAGCTTCCTCAGCTCAGGAGAAGGAGAGCTGAAGAAGCTTCTTGGATGAATAAGAGAGTAACAGAATAACAGCGTGGGGAGGGACCTTGGAGGTCTTCTAGTCCAACCCCATGCTTAGGCAGGAAACCCTACACCACTTCAAGACAAATGGCTGTCTAACTCTTCTTAAAAAACAAAGCTTCAAAGAGAAACCCAAAAAGTCCAGTTGACTCTTGAAAAAAGCTCCTTTGGGATAACCGTGACCTGGATGACAGAGAATCTCCTGGGACATTTAGCTATGCGCAGAGCTGAAGAAGCTTCTTGGGTGAGAGATGAAGTCTTGGGTAGCTCAGCAGACTAATGCATTGTAATTAACTCCAGCTGTCTGCAATTACTGCGAGTTCGAATCTCACCAGGCTCGAGGTTGACTCAGCCTTCCATCCTTTCTAAGGTAGGTCAGTTGAGGACCCGGTTTGTGGGGGCAATAAGCTGACTTTGTATAAAATATACAAAAGTATGAAGGCTGTTGCTTAACGCATTGTAAGCCGCCCTGAGTCTCCGGAGAAGGGCGGCATATAAATCAAATTAAAAAAAGAAGAAGAGGAGGAGGAGGAAGGAGAAGAGGAAGAAGAAGGAGAAGAAGAAGGAGGAGAAGGAGGAGAGGAAGGCGAAGGAGAAGGAGAAGGAGAAGGAGAAGGAGAAGGAGAAGGAGAAGGAGAAGGAGAAGGAGGAGAATAGCTCAGCAGATTAATGCACTGTAATTTAACTCCAGCTGTCTGCAATTACTGTAAGTTCGAATCTTACCAGACTCAAGGTTGACTTAGCCTTCCATCCTTTCTAAGGTAGGTCAATTGAGGACCCAGTTTGTGGGGGCAATGAGCTGACTTTGTATAAATATAATAAAAGTATGAAGGCTATTGCTTAACGCATTGTAAGCCGCCCTGAGTCTCCGGAGAAGGGCAGCATATAAATCAAATTAAAAAAAGAAGAAGAGGAGGAGGAGGAAGGAGAAGAGGAAGAAGAAGGAGAAGAAGAAGGAGGAGAAGGAGGAGAGGAAGGAGAAGGAGAAGGAGAAGGAGAAGGAGAAGGAGAAGGAGAAGGAGAAGGAGAAGGAGAAGGAGAAGGAGAAGGAGGAGAATAGCTCAGCAGATTAATGCACTGTAATTTAACTCCAGCTGCCTGCAGTTACTGTAAGTTCGAATCTCACCAGGCTCAAGGTTGACTCAGCCTTCCATCCTTTCTAAGGTAGGTCAATTGAGGACCCAGTTTGTGGGGGCAATAAGCTGACTTTGTATAAAATATACAAAAGTATGAAGGCTATTGCTTAATGCATTGTAAGCCGCCCTGAGTCTTCGGAGAAGGGTGGCATATAAATCAAATTAAAAAAAGAAGAAGGAAGGAAGGAAGGAAGGAAGGAAGGAAGGAAGGAAGGAAGGAAGGAAGGAAGGAAGGAAGGAAGGAAGGAAGGAAGGAAGGAAGGAAGGAAGGAAAGAAGAACATTCAGTTGCCTGCAATTACTGTAAGTTCAAATCCCACCAGGCTCAAGGTTGACTCAGCCTTCCATCCTTCCGAGGTAGGTAAAATGAGGACCCAGTTTGTGGGGGCAATAAGCTGACTTTGTATAAATATACAAAAGGATGAAGGCTATTGCTTAATGCATTGTAAGCCGCCCTGAGTCTCCGGAGAAGGGCAGCATATAAATCGAATTTTTAAAAAAAGTCTTCAAAGACAAACCAGAAAGTCCAGTTGCCTCTTGAAAAAAGCACTTGTGGGACAACCACTAAATGAGTTGGTAGCTTAATACGAAGCTGATCTTGCATTATCCAAGGAAGTGCATGCAAAGCTGACTTTTACGGCTGCCCCATTGCAGTTAAGCGGAGCCCTTGCTAACTAAGTCCGTTTCTTTCCATCCGACATCACAGCAGCACCGAACTGCCTCCAGCGACTCCAATTAAACAGCTGCCTTTTGAGTGAAAGATCCATTTTTTCTTCTCTCAAGCTTCTACGTTTCCCGAGTCGAGTTGAGCTTATCGGCCACGTCCTAGAGACCGTTGCGTGGCTTGGAGGCGGAGCTCCGATTCCAGCCGCAGATCAAAATGGCACCGTTTATAACCGGCTCCGTTTTATTATTATTATTATTCCGACGTTCAGCTTTTAAAAGAGAGAATTCCCCTTCTTCTTGTTACTCTCACCACTGTCCAAAGTTGGCTGTCTGTCAGGTTTCGAAGTCGTCTCAAATAAATTGCATTTCAAACAAAGTCTTTGATGAAAAAAAACCTCTTATTTATTAAGCACGAACATTCTAGCTCCGACTCATCGCAGCTTCCTCAGCCAAAACCCTTCTTTTTCTCTCCCCACTCCTCTGCACTCACTGGCCATCTTCCCCGTCACTCTGCCCCTAATCTACTGCTCCCACTCAAAGGAATTTCCCCCCTCCCATCCCATCTCCTAGGTGGTATTCCCTCCAGGGAAAATAAGTAGGTGAAGAGTCAACCGTCCCTTTCCAGATGCCTCGGCTTCTCCTTCTTATGCCAGCATTGGAGTAAGTGCAGCGTGAAATGCTGACATCCGATGGAAGAGGCAGCTTTTCTTCAGATCGGATACAAACAGGGCTGGGCTTCCAAAACTTTAGCAAGGGGTTATCTGCCTGCTTGCTGGGTGGGCGTGGCCATGGTGGGCGTGGCCTAGTCGGCCTCCTGCACCACGGAGAGGGGCACGTTTTTGCCCTCCCCGGGCTCCAGAGGCTTTTCTCGAGCCCGGGGAGGGCGAAAACTGCCTCCCCAGGCTCCAGGGGCCCTCTGGAGGCTGAAAACAGACTGGTAGGCTTGTTTTTCACCCTCCCGAGCCTCCACACACACCCACGTGGGGACTTTTGGGAGGGACAGGGTGGGGTGGGGAGAGCCAGCCAGGAGTCGGATTGGGGGGGTTCTCCGAACTGCATAGAATCTTAACTTAGAGGTTCTCCCGAATCCCTGCGAGCCCCCAGCAGCCCACTCCTGGATACAAGCCAGTCAGCGATCAGGGAAAACCAGCTCAGATGTTTCGTCCTATCGTGGTTTGTTGTTTCAGGGGCCAAAAAGGAAGAAAGGGCAGGCATATCATCATGATGCAACCCCCCCCTCTTTTATCCACAAGCTAAAGGTTGCCTTCAGACACAACAGAATCACAGAGTGGGAAGGGACCTTGGAGGTCATCCAGTCCAACCCCTTCTCACGCAAACTCACTTAACAACTCTTGTTGAGCTCAATTGTGGTCGTGCGTTGAGGAATGCCTGTATTGTTGCAACGTAAACGGTTGGATTCCTGTTATGTATTAATATTTATTGGTTTGTTTTTATCTCTGAATGCAGTTGAACAGAATAACAGAATTGAAAGGGACCTTGGAGGTCATCTAGTCCAACCCCGTTTTCCTGCAGAGATTTTGTTACCAGGCCCAAAAAAAAACCCCCAACATCAACCAGGCAGGATAGAGTGAAATTGGCTAAATAACCTTAACCGGCTTTATCCCAACGAGAAATTGTGGAAATTCTTAGATTTGACTTGGTGGAAAATCATCCCAGTTTCCCAGCTGAATTTGTAGTTTAATTTGTCTATGTTTTGTGGAACCAAGACATGTTTACGATAACTCCTGCCTGCCAAATCTGCTAATCTTCTGCCTGTTGTCGCATTGTGTTGTATAAATAATTTATGTTCTGTCTTCTTTGGCCTGGCTTAAAATGCTCGGAAGAGGCAAGTGCCATGCCTAGCAGCCGAAGGAATTTTGCTGGTGGTTTCTAAGACATTTTTTGATGCCTGGGAAAATGATTCTCTGCGTGGATGTTTTTTATTGTGTTCCAGTTGGCTGCGTGGAAGGCACTTTGGAAAAACGTACCATTTGCAAGACGGAAACCAAACCCCAGAAATAGAAGATCCCAACATTCCACCCTTGAACTAACCGTATTCATTTTATTGCTGCTCTCTTTTTTAATTACTTTATAATATAAACTAAAAAAAAATACAAAAGAAAACAGTGGGAAAGTAAGGGAGGGAAAGGGAGAGGGAAGAGAGTAGGGTGAAAGGAAAAAAGAAAGAAAAAAAGTTGACTTTCAACTCACTTTGGTGCAGGAGAATAAGATAATAGCATCAAACCTTAACTTTTTACTTTTGCATAGTAATTTAAACTAGCCATTTCTGTAACAACAAACCTATTCATCAGTAACACTCGATATAAATCATCATCATCATCATCATCATTTTATTTATATACCGCCCTTCTTCCAAAGGACTCGGGGCGGTGTACAGCCATTTTAAAAACATAAATATGCAGATATCATAGTTAAAATCAATTAAAATCATTAAATAGTTTTGGCCAAATTTTAAAACCCCAAAATTAAAATTCCCATTTAAAATCATTCAATTAGACAGCCCCGCCTGTCAGAACAGTAGGGTCTTAAGGGCACAGCGGAAGACCTGGAGGTCAGAGATGTTACGAATGTCCGGGGGCAATTCGTTCCAAAGGGCAGGAGCTCCGACAGAAAAGGCTCTCCTCCTGGGTGTCGCCAGCCAACATAACTTGGCCGACAGCACCCTGAGGAGTCCCTCTCTGTGGGAGTGAACTGGTCGGTGGGAGGCTATCGGCGGCAGAAGGCGGTCCCATAGATACCCTGGTCCTATGCCATGGAGCGCTTTAAAGGTGGTAACCAACACCTTTATTGCACTCGGAAGACCACTGAGAGCCAGTGCAATGAACTCCTGCTGGAGCTAGGAGGGGCTAGGCTGGATTAGAAGACCTCCAGCTCTAATCTATTCTATTGTGTCAGATTATTCATGAACTGGCAGAGACATGGTAACCAGGTCAGCCGATAAATAGGCATAGCAACTAAGTCAGCCAATTGGGAGCGGAGGGCAGACTGGAGCCAGGGTGTGGTCTTAGTCTGCAGCTCCTGAGTCTGTGCTGAGAATTGAAACTGAAACCAGTGTGTGTGAAACTTGTCTGCTCTGCTGAAATGAAACTAACTGTTCTCTCCTGCCTGGTGGTGTAAGTGCTCCTACGTTGAAGAAGAATCTATATTGGTACTGTAAATACTTCATCTGTTATTATCTGTATATAAAGAAGTTAATGAACCCAGATGAATCAGTTATCCGCGTACGCTTCTGGATTTTATTTTTGCAAGAAACTCTTGACACATTGTCTATGGAGATTCTCAGTCCTCCAGAATAGAATAGAGCTTAAGACCTTGGAGGTCTTCTAGTCCAGCCCCCTGCTTAAGCAGGAGACCTATACCATCTGAGACAAATGACTGTCCAGTCCCTTTTCTAAAACCTCCAGTGATGAAGCATCCCACGATTTCTGAAGGCAACTTCTGTTCCACTGGTTAATTGTCCTTTAATTTGACCTTAATAGTTTTGAGCCTCAGAAAACTGGCCACCAATATCTTCATTTTTTAAAAAAAACAAACATGTTGTACAAATTGAAGGGGTCCATGTTTGTGTTTGTGTGTGGGTTTTGGGGGAGGGGGTTAGTCAATCCTGATTATTGTATTTCACATTAGTGTCCATTTCATGCGTGTTTCTGTTTATTCTTGGTTTTAATTGAAGGAGCCTGGATAGCTCAGCAGACTAAGCACTGTAATTAAAACCCAGCTGTCTGCAATTACTCCTAGTTCGAATCTCGCCAGGCTCAAGGTTGACTCAGCCTTCCATCCTTTCTAAGGTAGGTAAATTGAGGACCCGGATTGTGGGGGTAATAAGTTTACTTTGTATAAATATACAAAAGTATGAAGGCTACTGCTTAACGCATTGTAAGCCGCCCTGAGTCTTCGGAGAAGGGCGGCATATAAATCAAATTAAGAAAGAAAGAAAGAAAGAAAGAAAGAAAAGAAAGAAAGAAAGAAAGAAAGAAAGAAAAAGAAAGAAAGAAAGAAAGAAAGAAAATTCAGCTGTCTGCAATTACTGCAAGTTCGAATCTCACCCGGCTCAAGGTTGACTCAGCCTTCCATCCTTTCTAAGGTAGGTTAAATGAGGACCCAGATTATGGGGGCAATAAGCTGACTTTGTATAAATATACAAAAGTATGACAATGCTTAGGGCATTGTAAGCTGCCCTGAGTCTCCAGAGAAGAGCGGCATATAAATCAAATTAAAAAAACAAAAAGACTTTTTTTAAAACCCACCTTTCTCCTTAAAGGAAAATGTTGCAAACAAAACCCTACAACTAAGATTGCTATTGATGATTTAAAAGGCCTCTGAGCAAAATTGCTATTTATTCCAAGGTTTTTTTTCAAAAGGGAACTTTTTTTAATCCTTCAAATGTTTGCTCTCCATCCTGGGGTGATGGTAGATCGGCCGCAGAGTTTGATCTAGCATTTGCTGAAGTCGATATAGGTGTCTGTTGACATCAAAAGGAAATGGGTCTGAGATGCTAACCTTCAAGTCCTCCGCCCCTGAAGTTATGGATTACTGCAGAATTAGCCATTTGGCCAACGCCCTTGGTCTAATACATATAAAGAACATTTGCTGGAACTGGGTATGGTCTAGTCTGATAAACAGAAGGACCAGGGTGACAGGGATAGCAGTCTTCCAATATCTGAGGGGATGCCACAATGAGGAGGGGGTCAAATTATTCTCCAAAGCACCTGAGGGGCAGGGACAAGAAGCAACAGGGGTGGGGGGGTGGGGGACCTCATCAAGGAGAGAAGCAACCTAGAACTAAGGAGGGATTTCCTGACACGGAGAACAATTAACCAGTGGAACAACTGGCCTCCAGAAGCTGTAAATTTTTAAGAAAATATTGGATAACATTTGTCTGAAGTGGTGTAAGGTTTCCTGCCTAAGCAAGGGGTTGGACTAGAAGACCTCCAAGGTCCCTTCCAACTCTGTTAATCTGTAATCTATAACCCTCCAAGGTTTATTCTATTCTATTCTATTCTATTCTATTCTATTCTATTTTCTATTCTATTCTATTCTATTCTATTCTATTCTATTCTATTCTATTCTATTCTATTCTACTCTACCCTACCCTACCCTACCCTACCCTACCCTACCCTACCCTACCCTACTCTATTCTACTTCTATTCTACTCCTATTCTATTCTACTCTACTTTACTCTACTCTACTCTACCCTACCTTACTCTATTCTACTTCTATTCTACCTCTACTCTACTCTACTCTACTCTACTCTACTCTACTCTATCCTACTCTATCCTACTCTATCCTACCCTACCCTACCCTACCCTATTCTACTTCTATTCTACTCTACTCTACTCTACTCTACTCTACTCTACTCTACTCTACTCTACTCTACTCTACTCTACTCTACTCTACTCTACTGAATAGAATAGAATAGGGATGGGATGGGATGGGATGGGATGGGATGGGATGGGATGGGATGGGATGGACTGGACTGGACTGGACTGGACTGGAATGGAATGGAATGGAATGGAATGGAATGGAATGGAATGGAATAGACTGGACTGGACTGGACTGGACTGGACTGGACTGGACTGGACTGGACTGGAATGGAATGGGAATAGAATAGAATTACAGACAGAACAGAACAGAACAGAACAGAATTCAATGGAATAAGAAGAGAAGAGAAGAGAAGAGAAGAGAAGAGAAGAGAGAGAAGAGAAGAGAAGAGAAGAGAGAGAAGAAGAAGAGAAGAGAAGAGAAAATAAATAGGAATAGAAGAGAAGAGAATATAAGAAGAGAAGAGAAGGAGAAGAGAAGAGAAGAGAAGAGAAGAGAAGAGAAGAGAAGAGAAGAGAAGAGAAGAGAAAATAAATAGGAATAGAAGAGAAGAGAATATAAAGAAGAGAAGAGAAGAGAAGAGGAAAGAGAAGAGAAGAGAGAAGAGAAGAGAAAGAGAAGAGAAGAGAAGAGAAGAGGAAGAGAAGAGAAGAGAACCCCTGCAAACCCCTTGCAGCTTACCCCTGGTTCAACCCTAAATACAAATATTCTCCTTTTATTCACCTCCCTTCCCAGTCTGGCTACGGACTGCAGTTAAAACTTCATCAGAACGCAAGCAAACTAGAACAAAAATAAACCGATGTAGTAATCTTAGCTCCACCACGGAACAACTACAGTTACTGTCTTGTGTACGGTAAACACAGCAGCGCTCGGCTCCCTTGTGACAAACCCGGAGAAGAATTGGCACGATCTTAAATCAATACCCGAACGTGTGTTTTTTAATAGACTTGTGCTAACAAGAGACTTTCAAACATACAGGGGGGGGGGGGGTCACATTTTTAGAATAACATCTCAATGCTGAGCCCTGAAAGTTTAAAAAAAAGAAAAAGAAAATGGGAGGCATCATTATTGTGGGTTCTAGTCAGAAAACCCCAGCTGAAAATCAGAAGGATGAAAATACCAGAACTGGGACAAGGGCAAATTTATTTATTTATTTATTTATTTTGAATTTTAAAACCAACTTTATTTGATATAAACAGATAAAAGATAAAAAGGAAAAAAGTTATAAAAACAATCTTAAGGCTAAAAACGAAGTACAATTCAATATTACTTATGTTCTAGATATTGCTAAGCGAAAGTTTTCTATCTATAACATTTCAATATATAACCATATATATACATTTATCTTCACTTGGTGTAATATATTTATGTTGACGGTGTAAATTTACTAACTTTGGTTTCTTGATGTGTTTTAACATCTGTTTTTTTTTCCCCTTGTTTGTCAATCCATGCATACCATCTATTCCAAATTTGATAATAGTGTGAGTCTTCCTTGTTTTTTAATTTTAGAGTTAATCTATCCATCTCTGCGCAACCTTATATATTTTATGAATTATTTGTTTTTTCTGTTGGCAACTTTTCTAATTTCCAATGCTGGGCTAGGGTTAATCTTGCTGCTGTAATTATGTGTAGTGTGATATATTTTATTTCTTTTTTTAGTTTCTTTTTTAAGTATACCTAATAAAAAAGATTTCGGGCTTTAGGTCTATCTTTTCTTCTCTTATTTCTGTTTATCCATTTTCCAATTTTCATCCAGAATTTTTTTACTTTTGGGGCAGAGCCACCAAAGATGATAAAATGTTCCTGGGGCTTGTCTGCATTTCGGGACAAGGCAAATTTAATGCGGTATGCTTTTTTCCTTCGGGGCAGAAAATTAATTAGGGTATGATGGCTAACCTTTTTTGTCATGAAGTGCCAAAAATGAGGGGAGCCCCCACGCATGTATGCACAACCCCCTCTGCGCTTCCCCCCACTTTTAGCACCGTAGGCCTGGTAGGGCCCATTTTCCGCTCTACCGAGGCTCCAGAGCCTTTCTAGGAACCTGGGGAGGGTGAAAACTGCCTCCCTCGCCCCCGCCCTGGAAGCCTTCCAGAGGCTGGAAACGGCCTGTTTTGCCGACTTCCCGGGGCCCAGAAAGCCGCGAAAATCAGCTGGCCGGGCGCAACACTTCAACTCTCAGAAGTCCACAAGTCTTAAAGCTGCCAAGTTTGAAGACCTCTGGAGTAGATCCTGCAAAGGTGTTGTGGCTGTAAAACCAATTATTGCTAGGAGGGTTAATTAAGATTTGCACACGTGTCCCGGACGCCCCGGATTAAAATTCATTACGAACGATGCTGCAAATGAAAAGGAGAAGCAATATGTTAATTTATGGCTTGTTGTACTGGCAAGGGTTGTGTTCCCAAATGTTGTGGTTGGCTCTTCTTTGGGGAAAGTATGAATAACTAAGAAGGCATGGGATAATTAATCTCTGTGGGTGCATCTGGGGGAAGGATGGGAGAGGCTGCTCTTGCTCCGTCTCGGAGCGGGTTTAAAACATACGAAACTGCGATCTGTGGCAACCCCAACTGTTTTGCAAGGGGTTTTCATTCATAAGTGCTGCTGTCGTTTTCTTTCTGCGTTTTCTTTCTGTTTTTAAACGTCAACGTTCGTTGAGGATGGACTTGGTAACCCAGCTAACAGCTGCCTGTTCATCTATCCGATCAGTCCAAGAAATGTTTATGCTGTATTATTTTGCCTGGAATATCCTCTCCCTCTTCTTCTTCTTCTCCTCTTCTTTCTCCTCCTCCTCATCTTCCTCCTTTCTTCTTCTTCTCCTTCTTCTTCTCTCTTCTTTCTCCTCCTCCTCCTCTTCTCCTTCTTCTCTTCCTCCTCTTCTTCTCCTTCTTCTGCTCCTTCTTCTTTCTCCCCTTCTTCTCTCCTTCTGCTCCTCCTTCCTCTTTTCTCCTCCTCCTCCTTTCTTCTTCTTTTCCTCTTCTTCCTCTTCCTCTTCTTCTCTTCTTCTTCTCTTCTTCTTTCTTCTTCCTCTTTTCTCCTCCTCCTCCTCCTCTTCCTCCTTTCTTCCTTCTTCTGCCTCTTCTGCTCCTCCTCTTCTTCTTCTCCTTCTGCTCCTTTCTTCTTCTTTGTCTTTTCTCCTCCTCCTCCTCCTCTTCTCCTTCTTCTCCTTCTTCTGCTCCTTTCTTCTCTCCTCTTCCTCCTCCTCTTCCTCCTTTCTTCTTCATCCTTCTTCTTCCTTCTCCCCTTCTTCTTCTTCTCCCCTTCTTCTCCTTCTGCTCCTCCTCTTTCTTCTTCCTCTTTCTCTCCCTCCTCCTCCTCTCCTCCTCCTCCTTCTCCTCCTCCTCCTCCTCCTCTTCTTCTTCTTCTTCCTCTTCTTCTCCTCTTCTTCTTCTCCTTTCTTCTTCCTCTTTTCTCCTCCTCCTTCTCCTCCTCTTCCTCCTTTCTTCTTTTCCTTCTTCTTCTCCTCTTCTTCTTCTTCTCCTTCTGCTCCTTTCCTTCTTCTTTATCTTTTCTCCTCCTCCTCCTCCTCCTCCTCCTCCTCCTCCTCCTCCTCCTCCTCCTCCTCCTTCTTGCCTTTGACTTCTAGCAACTACTTTGACAAGACCTCCAAATAAGAGGTTCACCTAGAAGACCTACGATTCTATGTCCTATGGCTCAAGGGCACCCAGCCAGCTTTGTCCCCAACGTGGGACTAGAACTCCCCAGTCTCCCAGTTTCTCGGTTGGATCCCTCATCAAACAGGCCCTCTGGATGAGCTTCCCCCTGATGACACATCCACATTCCTAGGATTTCTTGACAACAAGGGCAGAGGTGACTCGTCATTTTATTTGGGGATATTTGTTCCCACTTCCTCTGCTCACCTCCTGTCCCGAGATCTCCTGGTGGTCTCCTATCCCAAGGCTAACTAACAGGCCTGGCATTGAATCAGTCACAATCCGAATCGAGCTGGAAGGGACCTTGGAGATCCTCTAGTCCAGCCCTTTGCTCAAGCAGGAGATCTCGCTTGATAGATCCTGTCAGAAAGTTTGCAAATTGGATCACAGGATCCCAAGGACACTGCAAACCGTCATAATGCACGGCAGTTGCAAAGAGTTCGAATCACGGGGGATGCTACAAGCGTCGTTAATTGTGAAAAACAGTCTAGCTCACCTCTTTTCAGTGTCTTTGTAACTTCGGTCACTAAACGAATGGTCGTTATATGGAGGACTCTCTGTTGAGGTGCAAGTTTGGCCTGCAGAGAAAGTTCTTGAAGCCTTGTTCTTTACCGCCATCTAGCGGCCACTTTGATTATTGCAGCCCCCCCCAGGTCTTTTATATTTGACAAGGGGACTGGGAAGGAGGGAAAATGGAAGAATTGAAAGGGATTTGAACAGACCCCTGCATGGTCCCATGAGGCCCCTGCCGAATGCCCGTCCTGAAAGAGAGGGAGAGAGGGAGGAACAATGGAAGGAAAGCAAAGGAAAGGTGATAGAAAAGATAGAAAGGGGGAGAAAAGCAAAGAAAAGGAGAGAAAGAGAAAAGTTTACAGTGTGGCCTTCCGAGGAAAGAGAGAGGGGGATAGGAACAAGGGAAGGAGAAAGT
>CM075967.1:27003988-27203988 GCA_038048745.1 Coluber constrictor foxii
GAAAGCCATCTTCTCATTGAGGTTAAGGGAAAAGGGGAGAGTTGGAGGATGGGGATGAGGTTCATTCAAGGGTTCTGAATAGAATAGAGCTGGAAAGGGGACCTTGGAGGTCTTCTAGTCCAGCCCTCTCTGTGCAAGCAGGAGAACCTCTATCGTTTCAGACAAGGGACTGTCTAGTCCAGAGGTCTGCAATCTTAAATACTCCAAGAGCCATTTGGACCCGTTTCCCACAGAAAAGAAAACAGCGGGAGCCACAAAACCTGGGTGGGCGTGGCCAACTCGATGTCACTCACTTCCACCAGTCACATGACCCCCCCCCAGCCACGCCTACCCAGCCGGTCATTAGGGCAAAGAACCAGTTGTTAAAAAACATCAGGAACCACAAAATCCTTTTGACATCTCTTCTCTCCCTCTCACTCCACCCCTCCTCTCCCCCTCTCTCTGTATCTCTCTGTCTCTGCCCTGGCCACTTCTCCATCCCCTGACATTGATTGTTTCTTGTCCTGTCCTCTGGTGCTTTGGAGAATAATTTGACCTCCTCTTCTTTGTGGCTCAAATACTGGAATATTGCTATCAGGTCACCCCCTAATTCTTCTTTTCTTTAAACTTTAAACCTAATTCTTCTTTTCTTTCAACTAGATTGAAATCCTGCAGCCGTTCTTCATATGTTTAAGTCTCCAGGCCTTTGATCATCTTAGTTGCTCTTCTCTGAACTTTTTCTCAACATCTTTTTTGTAGTAATTGGTTACAGTATTCCAGGTGTGGCCTTCCTAGGGTTTTATAAAGTGGTACAAATACTTCATGTGATCTTGATTCTATTCCTGTTTATATAACCCAGGATTGTATTACCATGTTTCCCTGAAAATAAGACCCATTCTTATATATATTTTTTTTTTGAACCCTGAAATAAGTGCTTGGTCTTATTGCCATGTGCTCAAAAGCCCGATTGCGCTTATTATCAGGGGATGATGTCTTATTTTGGAGGAAACAGGATAGATGATAGAGAGATGGTAGAGAGATAGAGAGAGAGATTGATAAGATAGATAGATAGATAGATAGATAGGGAGAGAGAGAGAGAGAGAGAGAGAGAGAGAGAGAGAGAGAGAGAGGAGAGAGAGAGAGAGAGAGAGAGAGAGAGACTGTGTTTCCCCCGAAAATAAGTCCCTGTCTTATAATTTTTTTTAACCCTGAAATAAGCACTTGTCCTTATTACCATGCGCTCAAAAGCCCAATTGGGCTTATTATCAGGGGATGTCTTTTTTGGTTAGATGGATGGATGGATGGATATCTTATTTCCCCCAAAATAAGAGCCCCAAAGAAGAGGGAGTCAAGCTAGTCTCCAAAGCACCTGAGGGCAGGAGAAGAAGCAACGGTGGAAACTAATCTAGGAGAGAAGCAACTTAGAACTAAGGAGGAATTTCCTAACAGTGAGAACAATTCATCAGTGGAACAACTTGCCTCCAGAATTTGCGAATGCTGCAACACTGGAGGTTCTTAAGATGTTGGATAACCATTTGTCCTGAAGTGGTGTACAGTTGGGTTTCCTTCCTAAGCAGGGGGTTGGACTAGAAGACCTCCAAGGTCCCTTCCAACTCTTATTCTAATATATACATAAATAGACATCTGAGCCCTTCAGAACTGCTGCTCTTCTTCTGGCTTTTGTCTCCAGAGGTTTCTCAAACCTACTACCCAATTGCGATGACGTGACAGAAGAATAAAATTTAGGAAACGCATGACCGGAGAAAGAATATTCTAATTATAAGCGATTTAATTTCTTTTTTTTTAAAGAAAGCAAACACTTCATGAGGACACAGACCTCTAGATGCAGATGCATAATAGGCAAAATGAAAAGAACCCATCCAATTCGTGCTCCATTCCTAGCATTAAATTTTTTTTTTAGCAATTCTTCTACTCAAAGCTTTGCTTGTCTCCACATCATCACCCTGGGTTGGAACAGATGCAGCTCTGGAGATATTGCTTCTTCTTCTGAAGCACGTGGCAACTTCAAAGGAACTCTTCCACCCAAACGGTAGCAGGAAGGGAGGTAGATGTTTTAGCCCGCTTCCCTCTGGAGGCTTCTCCTGAAGGCATGGAATGGAAAACATCTTCTGGTGCTATGCCGTCAACAAGCTAAGCACACACAGATCCTTCTTATTTTGGCATCAGCTGTTCTGCTGCCAGATCTCGGCAGCTGGGGTTTTCAAGGCTGTGGAAGGGTGGAAGTGTTCCCTTTTGTTCACACCCCATGTCTCTTCTACTGTGCCGAGTTCAGAGCAAACGTCAGCTGTGAGGAACGTTTAAAGGAGCTGGGTGGGTTTGGCCTCCAAAAAAAAGAGGGACCGTAAGGAGATGGGAGAAGCCCAGTGGCGAAATCCAAATATTTTAACTACCGGTTCTGTGAGTGTGGTTTGGTGGGCGTGGCGTGGCTTGGTGGGCGGGGCTTTGGTGGGCGTGGCAGGGGAAGGATACTGCAAAATCCCCACTCCCTCCCCACTCCAGGGAGAAGGATATTGCAAAAATCTTCATGCCCACCCCACTCCAGGGGAAGGATGTTGCAAAATCTCCACTCCCACCCACTCCTGGGACAAGGATATTGCAAAATCTCCATTCCTACCCCACTCCAGAGGAAGGATATTGCAAAATCCCCATTCCACCCCACTCCAGGGGAAGGATATTGCAAAATCTCCATTCCCTCCCCACTCCTGGGGGAAAGATATTACAAAATCCCCTTCCCCCCCCCACTCCAGGGGAAGGTTGTTGCAAAATCTCCATTCCCGCCCTACTCCAGGGGAAGGTTGTTGCAAAATCTCCATTCCCGCCCTACTCCTGGGAGAAAGATATTACAAAATCTCCATTCCCATCCCACTCCAGGGGAAGCATATTGCAAAATCTCCTTTCCCCACCCCACTCCAGGGGAAGGATGTTGCAAAACGTCCATTCCCACCCCACTCCAGGGGAAGGATGTTGCAAAATCTCCTTTCCCACCCCACTCCTAGGGGAAGGATGTTGCAAAAATCTCCTTTCCCACCCCACTCCTAGGGGAAGGATGTTGCAAAATCTTCATTCCCACCCCACTTCTGGGGGAAAGATATTACAAAATCTCCATTCTCACCCCACTCCAGGGGAAGGATGTTGCAATATTTCCATTCCCGCCCTACTCCAGGGGAAGGATGTTGCAATATTTCCATTCCCACCCCACTCTTGAGGTCAGCCAGAGGTGGCATTTGCTGGTTCTCTCGAACGACTCAAATTTCCGCTACCGGTTCTCCAGAACCTGTCAGAACCTGCTGGATTTCACCCCCGGAGAAGCCTCATTACCCCAGAAGAAGGATGGATTTTCCTTCTTTGCTACCAACTCCACACCAGACCAAAGGTTTTTTTTTTTCCCCTGTAGCTTTTGTTTCACCCAGTGAGAATGACCGTCACGTATCACTTGCCCGAATTTTGCTATTTAGCTTTTATAACGCAGGCAGCCGAAGGTGACCCCTGGGAGATAAATATTACGATCATTACGAGTATAACTTATTTGAATGATTGTATATCTTAATTTTTTAGGGAGATAGGTTTATAGATGCTTTGATGTTTGCCTTTTTGGTTTCTGAGCAAGCTGGCCTCGGGCTATCATAAAATATAATTTAAATTCACCCTGAATCATTCATCAGTTTGAAAAACAACGGGTGTGAGCAAAAAGGGAGATATTGTGCAATAAACCTCTGTGTGTGTGTGTGTGTGTGTGTGTAGAGAGAGAGAGAGAGAGAGAGAGAGAGAGAGAGAGATGAGAGAGAGAGAGAGAGAGAGAGAGAAGGAAGAAGGAAGGAAGGAAGGAAGGAAGGAAGGAAGGAAGGAAGGAAGGAAGGAAGGAAGGAAGGAGAGAATTTCTGTCCAATCATTCAGATTTAGCCCAGCCTAAATCTGCATGGGTTCCAACAGCGAGCTGGTCTTCCCTTCCAGCTCTATCCTGATAATGGATGAATGAATGAATGAATGAATGAATGAACGAATGATCTCACTACAGCTTAAGTAAACTTTGCTGCTCAAGCAAAGATTAACTGGTTTGCTATAGGGATACCTGTGAAAACCACTTCCATCATTTCCTGAATGGAAACTTGGTGGCCTTGGACTTTGCCAAGAGAAGTTGAGAAGCTGGGAAGTTCTCCCTACTCAGGTACAAGTAGAAATCCAGGATCTGAATCCGCAAAATAAGCAGATGGACCTAAACGATCTCTGACCTCCGAGTTTTCCGCTGTGCTCTTAAGACCCTGCTCTTCCGACAGGCAAAATTAGCATTGTAGTTAGTTTTTAAATTTGGAATTCTTAAATTTTGGGGTTTTTAACTAATTTTGGCCCTAAATGTAATACTTTTTAATACTTTTTAAATTTAAATTGTGATATTTGTGGTGGTGTTTTTACCTGGCTGTACACTGCCCCCGAGTCCTTCAGGAGAGGGGCGGTATAGAAATAAAATTATCCTTATCCTTTTCCTTAAACACCACAGGGCTAATTTAAAATATGTTGAAATAATGCAGAATATTATCAAGTATGGACTAAGTGGTACGAATGGCTGGAGATTAGGAAAGTAAAAGTGAATACATGAAGTGACAAATGTGTAAATACTGTAAACGAATAAAACTAGAAATAAAGGGATGGCAAAGATAAAGATAATAAAGGATGAGAAAAATGGGGAATGTAGAAAGGGGAAAGTACGAGGAGCAAAACTGATATGTAAAAAGAAACACAGATTGTGTGTTTGTGTGTTGTATGTTGTGTTGTTTTGTGGCTGTAAAATTAATTTAAAAAAATTATTTTATTTATTTATTTGTTTAAATTTGTATAACCGCCCTACTCCCAGAGGGACTGGGAGTATTTCAATATGTTGAAATATGTGAAGTTATGGAACACTGCAGTCAAAGAGTCCATGAGATGGATTAGAAAATGCAAACTTATCTAACATATCTCTGCCTCTACTATGCTGACTAGGATGTCCTCTAAACTTCCATGATACAGGATATCAATTGCTTCTCGATATTTAATTTCAGGGGTTTTTTAAACAAAAATAAGACTTTGCAAAACGTAAGGAGTATTGTGCTGTTACTAAGCAACCGCCTTGGTTTAAACTTTGCTAAACACTTGAGTCTTTGCATGCAATTGCTTTGTGGGTTCCAATCACGCACGGGCCAGACCTGGTCCTTCATCATTCCGTCTTCTTCCGTTTCTTTGCACGATTAGCTTCATTTCATACGCCACAAATAAAGCATAGCAAAGACAATACGGAATCTGGTTCCGTTGCGGTGAATATAGTGCAAATTTAAGCAGCAGCGGCAACACCGAGTACTGTCACGATGGAGGAAGGAGTGAGGATGCCAATCGTATAATTATTTCACCCCAGTGAGCTGGAATTAGCAAGGAAGCAATTTCGATCTGCATTTGCACAAGTCTAAGAGATACACCCAACGAGATATCTACAATGAGTGGACTTTGGAAGACCTGAAAGATCAAGTTGGGCAGAGATCATTGGGGTGGGGGAGAGCTATCTAAGTGGTTCCTGAGAGTTGACAATGATTTGATGGCACATAATTAACCAACCAACCAACCAATTAATTTAATCAATCAATGAACTAAATAAGCCAAAGAAATTTCCAGCCTAGAATTTGGCTTCCAGAAATGTCCACCAAGCCATATCCTTTTGGTTGTTGTTGTTAGTTGTGAAGTCATGTCCAACCCATCGCAACCCCATGGACAACATTCCTCCAGGCCTTCCTGTCCTCTACCATCCCCCGGAGTCCATTTAAGCTCACGCCGACTGCTTCAGTGACTCCATCCAGCCACCTCATTCTCTGCCATCCCCTTCTTCTTTTGCCCTCTATTGTTTCCAGCATTAGGCTCTTCTCCAGGGAGTCCTTCCTTCCTTCTCCTTAGGTGGCCAGAGAATTTGAGTTTCATCTTCAGGATCTGGCCTCCTAAAGAGCAGTCAGGGTTGATCTCCTCTAGGACTGACCGGTTGGATCGCCTTGCAGTCCAAGGGACTCACAGGAGTCTTCTCCAGCATCAGAGTTCAAAGGCCTCCATTCTTTGGTGCTTAGCCTTCCTTATGGTCCAACTTTCACAGCCATCCATTGCAACTGGAAAAACCATTGCCTTGACTATGCACACTTTTGTTGGCAGAGTGATGTCTCTGCTTTTTAGAATGCTGTCTAGATTTCCATTGGCTTTCCTTCCCAGGAACAGGAGTCTTTTAATTTCTTGGCTGCAAAACAAAACAAAACAAAACAAAACCAACAGTCCAGATTCCCCAACCAGGTGCCTCCAGATGATCTACAAATCCCATCATTCCCTCCGTGTTGGAAAGTGATTAATTCAGTCAAAGTTCAATACACCCGGAGAGGCACAAGCTTGAGAAAAGGCAATTGTCTTCCTTGTTTAACTCTATAGGAGGGATTCAACAGAGGTGACACTTGGTGCCCTAGCAAATAGCTTTCAATTAGAAAATGAGCACAGTGACTCACAAGGTTCTGAGGATCGGCAGGGTTGCGTTTGAGACCCGGCTGTTGCCGCAGGAGGGAGTGAGCTTGCATCACATGCTCCAGCAGCCAAATGAGGTGTCCGTTCTCGCAACTGCTTAGATCTGTTCTCCCTTCCTTCTCTTTTCCAGCTTTTCCACAATCCTCACGTTTGCCGTGAGAGCTGAGACAAAATGAATCATCTCGTTCATGTAACGACGTACCCTGTGGATGGAATAGAAGACCTCTAAGGTCCTTTCCAAACCCTGTGCTTCTATACCCCATCCCTTAACCCTGTTTGTGTTGTGACCCACGCCCAAGTAGGTATTATCAGACGTAATCAGTTCAAAAACAAACAGACTTTATTAGAACAGCTGAGAATTAACTCATTCTCAGCTGTAGTCCAAACTAATTCAAAACAAATTCTTCATAGCACAATTGTTCAACCTTATCACCAACCTTGGTCTAATTAGGCAACCTGCCAAAGGCTTTTCTGGGCAAAAGTTCAGAAGCAGAAGACGGCGACAAGAAATAAATGCAGCAAGACAAGAAACAAATCTATCAATGTTGTTTTCTGTTGTGGCCCCGTCCTCTGAGCCTATCCCATTGGAGGAAGGAAGCTCTGAGCAGGAGGAAGAGGAGCCAGCCAGATCTCCCAGCCCCCCCCCCCCTCTGGCACCGTCTCAGGTGCCAGCTGAAAGAGAGCCAAGTAGTGGGGAAACAGGTGTCTCAGATGAGAGTGAGGGAGAGACGTCATTCCTGGACGCACGCCAAAGAAGGCGAGAGAAAAGGTTACTGCAGCTGCGGCGTATGAGGAAATAGACAGTCACTGGATTGGAGTCACAGGATCAATGACTCACTGGACCACACCCAAAGCCTATCTATATAAGACAGTACGGTGGGTCACGAAGTTTGTGACGAACAAAGCTAAACAAACGGAGCAACCTCGTAGTCTTGGAAGCTAGATGAACGGCAAAGCTACGTAGGTGATTTTCTTGTTTGTGTAAACTAATAAAGTCCTTGGCAGACGGTGTGCATATCGCTGCCAAGGTTGAGATAAGAACTGCGGAGTGTGCCAAGTGATTCTTAACCCTCGGCTGGCTGTGTTTTTGTGGGTCTCTGAAGGGGGGGGACAGATCAGTTTTCCGACAAAGAGGCCAAGAGCCGTTGTTGGTATTTTAAGCCTTATGGGAGGGGCCAATCATCTTTTGGCCTTACTCCTGAGTCGTCCTCTTTGCTTTAGCTGCTCTTGCCTTCTGGCAGCTCTTCTCATGCATGCACTAGGAACAGGCTCCTCCTGTTCCTCTGCCTCTCTGCTGTCAGCCTCTGGAGGCTCTGGAGTCCGCACATCACTCCCCGATAACCCTGGCCCCATCTCTGCCTCTGACACAGAGCCCTCATCCAGGCCTTCCCCAGCCTCCAGGACCGGCCCCTGTTCTTCCTCAGCCTCCTCGCTGTCCGACTCTGCTGCCAGCTCCATTTGGTTAGTTTTACAGGCAATTAATACTTTTTTAAAAGTTTGCAGGTTGTTCTGAGGACAGAAACTAGGATGAATGCCCATATTTCGAGAGGGACAGGCAGAATCATTTTTTTTTTCTGATTGTCATTTCAACAGCGACCACTCAACCTTCCTTTCCTTTGGAGCGAACTATTCCTCGGCAGGCTAATAAGTGTAGATTCGTTCTCTTCTCCATCTACTCAACTTGAAAATACTAGAATAAAGGCCCTTCTCTCTGAGAATCCCGTAAGAGCTATTCAGCTGCAACCTTGAAAGCGATCTCAAGTTCTACATCTATTGATCATAATAATTGAGGGGCATTTCTGCAGAAGCACAAAATGGATGAGGAAGGGAGGAATTTAGTGGAATTGCATAGAATGTGAAAAAAAAAGAATGATTGTAAAATGGCCAGGACATTTATCTACGTCTTTTCTTTTTCAGTCCCTGATCTCCTAAGGTTCCTTTATGGGACAATTGCCTTGCCAGACAGAAGAATATTGAATCAGGCAAGTGAGCTAATAGAAACTAAAGCATTTTCCAATAAACCATGAATCCAAGAAGCTCTAACAAACATCAAGAAGCCGCCATTGTTCCCTGAAACTCGGTGACAATTTTTAACAAATGCCTTTTGTGCCTCAGTCTGAATTGCAGAATAAAAGGGTAGATCTCATGCAAAGTAAAATACTTTTTAAATCTGTCTTTGGAAGGAATAAAAAACCAGCAGTCTTCTTTGAAGGAAGCTCAGCACTTGGAATGCAGCATCTCATTCTGCTTACCACAATACAAAACAGATGTTGAAACCAGGGGTGAAATCCAGCAGGTTCTGACGAACTGGCTGAGGAAGTTTTGAGTAGTTTGGAGAACTGGCAAATACCACCTCTGGCTGGCCCCAGAGTGGAGTAGGAATAGAGATTTTGCAATATCCTTCCCCTGGAGTGGGGCGGGAATGGGGATTTTGCAGTGTCCTTCCCTCAGGAGTGGGGAGGGAATGGGGATTTTGCAGTATCCTTCCCCTGCCATGCCTACCGAGCCACACCCACAGAACCTGTAGTAAAAAAATTTGAATTCCACCACTGCTTGAGACCCTAGAAAGAGTGCATAGAAGAGCAACAAAGATGATAGATGGAGAAAGATGGAGGCTAAATCATATGATGGACGGTTGCAGGAAGTGGATATCTTTAGTCTAATGAAGAGAAGGAATTAGGGCGTGATGTGATAGCAGCTCTTCCAGTACTTGAAGGGCTGTCACAGAGAAGGGAAGGTTAATCTGTTCTCCAAAGCATCTGAGGGCAGGACAAGAAGTGAAACTTATCAAGGAGAGATCCAGACTACAGAGTTACCCCCGCATGGTTCCATGGGAGCCTGACAACCAATCAGAACACAAGTTCAAATTCAAAGCCCAACAGAGGGCATTAAAACCCAGGCAACTCTCAGAATCTCTGCCCCCTTTTCTGCCCAGGATCTCAAACCATGTGATCCTGTTCATCGATAAATCTTCTTTCCAAGCAACTTCCATGAATCCAGTGTTTTTTTCCCCCACTTGGAACTAAACCCAGATGGACATTTTTTTCCAACAAATCCTCTCTGGCGCATTTGCCAAAGGAGTGCCGGAACTGTCTCTGATTAAAGAGCTGCAAATAAATGTGGATTTCGTGTTTGTTTTGGAAAACTATCCAGGAGATGAAATATATTCCATGGAGGACCTGTATCCTGCACGAGTCAAAAAGAAGGCTGGGAAAATATCTACAGACCCCTCGCATCCTGGACATAAACTGTTTTAACTCCTACCCTCAAAATGACGCTATGGAGCACTGCATACCAGAACAACTAGACACAAGGACAGTTTTTTCCCTAACACCATCACTCTGCTAAACAAATAATTCCCTCTACACTGTCAAACTATTCACTAAGTCTGCACTACTATTACTATTAGTCTTCTCATCGTTCCTCTCATCCATTTCCTCCCACTTATGACTGCATGTCTGTAACTTTGTTGCTGGTATCCTTACGATTTATATTGATATTGTTTCCTGATTGCTTATTTGTACACTATGACTATCATTAAGTATTGTACCTTATGATTCTTGATGAATGTATCTTTTCTTTTATGTACACTGAGAGCGTAGGCACCAAGACAAATTCCTTGTGTGTCCAATCACACTTGGCCAATAAAGAATTCTATTCTATTCTATTCTATTCTATTCTATTCTATTCTATTCTATTCTATTCTATTCTATTCTATTCTATTCTACTCTATTCTACTCTACTCTACTCTACTCTACTCTACTCTACTCTACTCTACCCTACCCTACCCTACCCTACCCTACCCTACCCTACCCTACCCTACCCTACCCTACCCTACCCTACCCTACCCTACCCTACCCTATCCTATCCTATCCTATCCTATCCTATCCTATCCTATCCTATCCTATTCTATACACTGAGAGCTTATGCACCAAAGACAAATTCCTTGTGTGTCCAATCACACTTGGCCAATAAAGAATTCTATTCTATTCTATTCTATTCTATTCTATTCTATTCTATTCTATTCTATTCTATTCTATTCTATTCTATTCTATTCTATTCTATTCTATTCTATTCTATTCTATTCTATTCTACCCTACCCTACCCTACCCTACCCTACCCTACCCTACCCTACCCTATCCTATCCTATCCTATCCTATCCTATTCTATACACTGAGAGCGTATGCACCAAAGACAAATTCCTTGTGTGTCCAATCACACTTGGCCAATAAAGAATTCTATTCTATTCTATTCTATTCTATTCTATTCTATTCTATTCTATTCTATTCTATTCTATTCTATTCTATTCTATATATGATTACATTTCCAGCATTTGGCGGACATGTTTTTAAACATCTTTGCTATTCTTGTCGGTGGTAAGTGCCACCTATAAAACATTTTATGTAGGTTTTCCTTATCGTGTGTTCGGTTCTCCTGCTCCCACCAAGGGTCATTCCTAAGATCTTGGCAGTTCCTGGGGATGCTTTGTTTGTCATTAATCTGAGTGTCGTTGGCAGCTGGTTTTTCAGCTGCATGCACAGGCGATTTCTTCAGTGGACAACTCTGTTTTTAGAGCCAATTAATGCTAGCCAACAGCTGCTCAGCCACACCAGTAGCTTGTCTTAGAACTGTGCTTCCCTGGTGACATTTCCTGACAATTAATTACCATTAGTGGCAGGGCCCATGTAGCATCGTTGCTGGCTGCTTCTGCCTCGGTTGATGAGATTAATTTTGCATTCTCATAAAGCTCTTTGATGTTCCGGAGGAAGTCATTTTCAACAAGTGTCTTGGATCTTCTCTTGTTTATACATTCATCCCAGCCGTTTATTGTTTCTCCCCGCTGCCCTTTCCTGCACTCGAAGCTGCGCAAACTCTAGTTCGAGTAGAAGGATTGCTAAAAAATTAATGCTAGGAATGGAGTACAGGCTGGATTGGGTTCTTTTCATTTTGCTTATGCGTCTAGAGGTCTGTGTCCTCACCAAGTGTTTGCTTTCTTAAAAAAAAAAAAATTAAATCACTTATAATTAGAATATTCTTTCTCCGGTCACGCATTTCCTAAATTTTATTCTTCTGTCACGTCTTTATTCTTCTGTCAACGTCTTCTGTTACCCATCTAATTGGGTAGCAGGTTTGAGAGACCTCTGGAGACAAAAGCCAGAAGAAGAGCAGCAGTTCTGAAGGGCTCAGATGTCTATTTATGTATATATTAGAATAAGAGTTGGAAGGGACCTTGGAGGTCTTCTAGTCCAGCTCCCTGCTTAGGAAGGAAACCCAACTGTACACCACTTCAGACAAATGGTTATCCAACATCTTAAGAACCTCCAGTGTTGCAGCATTCTCAAGTTCTGGAGGCCAGTTGTCCCACTGATTAATAGTTCTCATTGTCAGGAAATTTCTCCTTAGTTCTAAGTTGCTTCTCTCCTAGATTAGTTTCCACCCGTTGCTTCTTCTCCAGCCCTCAGGTGTTTTGGAGACTAGCTTGACTCCCTATGATATAAATGCCATTGTGCTTGGTTATTGCCTGTATTCCATAATGTATTTATTCAAATCTCCTAATGCAATAAAACCATTGAAAAAAATGGAAATTTGAGGGAGGAGGAATAGACATTGGCTATTGGATCTGCCATCAACAGCACTTCCCTGGAGCACTTAACACCCAAGGTTATCCATTTGCAGCCAAAAATGTAAATCAAACTGAGCTGTGGAAGATGGGGACTGTAGTCCCAAACTTCTAGACGGCACCATCTTGGAGAGGAATAAAAAGGACTTCTCCTAATTGCTTTATTTTGCTTTTAAGCTCCGTGGATCAAATTGGTTTTAGCTTAAATTTAATTGTCCGATGGTTAATGTTGCTTAAAAACCTTTTTATGTGAATCAGCCTTGAGGGTTTTTGATTAAGGTAGCCATTCCTATAATAAATAAATAAATATTTAGGGGGGAATTCAAATAACCATGAAACATTTGTACGATGAAAACATGGATACATGGATCTGCACAGGTGGATCGAAGGTTTGTTGATGCTAAAAGGATCCTCCAAGGTAACGCATTCACATGCGAGCACCAGGGTACAATTGGTTTCCAGGTAGTCCTCAGCTTATGGCCACAATGGAGCTCCACACTTCTGTTGAAAAGTGAGGCCTTTGTCGCCACAGTTGTTCAGTTAGCAACAGGGTTGTTAAACGAATCCGGGTTCCCCATTGACTTTGCTTGTCAGACTTATGACGGTTGCAACGTCCCGGGGTCATATGGATGATCCCCCTTTTGTGACCGTCTTACAAGCGAAGCGAATGGGGAAGCCATATTGACTGAACAACTGCATTACTAACTTCAGAGCTGCAGTCATTCGCTTAACAAGGGTGGCAGGAAGGGAGCGAAACTCAGTTAACAACCGAAAGTTTGGACTCAATTGTGGTTGTAAGTTGGAGGGCTGCCTGTTTAGGCATAAAATTATGCCCAAGATTCTCTAAAGAGCCTGAGGGCAGGACGAGAAGCCAAACTGATTCAAGGAGATCAATGGAACAGCTTGCTACCCAAAGTCATGAATGCTCCAATACTGGAAGATTTTAAGAAGAGATTCAGTAACGATTTGTCCAAAATGATATAAGGTTTCCTGCTTAAGCAGGGGGTTGGACTAGAAGACCTCCAAGGTCCCTTCCAATTCTGCTATTCTATTCTATTCTATTCTATTCTATTCTATTCTATTCTATTCTATTCTATTCTATTCTATTCTATTCTATTCTATTCATCTACTCTTCTCTTCTCTTCTCCTATTCTGTTCCTGTTCTATTCTGTTCTTTCTGTTCTGTTCTATATTCTCTTCTCTTCTCTTCTCTTCTCTTCTCTTCTCTTCTCTTCTCTTCTCTTCTCTTCTCTTCTTTTCTCTTCTCTTCTCTTCTCTTCTCTTCTCTTCTCTTCTCTTCTCCTATTCTATTCTATTCTACTCTACTCTACTCTACTCTACTCTACTCTACTCTACTCTACTCTACTCTACTCTACTCTACTCTACTCTACTCTACTCTACTCTTCTCCTATTCTCTTCTCTTCTCTTCTCCTCTCCTATTCTATTCTTCTCTTCTCTTCTCTTCTCTTCTCTTCTCTTCTCTTCTCTTCTCTTCTCTTCTCTTCTCTTCTCTTCTCTTCTCTTCTCTCTCTCTCCTCTCCTCTCCTCTCCTCTCCTCTTCTCTTCTCTTCTATTCTATTCTATTCATCTACTTTTCTCTTCTCTTCTCTTCTCTTCTCCTATTCTATTCTATTCTATTCTATTCTATTCTATTCTATTCTATTCTATTCTATTCTATTCTATTCTATTCTATTCTATTCTATTCTATTCTATTCTATTCTGTTCTATTCTATTCATCTTCTCTTCTCTTCTCTTCTCTTCTCTTCTCTTCTCTTCTCTTCTCTTCTCCTATTCTGTTCCTGTTCTATTCTGTTCTTTCTGTTCTGTTCTACATTCTCTTCTCTTCTCTTCTCTTCTCCTATTCTATTCTACGCTATGCTATGCTATGCTATGCTATGCTATGCTATGCTATGCTATGCTATGCTATGCTATGCTATGCTATTCTCTCTCCCCTCCCCTCCCCTCCCCTCCCATTCCATTCCATTCCATTCCATTCCATTCCATTCCATTCCATTCCATTCCATTCCATTCCATTCCATTCTCTCCTCTCCTCTCCTCTCCTCTCCTCTCCTCTCCTCTCCTCTCCTCTCCTCTCCTCTCCTCTCCTCTCCTCTCCTTTTTCTATGACACAGAAATAAGCGAAGACCTGCCCAGCTCAGCTCACCCTCCTGCTCTGTACCTAAAGAATTGACTCCCTCAATTCAATCTGCTTTGATGGCTGACTCCAGGGTGAGAAAGAGCCAAAATACAGAGGATGACATGGATCAATACATCAGGAAAATAATTTGAGGTGATACATCCGACGAAGGCAAATAGTTAAGCAAAAACTGGGTAACATTAGCAAGCGGTTGGAGAACAGGAAGCCTCGCAAAGAAATGCCAATTTGCAGGTTATGAAAACTCGCCCTGCCCAGCAGGCGCGACTGATTTTACTCCTAGGATGCTCGAGCCTACAAACTTCAGAAGCTCAAGGCAGAATTTAGAGGTGTTTATTATTTTTGAAAGCTAATTCATCTTTTCGCTGTGCCCATTACTACTCCACAACTCCAGTCTTTCTGGAGATTGAAAATCAGCCAGCTGTGATTTTGATCTACAGTTTTTCTTTCAGCTGCCTTTTTTTTTTCTTCCCCCAGTAGACGTATAAACGGACTTTTCCAAAATATTGTAAAGCGGCAATAATAACCTCTTGGAAAAGCTTAATTTGTGATTTTTTAAAAATGTTTCATTTTATTTTGCTTTCAATGTCAATGAAGACTGAGGCTCTAAATAATTTGGTTATTACTTGATCAACCACCTCAATCATAAGGCTGAAAGGGGCCCTGGAGGTCTTCTAGTCCAACCTCTTGTCCTGTGGCAGGAGATTTTTCTTGCTTGCTTTTTTTCAACTGCAGGGATTTACTCAACAATTGTGGCAGAAAAAATGGTCTTAAAATGGGACAAAGCTCACTTCACGAATGCCTCACTTAGCCAGAAATTCTGGGCTCAATTGTGGTCACAAGTCGAAGGTTACCTGTAACTTTTCCTTTTCCTTTCCTTTTTCCTTTCCTTTCCTTTCTTTCTCGTCTCCATTTGTTTCTTGGCTCTTTTTAAATCCTTTATTACTTCCTTTGGCTTCCCCCCCCCCCCTTCTTTCTTTCAAAATTGGTATTGTGTTTATTCTTTTAGAAATTTCTTTCATTGTGCACGTTTCTCTCTGTGTGTCTGTGTGTAAGGAATGCAACAACCATTTACAGATAAAAAGGGACTGCAAAACTCACCCTGGAAAAGTAGGGAGGGAAAGAAAGAGATTTAAAATAACCCCACCTTGATTCTGTGTGGCATAAAAGGGACAGAGAGAAATTCAGTCAAGCTTTCATTCTGTTATTATATGAAAAGAGCATCCTAGTTTTGCCTTAGTTTATTTATTTATTTATTGGTTCGATTTATATGCCGCCCTTCTCCGGAGACTCAGGGTGGCTTACAGTGCATTAAGCAACAGCCTTCATACTTTTGTATATACCTGCTTAGTAGGGCTTTCAGGGCCCTCCCCCAAGCGGTGTTCTTTTTTATATAAAGTCAGCTTATTGCCCCCACAATCTGGGTCCTCATTTTACCTACCTCGGAAGGATGGAAGGCTGAGTCAACCTTGAGCCTGGCGAGATTTGAACTTGCAGTAATTGCAGGCAGCTGGCAACTAAGTGCTATTTAACAGTGCTTTAGTCCGCTGCTCCACCAAGGCTCCTAGTTTTCTTTGCTTTCTGACTGGGTCAACTTTGAAAGGCTGACATTTTGTGAGTTACAGACTCATGTCTTCAGATGCACGGGAGGGTCGGACCAGATTAAGAGGGTCCATCTTAATACGCTATTCGTGGTATGTCATGTTTTGTATACATACAGAGAAAGAAGTTTGACACTCTTTGACTGTCAAACATCAGCCATCATACTAATGTCTGTTTTGAACAATAGGCAGGTTGTATTACACGAATGGCTATTTTATATGTGAAATTATGACTGAAATATTTCTGCATCTATATTGGTTCACGCTGTCAGGAAAGTTCTCCTTAGTTTTAGATTGCTTCTCTCTTTCTTCTGTTTCCATCCATTGCTTCTTGTTTTGCCTTCTGGTGCTTTGGAAAATACATTGCCCCCCCTCCCCCCTTCTTTCTGGCAGCCCCTTAAAAGCCTGTTGCCTATCAGACTCTTGGGCAAAGCATGTGAGCCATTTCCTCCTTTCAGTGGTCCATGAAAGGGCATCTAAAGTATGTAGATAATAAAGTTAAAAAAAGGTGAACAACGTTTTTACAGAACTATAGATACGTTGAGGCTGGGTGTGACAAGGAATGGCTGGGAGGAGAAGGGCCAGGTGAGGCATCCCTTGACGTGAATGACATTGAGTTGGCCATGCCTACCCAGTCACATGACCATCAAGCCATGCCCACTGTCACGTGACCATCAAGCCACACCCACAAAATAAGCCATGCCCACAGAAACGGTAGTAAAAAAATTTAGAACCTACCTGGACCGTATGACTTGTATCTTTTAATAAAAATGTATTTTGTCTAAAAAGATGCAACCAAACTCCATCTGATATTCCTTCTATTCCTCACCCAACTCTCATGGTATATACCTCTAGCTGCATCTGCAATCAATCAATCAAACAAACAAACAAACAATGATGAATCCACATATAGACGGGAGGTTGAACAACTAACCTCGTGATGCAACCGGAATAATCTGGAACTGAACACACTCAAAACTGTAGAAATGGCAGTAGAGTTTAGGAGAAACCCTTCCATACTTCCACCTCTCACAGGTGGAACACAGTATCAATAGTAGAAACCTTCAAATTTCTAGGTTCTACCATATTGCAAGATCTAAAATGAACAGCTAACATCAAAAACATCATCAAAAAAGCACCACAAAGAATGTTCTTTCTGCGCCAACTCAAGGAAGCTCAAACTGCCCAAGGAGCTGCTGATCCAGTTCTACAGAGGAATTATGGAGTCTGTCATCTGCACCTCCATAACTGTCTGGTTTGGTTCTTCAACCCAAGAAGACAGAGATGGACTTCAAAGGATCATTAGAACTGCAGAAAAAACCATGGCTACCAATCTGCCTTCCATGGAGGACCTCTATACTGCACGAGTCAAAAAGAGGGCTGGGAAAATATCTACAGACCCCTCACATCCTGGACATCAACTGTCTCAATTCCTACCCTCAAAACGACGCTATAGAGCACTGCATACCAGAACAACTAGACACAAGGACGGTTTTTCCCCGAACACCATCACTCTGCTAAACAAATAATTCCCTCAACACTGTCAAACTATTCATTAAGTCTGCACTACTATTTATCTTCTCATCGTTCCCACCACCCACCTCCTTCCACTTATGACTGTATGACTGTAATTTTGTTGCTGGTATCCTTATGATTTATATTGACTGTTTTCTAATAGGATTTGATTGCTTTCTTGTGACTATCATTAAGTGTTGTACCTTATGATTCTTGATGAACGTATCTTTTCTTTTATGTACACTGAGAGTCTATGCACCAAAGACAAATTCCTCATGTGTCCAATCACACTTGGCCAATAAAAACTTCTATTCTATTCTATTCAATCAGAATAAAGTTGGAAGGAACTTTGGAGTTCTTTTAAGCAAGAGACTCTCAACCATTCCAGATAAGTGGCTGCCCAATCTCTTTGTAAAAACCTCCAGTTTTTGGAGGACCCCCAACTTCGAGTGGCAAGTTATTCACTGTTAAGAAATAAACACCACAACATTTCTAGGAATGCAGCTTCCTTGTGAAACAATATTGGACCAAAAAAAAATTAATAATAATCTTGACAGCCTGCCTCGGATTCTCTCTGTCCCAACGTATCTTTAGCAAAATCAAGGCAGAGTTATTTTGAGTTTCTTTCTCACACTTGCTCTTTCTTTGGAGCCGAAGCATCTTTTCTGCAAATCGCTCCTTAACATAAATAAATGAATTCCTCAAGGTCAGCTCCAAACTCCTTGTATAAATATTCACGTTTTGGGGTTTCTGAAATGTTTGTTGCTAGCGTGTAAACGATGAGGCTTGTTTGTTAAGTCTGGCGTTTTCACACTCCGAGAGGAAACAGCTGTTAGGAGAGAGGCATCTGTCTGCAAAGGATGGGGGGGAGTTTAAAAAGAGGGGAGTCCATCTTTTCGTTTGCTCAAAACTAGTCAAATCTTCTCCTAAAAGTCTAGCAGTTCCTCAGGTCTCCATGTTGTTGCCCACAATTGGGCTTTTCAGAGGTGGTTTTTTTAAAAAAAAACAGAGATGTTTTATTCTATTATTTCACCTTTCAGCATTTTGTCCACCATGAAAAGAAACTTTGCAACTGAAGAGAATTGACCTGACCCACAATCTTCTTCTTCCTCCTCTTCCTCTTCCCCTTCTCCTCCTCCTCCTCCTCTTCCTCCTCCTTCCTCCTCCTCTTTTTCTTCTCCTCCTTCTCCTTCTCCCTCTTCCTCCTCTTTTTCTACTTCCTCCTCCTGTTCTTCTCCTTCTTCTTCCTCCTCTTCCTCTTCTTCTTCTCCTCCTTCTTCTCATCTTCCTCCTTCTCTTTCCTCCTCTTCTTCTTTTTCTTCTCCTCCTTCTCTTTCTCCTTCTCCTTCTTCCTCTTCTTTTTCTTCTCCTTCTCCTTCTATCATCTGGGGGTCTCCTACTCAAGCACGGGGTTGGACTAGAAGACCTCCAAGGTCCCTCCCAGCTCTGTTCCGATTGATTGATCAGATTGGCTACCAGAAGGACTGGCTGCTTTCTCTCCTCCCTGGCTTAGCTGTCAATAGTCATTGCTGATGTCCTCCTTGCCTCCTGCTGTGACCTCATTCTGATCTCAGAATGCCCAGGGTTACCGTGGGAACAGGAATAATCACTTTTAAAGGATCCAAGTTTTCCTAACCAATCTTTACTGGATGGTCAAGTAATCAACAGCCAGCACCAGTTTCTCTAATCGTTTCCACCATAGATGGTAGATAGATGATAGATAGATAGATAGATAGATAGATAGATAGATAGATAGATGATAGATAGATAGATAGATAGATAGATAGATAGATAGATAGATAGATAGATAGATAGATAGATAGATAGATAAATCTGAGCCATCTGTTGCTCCCCTGGCTTGTGGCAATATGGCGAGCTTCTTCCCCCGAGAACAATAACTATCTTGCCGTAAAGTGTGAATTGCTGCTCTCATTTTTAGCACCGCAGATGTCAACCACGGCAGCTGATCTTGGATTGAAGGAAGTTTCTTTTCCAATTTCCCTGAAAATTGGCTTGATATCCTGGCGCAGATCTCTTGCCAGCAGCACAGATCTGGGCTATGCAATGGTTTTACAGAATCGTTCTGTAAAAAAAAAAAAAAAAGGAGGGGTGGGAGACGGATTCCTTTTCCTGTAAAGCTTGCAAGACGAGAATAAGAGAGAAATTCTGTAGGTACAAAGTTTACAAATTCCCCCCCTCCCCAATTACATGCATTTAGCCTTCACTTCAAAATATATAAGCAGCATTTTTAGAACAGGTGAGCTTCAACCGGGGGTGGACTGCTGGGGGTTCACAGGGGTTCGGGAGAACCTCTAGCTAAGATTCTGTGCAGTTCGGAGAACCCCCAAAATCCTACTCCTGGCTGGCCCCGCTCACCCCACCCCACCTCTCCCAGGAGTCCCCACACAGCCTGTTTTGGAGGCAGGTAAGTGCAGGGAGAGGGCAAAAAACACCTACCGGAAGTTTGGGAAGGCCTCCAGACGGCCTCCGGAGCCTGGGGAGGCCATTTTCGCCCCCCGGAGGCTCGAGAAAAGCCTCTGGAGCCTGGGGAGGGTAAAAATGCACCTCTCCATGGTGCAGGAGGCCAACTAGGCCACGCCCACCATGGCCACGCCCACCCAGCAACTGAGCAGAGAACCCTTTGCTAAAATTTTTGAAGCCCTCCCCTGGTTTCAACTCCCAGAATTCCCCATGCTAGGAAGCCTGGGAGTTGAAGTCCACATCTCTTTACATTGCTAAGAGAGAAAGACAGATGCAGAGCATGGGAAATATTCGTAAGAGGACTGGATGGACAGAACAAAATAGCTGTTGAAGGAGGAAAAACCCACCCTGTTGTAACTTTGCTGGACCTTGAGCCCACTTAATTAAAGGAAGATGACTGTAACGGAAGAAGGGGCTAATGACTGGAAAGGCATTCATGGAATAAGGACAGAAAGTATGTTTCCCCCACATAAGGCAGGATGGAGAAGTGTTAATGAAGGAGACGGACTGGAGAAAACTGTACTTGGAAACATAGAATCCTAGAGGTGGAAGGGACCTTGGAGGTCTTCTAGTCCAACCCCCTGCTTAAGAAAAGAGTCCGTATAACATCCTGGACAAATGGATATCCAATCTTTTCTTGAAAATCTCCAGTGATGGAGCACCCATGACTTCTGGAGGCAAGCTGTTCCGTTGATTAAGTGCTCTTCCTGTTAGGAAATTTCTCCCCACAGTTGTTGTTCTCCTCCTCCTCCTCCTCCTCCTCCTCCTCCTCCTCCTCCTTCTCCTCCACCACCACCACCTCCTCCTCCTCTTCTTCTTCTTGGGAAGAGGTGTGCTGGGATTGGTCTCTTGAGCTTCATATCTGCACTCATTTTAGGCCGGCCATCACAGCACCACAAAGTATAGAGAGAGTGTCTCAAAGGTGAATACCTATCCTTCCATCTTCTCACCATCATAACTGATGAATATTTTTTGGATGAGAAACAAAATTTCTCCTCCTCCTCCTCCTCCTTCCTCCTCCTCCCCTTCCCCATCCTCCTCCTCCTCCTCTTCTTCTTCAACCTCCTCCTCCTCCCTTCTTCTTCTTTCTTCCTCCTCCTCCTCCTCCTCTTCTTCCTCCTCCTCCCCTTCCCCATCCTCCTCCTCCTCTTCTTTTTCTTCTTCCTCCTCCTCTTCTTCTTCTTCCTCCTCCTCCTCCTCCCCTTTCCCATCTTCCTCCTCCTCCTCCTCTTCTTCTTCCTCCTCCTCCTCCTCCCTTCTTCTTTCTTCTTCCTTTTTTCTCCTCCTCCTCCTCCTTCTCCTCCTTCTCCTCCTCCTTCCTCCTCTTCTTCCATCCTCCTCTTCCTCCTCCTTGTTCTTCTTCCTCTTTACTTCTCCTCCTCCTCCTTATTGCCTTTGACTTCTAATCAAACATCTGCAAGAAAACAGCTAAGCTCAGAGAAGACCTCTTCTTCCATAAGAGATCTTTCCTCCTATTTTGGAAAGGTGCATTTCGTCTCCGCAAACCCCATTCCCTTCTAGCACTTATGATGCTACCTAGTTTCGGTCATGATGAAGCACCAAGCTCAGAGATCACCAAGGACTCCACATTTCAACCCTGAGCTACAAATTATTCTCCTTTATCGGTCGCTCGTGTGGCTCTGGGATGTCCCTGTGATTTGGCCCGTCCTCGTTCCTTTAGGCCTCTCTCCTAGACATGGGCATGAATAATTCACCTTGAAGTTTTCGTTTGGAAGAATTTTGTCATTAGTGGGTCCCTTGGCGCTTCGTCTTTACGAAACATAAAAATCCAAAATATCAGGAACTACCGATCAAAGCTGACACCTTTACAGCTTTCTTTCTGTTCAGGTGGTTATCCGACAAGTTGTGAACTGTGCTTGGAGAAGAGCTTTGCTTATTGTGTTATTAGTTTAATGTCCCACCGGTGACTGTGGGTTCCTAAGGAGGTGGAAGATGTATGTGGGGAAGGGGGCGTTAGATATCACACTCACTTTGTGCAAAAACTTAGGACCACAATTGAGCCCAACATTTCCGTTGCTAAATCAGACAGTTCAGTGAATTTTGCCCCAATGTACAATCTTTCTTCGTTGTTCAGCGAATCACTCTCATTGTCAAGTTGATCGTTAAGGGAGTGCCTTCCCCTTTGAGATTTTTCTTGTGACCTTTACTGCGTCCGTCATAAACGTGAGTCGGTTGCCAAGCCCCCTGAATTTTGATCACATGACCGCAGGCATGCTGTAACGGTCGTAAGTGTGAAAAATGAACGCAAGTTGCTTTTCCCCCCAGCACCGTTGTAACTGTGTACAGTTACTAAATCAATGGTTGTAGGTCAAAAATGCCTGCATTTCTTGCCAGCCGTTGCCCGTACGTGGGCCGAGCCGAAAGTGAGAGCAAATTGCTTCTCTAAATTCTTTGTGGCGCCAGCGATTTGGGAGAATAATGTGGATATAAAACAAAGCATCTTTGCAATCAGTCAAGGTGATTTTATGGAAAGCAAATACCCTGAGCTGTGCTATATGAAACAGGGAATACAGCTGTCTCCTAAATACATGAATAGGTAATAAACTTTGGGTACCCATCGCACAGTTGCCTTACTGGAAATCTGTCAAGAAACCACAGCTGTGTTCCAGGTTGATGGGACATACGCCCTGGTAAATGTCTCTCAGATTGCAGCCTTGAAGAATATTTCTGTGGCCCCCTTATTATGTTTATTTGCTCAATTTAGAAGCTCTCAAGGTGGTTATAGAATATAGAATGGAGGCCTTTGAACTCTGGTGCTGGAGAAGACTCCTGTGAGTCCCTTGGACTGCAAGGCGATCCAACTGGTCAGTCCTAGAGGAGATCAACCCTGGCTGCTCTTTAGAAAGCCAGATCCTGAAGAGGAAACTCAAATACTTGGGCCACCTAATGAGAAAGAAGGACTTGCTGGAGAGTTGGCTGGGGAAGGAATTCTGGAAGTTAAAGTCCACACATCGTCCAGCGACAAGGATGAGAAACACTGGACTAGAAGACCTCCAAAATGTGTTTTTTTAGCTTTGTCAACTTTCAAGAGCGTAGACTTCAATGGCCAGAATGTTACGCAAGAAAGAAGGCAACAAGAAGTGATGTTAATAGAAGGCAAAGCGTTAAAACAACAACACTTAACACTTGCCAAGTGCAGGCAGCTTGCAAAGGAAAGAGGAAGATAAATGGAGCAAACTTTCAACTAAACGTTTTTTTTTCCCCGTTGGATAATGCATTTTTCCCACTACCCAGATTTAAAAGGCTATCAAACTTACTTTTATTTAATGCTCCTCTTCCTTGCCTTTTTGGGAGAACACAACAATTTTTATTTTTTTATTTTTTGTTTTCTGCAGAAGCAGATGAAGTGGCTTTTCATTTTGTTTTTCTATTGTATTTGAGTGCTTCCATTTCTTGCTCAAAGAGCTCCCAAGGAGAACAAGCTTCATCTCCATGGAGAGAATTTCCAGGAGTCGCATTATCTTTCCTCCCAGGCACATACTATAAGTGTCTAACATAGTACATCTTATTCTTGCCAAATTTCCTTCTGCCCCCCATGGATTGAACCCCCTGCCAGCTGGACAGTCAGGAGTGGGGTGGGAATGGGGATTTTGCAGTATCCTTCCCCCAGGAGTGGGGAGGGAATGTGGATTTTGCAGTATCCTTCTCCTGGAGTGGGTAGGGAATGGGGATTTTGCAGTATCCTTCCCCCAGGAGTGGGGAGGGAATGGGGATTTTGCAGTATCCTTCTCCTGGAGTGGGGAGGGAATGGGGATTTCGAAGCATCCTGGAGTGAGGTGGGAATGGGGATTTTGCAGTATCCTTCCCCCAGGAGTGGGGAGGGAATGGGGATTTTGCAGTATCCTTCTCCTGGAGTGGGGAGGGAATGGGGATTTTGCAGTATCCTTCTCCTGGAGTGGGGAGGGAATGGGGATTTCGAAGCATCCTTCTCCTGGAGTGAGGTGGGAATGGGGATTGTGCAGTATCCTTCCCCCAGGAGTGGGGAGGGAATGGGGATTTTGCAGTATCCTTCTCCTGGACTGGGGAGGGAATGGGGATTTCGAAGCAGCCTTCTCCTGGAGTGAAGTGGGAATGGGGATTGTGCAGTATCCTTCCCCCAGGACTGGGGAGGGAATGGGGATTTTGCAGTATCCTTTCCACTGCCACGCCCATCAAATCACACCCACCAAGCCACGCCCACAGAACCGGTAGTTTAAAAAAAATGAATCCCCCCCACTGTCATGGTTCCCCACCCTGTTTTAATGGGTGACTGGCCCAGTCTTGTAAAACGGGGTCCCATTACCAGGCCAGGGGTCCCATTCAGAACCGGGCCTCACCAGTGGCATGTGAGCACGTGTTCATGCGTAGGTCCACTCGTGTGAGTGGCGGACGATGGCACTCACACAACCAAAACTGTGCACGCATACACACCTGCCCCTCCCGCAAAACCATCTCCCCACCCCCCACCCATCCCCCACCCACGCTGGACCACCCACCTGGAAAGGTGGGTGAATGATGTTGTAGAGCTGAGCTTGAAGAGAGTGATACCTCGTGGGAATCCAAGGCAGGGCATCAGTTCACCACTTCCCCCCAAGCATCTCGTTCCCACCCCCGCAGGACGGGTGGGAAGGTAAAAAGCAACGCTGAGTTATGTTTCCTCCGCCGAAGACGTTCCATCTCATCCCGCAAGAAGGTCTTTAATGCCTCTGTGAGACGGGCGGTAAATTGCTGTCTTGTTTTGACAGCAACAGCATTCTGGAATTTGAATCATTGCATTTAAAGAAGGGGGAGAGGGAGGAAAAACCCCCAATGGAACACAACACTTTCTGCTCTTCCAGTTCTGGTTTTTAGACTCCTCCTTAACTTACTTTACTTTAGACTCCTCCTTAACTTACTTTAAGAGGGACGCGGTGGCGCAGTGGCTAAGACGCTGAGCTTGTCGATCGCAAGGTCGGCAGTTCAGCGGTTCGAATCCCTTGTGCCGCGTAACGGGGTGAGCTCCCGTTACTTGTCCCAGCTTCTGCCAACTTAGCAGTTCCAAAGCACGTCAAAAATGCAAGTAGAAAAATAGGGACCCCCTTTGGTGGGAAGGGAACAGCGTTCTGTGCACCTTTGGCGTTGAGTCATGACGGCCACATGACCACGGAGACGTCTTCAGACAGAACTGGCTCTTCGGCTTAGAAACAGAGATGAGCACCGCCCCCTAGAGTCGGGAACAACTAGCACATATGTGCGAGGGGAACCTTTAACTTTAAACTACTGTAGAACTACTACTGTAACGCTCTCTTCATGGGGCTCCCCTTGAAGAGCACTCGGAGGCTCCAACTGGTCCAGAATGCGGCCACGCGGGTGATTATGGGAGTGACTCGGCGCACCCACATGACACCTCTCCTGCGCGAGCTTTAAATCCAAACTCATTTTGGATTTAAAATTCACCTGTCCATCGGTCTAAATCCCATCATTGGTAAAGGAAGCAGCCGGCTCAGTTCCAGAGTAATTGGAAGTGGCCGCACTTCCAATTATCAGTGGTCTTCCAGATGCGGTGCTGATTACCATCTTCAGAGCTTCAAGGTGCTGGCTACCATCCATGGCTTAGGACCCGGATACTTACGGGATCGCCATCTGCCACCGACAGCCTCCCACCGACCAACACGCTCCCACAGAGAGAGACTCCTTAGGTTGCCGTCAGTTAAACAATGCAGACTGGCGACCCCCAGGGGGAGAGCCTTCTCTGTGGGGACACCCGCCCAATACGTTGGATTCCCGACCTGCGTACCTTTCGCCGTGCCCTTAAGACCCTGTTATTTCAACAGGCTGGACTGGTTTAATTAAAGTTTGGGATTGGGTGTTTTAAATTTGTGGGTTTTTAACTGAGGGGGCCATAAGTATTTAATCTATTTTTAAATCGTTCTTAAATTTTGTATTGTATGTGGTTTTATTGTGGCTGTACACCGCCCTGAGTCCTTCGGGAGAAGGGCAGTATAAAACTTTAATAAACATAAAGAAAAACTTGCTTTGCTTTTTAGATTCCCAGACTTATACACACACACCGAGAGAGAGAGATTTTGCTGCATTTCTGGTCAGTTGACCTTGTTTTCTTCATTCTCTCATTAACCCATTGTATTTGGATGGGGTGGGGTGGGGGAAAGGATCTTATTGCTCTCATTTGACCTTCCTGTGCGTAGCATGCCGGAGAGCTAGTGGTCCTTGATGTGTCATTTTGGATTTAAAATTCACCTGTCCATCAGTCTAAATCCCATCATTGGTAAAGGAAGCAGCTGGCTCAGTTCCAGAGTAATTGGAAGTGGCCTTTTCAGGCACTACCGGCTGGGGAATTCGGTCAGCTGAAATCCACACATCTTCTAGCGGCCAAGGTTGAGAAACATTGGCACAAAGTGTAAAAAGAGAAAAGACGATTGGTGGGGTTGAAGTCGACCCCAGCAAGCAGCACTTGGGATTAAACAGAGCCACGGTGGCGCAGTGGTTAGAAGGCAGTATTGCAGGCTAATTCTGCCCGCTGTCAGGAGTTCGATCCTGACTGGCTCAAGGTTGACTGTGCCTTCCATCCTTCTGAGGTCGGTAAAATGAGGACCCGGATTGTTGGGGGCAAGAGGCTGACTCTGTAAACTGCTTAGAGAGGCTGGAAAGCACTGTGAAGTGGTATATAAGTCTAAGTGCTATTGTCCTTCCTTCCTTCCTTCCTTCCTTCCTTCCTTCCTTCCTTCCTTCCTTCCTTCCTTCCTTCCTTCCTTCTTTCCTTCCTTCCTCTCTTATTCACCGTCTCCTTCTTGGTGCTGCAGTGGTTAGAATGCAGTATTGCAGGCTGACTCTGCCCACTGCCAGGAGTTCGATCCTGACTGATTCAAGATTGACTCAGCCTTCCATCCTTCCGAGGTGGGTCAAATGAAGACTCAGATTGTTGGGAGCAAGAGGCTGACTCTGTAAACCGCTTAGAGAGGGGTGAAAAGCACCATGAAGCTGTATATAAGTCTAAGTGCTGTTTCTAAGAGCTTCTTTGAATGTTTGACTTCCAAACACCTGAGAAAAAGGCAGGGAGTCGATCCCATCATTGGGGCCGCCTTGACTTTTCTTGGACCTCGCCTCCCTGTAAGAATTGATTGAATGCTTAGCGGACGATTCAGCACCGAATGAGCAACATCCCTTTGATTGTTGGGTGTCCTTCTGGAGAGATGCACTTGTGGTGACCATGGAAATGTGCCGGTTGAGCCGTGAGGCTCTGTGGACTTTGCGTGCAGATGGTGCCGTATCACCCAGCATGTCAAAGCTGTGGAGATCTGGGAAAAAAGTGCAGAGAACAGCAACGGAGACGATTAAAGGGCTGGAGACTAAAACATGTGAAAAATGGTTGCAGGAATTGGGTGTGGCTAGTCGGTAAAAAAGAAGGACTAGGATGGACATGATAGCAGCATTGCGATATTTGAGGGGCTGCCACAAAGAAGAGGGGGTCCATTTATTCTCCAAAGCACCAGAAGGCAAGAGAAGAAACAATGGGTGGAAACTAATCACCGGGAATTAAGGAGAAACTTCCTAACAGTGAGGACAATCTACCAGTGGCTTGCCTTCTGTTGCGGATGCTTCATCACAGGAGGCTTACAAGAAGACCTTGGACAGTTATTTATCTGTAATGGTCCAGGATCTCCTGCTTAACCAGAGGGCTGGACTAGAAGACCTCCGAGGTCCCTTCCCGCTCTGCTCTGGTTAGTCATGGGTGCTCAATCATTGGAAGTTTTCAGGAGAAGGTAGGACAGCCAGTTTGGGATGGAATAAGGTCTCCTGCCTTCGGCAGGAGGTGGAGCAGAAGGCTTCCAAGGACTACTCTCTGCTGATTGATGCTTTGGCTGAGATAATTTTGACTAAACGCTCGATCGCCCTAGGCAACGAGGGAATAGATTAGCAAATTAAGATATCAGACACCGAGGAACTTTGACAGGGAAGATGGAGAGAGTGATGGCCAGTTATGCAAACAAGAGGTGATCCCCAGAGCAAGGAGATATATTTGCACCTTTTGGTAAAACAGTTTTTAAAGCGTTGAAGAAAATGAGAGATTTCTCACCTGCCAAAGCTGCTTAAAAAGATAGCGGGTAGTAGATGAGTTGTGGTGGAGAACAAATGGGGGGGGGGGGAAACAAGCGTGTCTTATGCTAAAATGCTACAGAAAGAGGCTATATCTGCTGAATAAATAAAATATGTATTCTGCTTGTTATATGGAAGTGAGAATTGGGGATGTCAGCAGAAACATAAAAGTAATCCGAACACAAGCGAGAGCGAGGCCTATTTTGAGGGGTGACAAAACAGCAAGAAAGAGAAGCGCTGAGAACATGAATGTTGTTAGCTGTGGCATTCCCCCCATCCAGCAAAATTGTCGTCTAATGGCGCAGAACGGAGAGGGATCACCTGGTGTCCTCCTTTCCATCTCTAAAGTTTCCATCCAACTTTGTGGACTTCAACTCCCAGAGTTCCTCAGCCAGCTTTGCTGACTTTAAAGTTGCCAAGGTTGGAGACCCCTGATCTAGGACATTGGTGGCTCAGGAATTGAGTCAAAAGGATTTTGTGTTTTTTAACAGCTGGTTCTCTGTTCTAATGACCGGCTGGGTAGGCGTGGCTAGGGGGGGTCATGTGACTGGTGGAAGTGAGTGACATCGAGTTGGACACACCCACCCAGGTTTTGTGGCTCCTGGTGTTCTCTTTTCTGTGGGAAACGGGTCCGAAAGGCTCTTTGAGTATTTAAGGTTGCAGACCCCTATCCTATCCCTACCTTCTCCTGCCCCTCTGAGAAAATACTACTAAATAACTTTTTTCAAGAGGCAACTGGTTTTTCTTTGAAGATCTTTTTCCTCTCATCCAAGAAGCTTCCTCAGCTCAGGAGAAGGAGAGCTGAAGAAGCTTCTTGGATGAATAAGAGAGTAACAGAATAACACCATTGGGAGGGACCTTGGAGGTCTTCTAGTCCAACCCCCTGCTTAGGCAGGAAACCCTACACCACTTCAAGACAAATGGTTGTCCAACTCTTCTTAAAAAACGAAGCTTCAAAGAGAAACCCAAAAAGTCCAGTTGACTCTTGAAAAAAGCTCCTTTGGGATAACTGTGACCTGGATGACAGAGAATCTCCTGGGACATTTAGCTATGCGCAGAGCTGAAGAAGCTTCTTGGGTGAGAGATGAAGTCTTGGGTAGCTCAGCAGGCTAATGCATTGTAATTAACTCCAGCTGTCTGCAATTACTGCGAGTTCGAATCTCGCCAGGCTCGAGGTTGACTCAGCCTTCCATCCTTTCCAAGGTAGGTCAATTGAGGAGCCAGTTTGTGGGGGCAATAAGCTGACTTTGTATAAAAAATATACAAAAGTATGAAGGCTGTTGCTTAATGCATTGTAAGCCGCCCTGAGTCTCCGGAGAAGGGCGGCATATAAATCAAATTAAAAAAAGAAGAAGAGGAGGAGGAGGAAGGAGAAGAGGAAGAAGAAGGAGAAGAAGAAGGAGAAGGAGGAGGAGAGGAAGGAGAAGGAGAAGGAGAAGGAGAAGGAGAAGGAGGAGGAGGAGAATAGCTCAGCAGATTAATGCACTGTAATTTAACTCCAGCTGTCTGCAATTACTGTAAGTTCGAATCCCACCAGGCTCAATGTTGACTCAGCCTTCCATCCTTTCTAAGGTAGGTTAATTGAGGACCCAGTTTGTGGGGGCAATAAGCTGACTTTGTATAAAATATACAAAAGTGTGGTGTTAATGTTTTATCTCAGAGATCGGCAAACCGTCCTGGGTAAACAATATCAACACATGGCCTTAATCTTATCAGGACAGTAAGACAGGATATCTGGCAAAAACCCTAAACCTTATCTCAAATAGGCAAGACCCTAAGCATTGTCTGTTACAGGAAAAAACATGAAGACCCTCATGTAAGCATTGTCTGTTACAGGAAAAAACATGAGGGGGACACGAGGTGTCCACGTGAAAATCATGAGCTTTCTTTAGCCAATGAGAACAAGTAAATGTCTTGCCATGCAGTTGTAAAATGACAATAAAAAGGGAGCCTTTTGGATGGAGTCGGGGTGCCTTATCACCAAGGTGCCCTCTCACCAAGGAGCCTTCCCATGAACCATCATTCCTGCCTACGCGTCTTTGTTCATCGAAGCAACATCTGGTGACCCCGACGTGATTCCTCCTATGCTTACTCGGCCGGATGAGCCCAGGTGCACCTCAGCGAACTTCGCTCCCAAAGATTCGTGAGTATGGGGGGGGATATCTCAGTTCCGCAGAAGTTTCATGCACAAGAACTGAGAAAAAAACTTAAAGATAATGGAATGGCAGGAATTAAGTTAAGTGAGTTAGAACAGTTAGTACATGAAATAGGCTGTCAATGCCCATGGTACCCAGAAGACGGAACCTTGGACTTGGAGGATTGGATTAAAATTGGAATTCACTTACACTCACCACCACGAGCAAAGATAAAGCATTTGTTGCTGTGGCAGAAGTGTAAAGAAGCAATAGAGGTTATGGGGACTTCTAAACTCAAGGCAACATCCCCATCTCTCTCTCTGTCTTTTGATCAGGGGTCTGCTCCCCCTCCCTATTCTCAGCTATTCTCTGCAACGCAGTCAGAAAGTAGTTCCCCGACAGCTTTACAGGAGAAGTTTTCAGCTGTTAGAGCAGGGTTTCAGGAAGAAGAGCAACAATTTCTTACTGGGGTAGAAATTGAAGAGAGTCTCCAGGCTTTTCCTGTCATACAGACGATTAATCCCCAGGGACAAGCTCGATATAAGTGGAATCCTTTGCCATGTAAAGTTTTGAAAGAGCAGAGGAAAGGCATCATAGAGAAAGATTTGTGTTCCACCTATACTATGCTAAAGATAATGGAGATTAGCTCCCAGACTGATCCATTATCAGTTGCTTCTTCACAGGAGCCAGTTAGTGAGGTCAGAGCAGAATTTGGAATTGATAAACTGTCTCTTTTAACTTCTTCACCTTCAAGTTATTCTAATGTGGTTCTCTGTCCTCCTTCTTCTCCAGAATCTCTGACTTTGTCTCTTTCAGTTCCTATTGACATAGGTCAAATTGCTAAACTTTCTAACTCTGATCAGACTTCTTTTCAAAACTTTGTGAAATCCTGTAAAAAGGATTCCTCCATGCCTGAATTATTATCTGGTCAATCTCATCAGGGTCAATTAACAGGACAACAGATCCTGTTAGGAGAAAAACTGCCTCTTTTAACTCCTTCCTCTCCAGAATCTCTGATTTTGCCAATTGCAGACTGGGAAAAATTGCCTTCTCAAAATGCTAATGCTGATTATAAGCAAGCTTTGCAGACTTTAAAAGCTACAAATGATTATACCTTGTCTGATATGCTGCAAGTCTGCCAGGATATGAGTTCTGAAACTTATAAAATGCATCTTTTAGCTGTTCCTATACAAAAAAGGCAGCATCCTACTGGCAATTGTTTTAAATGTGGTAATTTTGCCAGAGGCTTGGTGGAAGGAATAAAAAATGAATCTCATATGTTTCCTGAAGATTGGAAGCAAGTTTTTCTAATGATTTTGACTTCAATACATTATATTGTTTGGGACAGAGCTAAAAAGAGTATCTTTTCCATAGCCATGTCCCTTCCCCCAGTCTCTTCTTTTCCTACCTATCTAGCCAAAGCAGATAAGGCTGGGCTTGATTTAATCACTCAGGAAATCTCTTCTGGAAGTTACGTTGATTCCTTCTTTTACCTCACCTCGATCTTCTTCTCATAAAAAAGGTATTTTTTGAATTTTGGTGTTATTATACTGAAACTCTTCCTAAAAATTCCTGATCAATCTTTTATTGCTCAATTGCTTTTGCTCCCCTATTAAGTCCCATGTTCTGGCACAGGAGCACATGGGGATGCTGGTTTTGATTATACCTTTCCTTCTGTGACTTTAGTTCAGCCTGTTACTTCCTTTCTTAATTCTGTATTTGAATAAGAAATCTTTTCAAGGGTTCCTTGACACTGAAGTTTTGTGATGCATATGAGAGATTCAATTCTCTACAAGAATTGGTAAATTCTTTTGCTCTGCAAGCTTAAATTTTGGATACTCATACTAATATTTGGGATTGGAACCTTCTTTCTTTTTTTTAATATAAACTGGTTTTGGATAATGGCTTTTTTCTCTTAAGTGACTCTGCTGCACCATGTGGTGTTTTACATAATAGCAAACAAAAATGATATCATTGGCATGTTTTACCACAGGGTATGGTTAATTCTCCTACTTTGTGTCAGTATTTTGTGGACAATGCACGGCAATTATTTTGTGAGATATTTTTATCTTATTTGGTATATCATTGTATGGATGATATTTTAATTGGAGCTCAAAAATACAACCTAATTGGCTTTCTGAAATATAAAATGATTTATGTGTCTATGGATTGTAAATTGTCCCAGAAAAAATACAGCTGCACGTTCCTTATCTGTCTTTAGGACATCTACTGTTGTAGTCTTTTTCTGCTCAGGCTTTTCCTCATTTAAAGTCAAAGTAATTAGAATTTTTAACATATGAGAAAAATTTTACAGGATTACATAGAAAAATCAAAAGATGTTTTAGGATATATATATATAAAAAAGGATTACTCTTACAGTTCAAATGGACTAACCTCGAAACACTATGCTTGCATTTATTTCTTGCCTGCTTTCCTAGAAACAATAGACTGATTCTACTCTCAAGCAGCTGACTTCCAATCATTTTTGAAGCAATCTCTTAGCCGGGAGTTTTGAATTCCAATAATCCTTAAAGGGAAAGGCTTCTTTTTTCTTTCAACACCTTTCTCTAAGCTACTGCTGAAGTTATAACCTTGGGGCATACTCGAGCCTCTCAAAGAAATGTAACTGACTTAATAAATATTGTTCTTTCTATTTCAAAATCTGACTTTCATTTTTATTTTTAGAATAATTTATCTCTTCAGTGTGCTTCCACTGACTATGTAGGCTGTATTTCATATCATCTGCCTTAAAGATTTTAGATTTATTTGCTTAATGATTTCCTTCTTTCCTAATCATCCATTGTTTCCTTCTCCACTATCACAAGCTCTTTGTTTTTCTGATGGAGGAGGAATAAGACGAGTGATTGCTTATAAAGATCCTCATGAAGACATTGGAAAATTTCCTCTCAACGTTCAGAATTGTCTGTTGTTATCTTAGCTTTCCACATTTGTTTTCTCAACAGCTTTTAATCTGATCTCTGACTCTCAGTAATTTTCAGGTGTTTATATCACGCCCAGGACTGACTCCAATCTTATGGCCTTATTTCTCACTTTACAGCAATTACTGCGAGATCAGAAGCATTTCTAGGCCTCTTTCTGAAGGCAACAGTCATGATGATATTGTTGTTCATGTTTAACCTACTTTGTTTACAGATCCAATTTTAAATCACTCTTTTTTATCAAAATGCCAGAGGATTGGCACAAGCTTGCCACATTCCACTAAAGCAAGCAAAGCAAATTGTTTCATCCTGTCCCCAATGCTTTGGGGCATCCCCTTCAGGAGACACGGGAGTTAATCCTCGTGGTCTCACCTCTAATCAATGATGGCAAATAGATATTACCCATGTTCCTTCTTTTGCTCTTTGGGAATATCTTCATTTAAACATTGATACTTTTCCTTATTTTATTTGGGCTACTTCTCAGAAAGACGAAGTCACTAAGCATGTTGTTAATCATTGTATTCAAACATTTGCTGTCATGGGCCTATCTTCTACCTTAAAAACAAACAATGGCCTTGCATATTGTAGTTGCTCCTTTGCTGACTTTTGTGACAAATGGCAAATAAAACATCTTTTTGGAGCAAATTTTACATTAAAATCTGCTTTGGACAAACAAAAAACAAAAAAGGAGGGATATTCCTATAGGTCTCCTTGGTAAACAGGAATGGTTGAATAAAGTTCTGTTTACTCTGAATCATCTTAATATCAAAAAATTTATCAACTCCAGTAAATGATCACTTTGGAAGTAGAATAAGTCATCCCCAGCCTGCCTACGCGTCTTTGTTCATCGAAGCAACACAAAAGTATGAAGGCTTTTGCTTAACGCATTGTAAGCCGCCCTGAGTCTCCGGAGAAGAGCAGCATATAAATCAAATTAAAAGAAGAAGAAGAGGAGGAGGAGGAAGGAGAAGAGGAAGAAGAAGGAGAAGAAGGAGGAGAGGAAGGAGAAGGAGAAGAAGGAGAAGGAGAAGGAGAAGGAGAAGGAGAAGGAGAAGGAGAAGGAGAAGGAGAAGAATAGCTCAGCAGATTAATGCACTGTAATTTAACTCCAGCTGTCTGCAATTACTGTAAGTTCGAATCCCACCAGGCTCAATGTTGACTCAGCCTTCCATCCTTTCTAAGGTAGGTTAATTGAGGACCCAGTTTGTGAGGACAATAAGCTGACTTTGTATAAATATACAAAAGTATGAAGGCTATTGCTTAACGCATTGTAAGCCGCCCTGAGTCTCCGGAGAAGGGCGGCATATAAATCAAATTTGAAAAAAAACAAGTCTTCAAAGAAAAACCGGAAAGTCCAGTTGCCTCTTGAAAAAAGCACTTGTGGGACAACCACTAAATGAGTTGGTAGCTTAATACGAAGCTGATCTTGCATTATCCAAGGAAGGGCATGCAAAGCTGACTTTTACAGCTGCCCCATTGCAGTTAAGCAGGGCCCTTGCTAACTAAATCCGTTTCTTTCCATCCGACCTCACAGCAGCACCGAACTGCCTCCAGCGACTCCAATTAAACAGCTGCCTTTTGAGTGAAAGATCCATTTTTTCTTCTCTCAAGCTTCTACGTTTCCCGAGTCGAGTTGAGCTTATCGGCCACGTCCTAGAGACCGTTGCGTGGCTTGGAGGCGGAGCTCCGATTCCAGCCACACATCAAAATGGCACCATTTATAACCGGCTCTGTTTTTTTTTTAATTATTCCGACGTTCAGCTTTTAAAAGAGAGAATTCCCCTTCTTCTTGTTACTCTCACCACTGTCCAAAGTTGGCTGTCTGTCAGGTTTCGAAGTCGTCTCAAATAAATTGCATTTCAAACAAAGTCTTTGATGAAAAAAAACCCTCTTATTTATTAAGCATGAACATCCTAATTCCAACTCATCGCAATTTTCTCAGCCAAAACCCTCCTTTTCCTCTCCCCACTCCTCTGCACTCATTGGCCATCTTCCCAGTCACTCTGCCCCTAATCTACTGCTCCCACTCAAAGGAATTTCCCCCCTCCCATCTCATCTCCTAGGTGGTATTCTCTCCAGGGAAAATAAGTAGGTGAAGAGTCAACCGTCCCTTTCCAGATGCCTCGGCTTCTCCTTCTTATGTCAGCATTGGAGTAAGTGCAGCGTGAAATGCTGAGATCCGATGGAAGAGGCAGCTTTTCTTCAGATCGGATACAAACAGGGCTGGGCTTCCAAAACTTTAGCAAGGGGTTATCTGCCTGCTTGCTGGGTGGGCGTGGCCATGGTGGGCGTGGCCTAGTCGGCCTCCTGCACCACGGAGAGGGGCACGTTTTTGCCCTCCCCGGGCTCCAGAGGCTTTTCTCGAGCCCGGGAAGGGCGAAAACTGCCTCCCCAGGCTCCAGGGGCCCTCTGGAGGCTGAAAACAGGCCGGTAGGCTTGTTTTTCGCCCTCCCGAGCCTCCACACACACCCACGTGGGGACTTTTGGGAGGGACAGGGTGGGGTGGGGAGAGCCAGCCAGGAGTCGGATTGGGGGGGTTCTCCGAACTGCATAGAATCTTAACTTAGAGGTTCTCCCGAATCCCTGCGAGCCCCCAGCAGCCCACTCCTGGATACAAGCCAGTCAGCGATCAGGGAAAACCAGCTCAGATGTTTCGTCCTATCGTGGTTTGTTGTTTCAGGGGCCAAAAAGGAAGAAAGGGCAGGCATATCATCATGATGCAACCCCCCCCTCTTTTATCCACAAGCTAAAGGTTGCCTTCAGACACAACAGAATCACAGAGTGGGAAGGGACCTTGGAGGTCATCCAGTCCAACCCCTTCTCACGCAAACTCACTTAACAACTCTTGTTGAGCTCAATTGTGGTCGTGCGTTGAGGAATGCCTGTATTGTTGCAACGTAAACGGTTGGATTCCTGTTATGTATTAATATTTATTGGTTTGTTTTTATCTCTGAATGCAGTTGAACAGAATAACAGAATTGAAAGGGACCTTGGAGGTCATCTAGTCCAACCCCGTTTTCCTGCAGAGATTTTGTTACCAGGCCCAAAAAAAACCCCCAACATCAACCAGGCAGGATAGAGTGAAATTGGCTAAATAACCTTAACCGGCTTTATCCCAACGAGAAATTGTGGAAATTCTTAGATTTGACTTGGTGGAAAATCATCCCAGTTTCCCAGCTGAATTTGTAGTTTAATTTGTCTATGTTTCGTGGAACCGAGGCATGTTTACGATAACTCCTGCCTGCCAAATCTGCTAATCTTCTGCCTGTTGTCGCATGGTGTTGTATAAATAATTTCTGTTCTGTCTTCTTTGGCCTGGCTTAAAATGCTCGGAAGAGGCAAGTGCCATGCCTAGCAGCCGAAGGAATTTTGCTGGTGGTTTCTAAGGCATTTTTTGATGCCTGGGAAAATGATTCTCTGCGTGGATGTTTTTTATTGTGTTCCAGTTGGCTGCGTGGAAGGCACTTTGGAAAAACGTACCATTTGCAAGACGGAAACCAAACCCCAGAAATAGAAGACCCCTACATTCCACCCTTGAACTAACCATCTTCCTTTTATTGCTGCTCTCTTTTTTAATTACTTTATAATATAAACTAAAAAAAAAAATACAAAAGAAAACAGTGGGAAAGTAAAGGAGGGAAAGGGGGAGGGAAGAGTGTAGGGTGAAAGGAAAAAAGAAAGGAAAAAAAGTTGACTTTTAACTCACTTCGGTGCAGGAGAATAAGATAATAGCATCAAACCTCAACTTTTTACTTTTACATAGTAATTTAAACTAGCCATTTCTGTAACAACGAACCTATTCATCAGTAACGCTCGATATAACAATAACAACAACAACAACAACAACAATAATAATAATCTCGAGTCCTAACCAAGGACCTAGGAACCGATATCTTAGTTCCTAGGTCCTTGGTTAGGACTCGAGCTGCTGAGCTATTAACCAGCCTCAAAGACTGTGAATCTCACTACAGATTAAATAATAATAATAATAAATAAATAAAAATAAAAATAAATAAATAAATAAAATAAAATTTCACAAACCGACTACCTACAACGCCATGACCGCGTTGCTAAAATCATTCACTGGAAATTGTGCCAGAAGTTTGGATTTGAGTACAGCAAAAACCACTGGGAACATCAGGTTGAGAAAGTTCTAGAGAATGAGAAACTCACTATCTTGTGGGACTTTAGGATTCAGACTGACAGGCACTTGGTCCACAACACACCTGACATAACGGTAGTTGAAGAGAAAAAAGTATGGTTCATTGACATTGCAATACCTGGTGATGCACGGATTGAAGATAAACAGCAAGAAAAAATCACAAAGTACCGGGACTTGCAAATTGAAGTTGAGCGACTATGGAAAAAGAAATCATGTGTTGTTCCGATTGTAATTGGAGCCCTTGGAGCAATACCCAAAGGGCTACCCCGCTATTTAGAAATTCTAAATTTACCAGACTTGAACATTTTGACTCTACAAAAAACCACCTTACTTGGAACAGCTTACATCCTCCGACGATACCTTAACAGTTCCTAGGTCCTCGGTTAGGACTCGAGCTGCTGAGCTATTAACCAGCCTCAAAGACTGTGAATCTCACTACAGATTAAATAATAATAATAATAATAATAATAATAATAATAATAATAATAATAATAATAATTTTATTTATATACCGCCCTTCTCCCAAAGGACTCAGGGCGGTGTACAGCCAATTTAAAAACATAAATATACAGATATCATAGTTAAAATCAATTAAAACCATTAAATAGTTTTGACCAAATTTTAAAACCCCAAAATTAAAACTCCAATTTAAAATCATTCAATTAGACAGCGCCACCTGTCGGAACAGTAGGGTCTTAAGGGCACAGCGGAAGACCCGGAGGTCAGAGATGTTACGAATGCCTAGGGGCAATTCATTCCAAAGGGCAGGAGCTCCGACAGAGAAGGCTCTCCTCCTGGGTGTCGCCAGCTGACATAACTTGGCCGACGGCACCCTGAGGAGTCCCTCTCTGTGGGAGCGAACTGGTCGGTGGGAGGCTGTCAGTGGCAGAAGGCGGTCCCATAGATACCCTGGTCCTATGCCATGGAGCGCTTTAAAGGTGGTAACCAACACCTTGAATTGCACTCGGAGGACCACTGGGAGCCAGTGCAATGAACTCCTGCTGGAGCTAGGAGGGGCTAGGCTGGATTAGAAGACCTCCAGCTCTAATCTATTCTATTGTGTCAGATTATTCATGAACTGGCAGAGACTTAGTAACCAGGTCAGTCAATAAATAGGCATAGCAACTAAGTCAGCCAATTGGGAGCTGAGGTAGACTGGAGCCAGGGTGTGTCTTAGTCTGCAGCTCCTGAGTCTGTGCTGAGAATTGAAACTGAAACCAGTGTGTGTGAACTTGTCTGCTCTGCTGAAATGAAACTAACTGTTCTCTCCTGCCTGGTGTTGTAAGTGCTCCTACGTTGAAGAAGAATCTATATTGGTACTGTAAATACTTCATCTGTTATTATCTGTATATAAAGAAGTTAATGAACCCAGATGAATCAGTTATCCGCGTACGCTTCTGGATTTTATTTTTGCAAGAAACTCTTGACACATTGTCTATGGAGATTCTCAGTCCTCCAGAATAGAATAGAGCTTAAGACCTTGGAGGTCTTCTAGTCCACCCCCCTGCTTAAGCAGGAGACCCTATACCATTTGAGACAAATGACTGTTCAGTCCCTTTTTTAAAACCTCCAGTGATGAAGCATCCCACGGCTTCTGAAGGGAACTTCTGTTCCACTGCTTAATTGTCCTTTAATTTGACCTTAATAGTTTTGAGCCTCAGAAACTGGCCACCAATATCTTCATTTTTAAAAAAAAAAACATGTTGTACAAATTGAAGGGGTCCATGTTTGTGTTTGTGTGTGGGTTTTGGGGGAGGGGGTTAGTCAATCCTGATTATTGTATTTCACATTAGTGTCCATTTCATGCGTGTTTCTGTTTATTCTTGGTTTTAACTGAAGGAGCCTGGATAGCTCAGCAGACTAAGCACTGTAATTAAAACCCAGCTGTCTGCAATTACTGCTAGTTCGAATCTCGCCAGGCTCAAGGTTGACTCAGCCTTCCATCCTTTCTAAGGTAGGTAAGTTGAGGACCCAGTTTGTGGGGGCAATAAGCTGACTTTGTATAAAATATAGAAAAGTATGAAGGCTATTGCTTAACGCATTGTAAGCTGCCCTGAGTCTCTGGAGAAGGGCAGCATATAAATCAAATTAAAGAAAGAAAGAAAGAAAGAAAGAAAGAAAGAAAGAAAGAAAGAAAGAAAGAAAGAAAGAAAGAAAGAAAGAAAGAAAGAAAATTCAGCTGTCTGCAATTACTGCAAGTTCGAATCTCACCCGGCTCAAGGTTGACTCAGCCTTCCATCCTTTCTAAGGTAGGTTAAATGAGGACCCAGATTATGGGGGCAATAAGCTGACTTTGTATAAATATACAAAAGTATGACAATGCTTAGGGCATTGTAAGCTGCCCTGAGTCTCCAGAGAAGAGCGGCATATAAATCAAATTAAAAAACAAAAAGACTTTTTTTAAAACCCACCTTTCTTCTTAAAGGAAAATGTTGAAAACAAAACCCTACAACTAAGATGCTATTGATGATTTAAAAGGCCTCTGAGCAAAATTGCTATTTATTCCAAGGTTTTTTTTTCAAAAGGGAACTTTTTTTAATCCTTCAAATGTTTGCTCTCCATCCTGGGTGATGTAAATCGGCCGCAGAGTTTGATCTAGCATTTGCTAAAGTCGATATAGTGTCTGTTGACATCAAAAGGAAACGGGTCTGAGATGCTAACCTTCAAGTCCTCCGCGCCTGAAGTTATGGATTACTGCAGAATTAGCCATTTGGCCAACGCCCTTGGTCTAATACATATAAAGAACATTTGCTGGAACTGCGTATGTCTAGTCTGATGAACAGAAGGACCAGGGTGACAGGATAGCATTCTTCCAATATCTGAGGGGCTGCCACGATGAGGAGGGGGTCAAATTATTCTCCAAAGCACCTGAGGGCAGGACAAGAAGCAACAGGGGCGGGGGGGGGGGGACTCACCAAGGAGAGAAGCAACCTAGAACTAAGGAGGAATTTCCTGACACTGAGAACAATTAACCAGTGGAACAACTGGCCTCCAGAAGCTGTAAATTTTTAAGAAAATATTGGATAACCCTTTGTCTGAAGTGGTGTAAGGTTTCCTGCCTAAGCAAGGGGTTGGACTAGAAGACCTCCAAGGTCCCTTCCAACTCTGTTAATCTGTAATCTATAACCCTCCAAGGTTTATTCTATTCTATTCTATTCTATTCTATTCTATTCTATTCTATTCTATTCTATTCTATTCTATTCTATTCTATTCTATTCTATTCTATTCTATTCTACTCTACTCTACTCTACTCTACTCTACCCTACCCTACCCTACCCTACCCTACCCTACTCTATTCTACTTCTATTCTACTTCTATTCTACTCTACTTTACTCTACTCTACCCTACCCTACTCTATTCTACTTCTATTCTAACTCTACTCTACTCTACTCTACTCTACTCTACTCTACTCTACTCTACTCTACCCTACCCTACCCTACCCTACCCTACCCTACCCTAACCTACTCTATTCTATTCTACTTCTATTCTACTCTACTCTACTCTACTCTACTCTACTCTACTCTACTCTACTCTACTCTACTCTACTCTACTCTACTCTATTCAATAGAATAGAATGGAATGGAATGGAATGGAATGGAATGGAATGGACTAGACTGGACTGGACTGGACTGGAATGGAATGGAATGGAATGGAATGGAATGGAATTACAGAACAGAACAGAACAGAACAGAACAGAACAGAATATGCAATGGAATAAGAATAGAATAGAATAGAATAGAATAGAATGGAATGGAATGGAATGGAATGGAATGGAATGGAATGGAATGGAATGGAATGGAATGGAATAGAATAGAATAGAATAGAATAGAATAGAATAGAATAGAATAGAATAGAATAGAAAATAAATAGGAATAGAAGAGAAGATAATATAAATAAGAGAAGAGAAGAGAAGAGAAGAGAAGAGAAGAGAAGAGAAGAGAAGAGAAGAGAAGAGAAGAGAAGAGAAGAGAAGAGAAGAGAAAATAAATAGGAATAGAAGAGAAGAGAATATAAATAAGAGAAGAGAAGAGAATATAAAGAAGAGAAGAGAAGAGAAGAGAAGAGAAGAGAAGAGAAGAGAAGAGAAGAGAAGAGAAGAGAAGAGAAGAGAAGAGAAAATAAATAGGAATAGAAGAGAAGAGAATATAGAGAAGAGAAGAGAAGAGAAGAGAAGAGAAGAGAATATAAATAAGAGAAGAGAAGAGAAGAGAAGAGAAGAGAAGAGAAGAGAAGAGAAGAGAAGAGAAGAGAAGAGAAGAGAAGAGAACCCCTGCAAACCCCTTGCAGCTTACCCCTAGTTCAACCCTAAGTACAAATATTCTCCTTTTATCGCCTCCCTTCCCAGTCTGGCTACGGACTGCAGTTCAAACTTCATCAGAACGCAAGCAAACTAGAACAAAAATAAACCGATGTATTAATCTTAGCTCCACCGCAGGACAACTACAGTTACTGTCTTGTGTACGGTAAACACAGCAGCGCTCGGCTCCCTTGTGACAAACCCGGAGAAGAATTGGCATGATCTTAAATCAATACCCGAACATGTGTTTTTAATAGACTTGTGCTAACAAGAGACTTTCAAACACACGGGGGGGGGGGGGGGGGGGGTGAAGGTCACATTTTTAGAATAACATCTCAATGCTGAGCCCTGAAGTTTAAAAAAAGAAAAAGAAAATGGGAGGCATCATTATTGTGGGTTTAGTCAGAAAACCCCAGCTGAAAATCAGAAGGATGAAAATATCAGAACCGGGACAAGGCAAATTTATTTATTTATTTGAATTTTAAAACCAACTTTATTTGATATAAACAGATAAAAGATAAAAAAGAAAAAAGTTATAAAAACAATCTTAAGGCTAAAAACGAAGTACAATTCAATATTACTTATGTTCTAATATTGCTAAGCGAAAGTTTTCTATCTATAACATTTCAATATATGACCATATATATACATTTATCTTCACTTGGTGTAATATATTTATGTTGACGGTGTAAATTTACTAACTTTGGTTTCTTGATGTGTTTAACCTCTGGTTTTTTTCCCCTTGTTTGTCAATCCATTCATACCATCTATTCCAAATTTGATAATAGTGTGAGTCTTCCTTGTTTTTTAATTTTAGAGTTAATCTATCCATCTCTGCGCACCTATATATTTTATGAATTATTTGTTCTTCTGTTGGCAACTTTTCTAATTTCCAATGCTGAGCTAGGGTTAATCTTGCTGCTGTAATTATGTGTAGTGTGATATATTTTATTTCTTTTTTAGTTTCTTTTTAAAGTATACCTAATAAAAAGATTTCGGGCTTTAGGTCTATTTTTTCTTCTGTTATTTCTGTTATCCATTTTCCAATTTTCATCCAGAATTTTTTTACTTTTGGGCAGAGCCACCAAAGATGATAAAATGTTCCTGGGGCTTGTCTGCATTTCGGGACAAGGCAAATTTAATGCGGTATGCTTTTTTCCTTCGGGGCAGAAAATTAATTAGGGGTATGATGGCTAACCTTTTTGTCATGAAGTGCCAAAAATGAGGGGAGCCCCCACGCATGTATGCACAACCCCCTCTGCGCTTCCCCCACTTTTAGCACCGTAGGCCCGGTAGGCCCATTTTTCGCTCTATCCAGGCTCCAGAGCCTTTCTAGGAACCTGGGGAGGGTGAAAACTGCCTCCCTCCGCCCCGCCCCGGAAGCCTTCCAGAGGCTGGAAACGGCCTGTTTGCCGACTTCCCGGGGCCCAGAAAGCCCGAAAATCAGCTGGCCGGCGCACACTTCAACTCTCAGAGGTCCACAAGTCTTAAAGCTGCCAAGTTTGAAGACCTCTGGAGTAGATCCTGCAAAGGTGTTGTGGCTGTAAAACCAATTATTGCTAGGAGGGTTAATTAAGATTTGCACACAAGTGTCCCGGACGCCCCAGATTAAAATTCATTACGAACGATGCTGCAAATGAAAAGGAGAAGCAATATGTTCATTTATGGCTTGTTGTACTGGCAAGGGTTGTGTTCCCAAATGTTGTGGTTGGCTCTTCTTTGGGGAAAGTATGAATAACTAAGAAGGCATGGGATAATTAATCTCTGTGGGTGCATCTGGGGGAAGGATGGGAGAGGCTGCTCTTGCTCCGTCTCGGAGCGGGTTAAAACATACGAAACTGCGATCTGTGGCAACACCAACTGTTTTGCAAGGGGTTTTCATTCATAAGTGCTGCTGTCGTTTTCTTTCTGCGTTTTCTTTCTGTTTTTAAACGTCAACGTTCGTTGAGGATGGACTTGGTAACCCAGCTAAAGCTGCCTGTTCATCTATCTGATCAGTCCAAGAAATGTTTATGCTGTATTATCTTGCCTGGAATATCCTCCTCCTCTTCTTCTTCTTCTCCTCTTCTTCTCCTCCTCCTCATCTTCCTCCTTTCTTCTTCTTCTCCTTCTTCTTCTCCTCTTCTTTCTCCTCCTCCTCCTCTTCTCCTTCTTCTCTTCCTCCTCTTCTTCTCCTTCTTCTGCTCCTTTCTTCTCCTCTTCTTCTCTTCCTCCTCCTCCTCCTCCTTTCTTCTTCTCCTTCTTCTTCCTTTTCCCCTTCTTCTTCTCCTTCTGCTCCTCCTTCTTTCTTCTTCTCCTTCTTCTTCTCCTCTTCTTTCTCCTCCTCCTCCTCTTCTCCTTCTTCTCTTCCTCCTCTTCTTCTCCTTCTTCTGCTCCTTTCTTCTCCTCTTCTTCTCTTCCTCCTCCTCCTCCTCCTTTCTTCTCCTCCTTCTTTTTCCTTCTCCCCTTCTTCTTCTCCTTCTGCTCCTCCTTCTTTCTTCTTCCTCTTTTCTCCTCCTCCTCCTTTCTTCTTCTTTTCCTTCTTCTTCCTCTTCCTCTTCTTCTCTTCTTCTCCTTTCTTCTTCCTCTTTTCTCCTCCTTCTCCTCCTCTTCCTCCTTTCTTCTTTTCCTTCTTCTTTTTCTTCTTCTCCTCTTCTTCTCCTTCTGCTCCTTTCTTCTTCTTTGTCTTTTCTCCTCCTCCTCTTCTTCTCCTTCTCCTTCTTCTGCTCCTTTCTTCTCCTCTTCTTCTCTTCCTCCTCCTCTTCCTCCTTTCTTCTTCTTCTCCTTCTTCTTCCTTCTCCCCTTCTTCTTCCTTCTCCCCTTCTTCTCCTTCTGCTCCTCCTTCTTTCTTCTTCCTCTTTTCTCCTCCTCCTCCTTTCTTCTTCTTTTCCTTCTTCTTCCTCTTCCTCTTCTTCTCCTCTTCTCTTCTTCTTCTCCTTTCTCCTTCCTCTTTTCTCCTCCTCCTCCTCCTCTTCCTCCTTTCTTCTTTTCCTTCTTCTTCCTCTTTTTCTCCTCCTCTTCTTCTTCTCCTTCTGCTCCTTTCTTCTTCTTTATCTTTTCTCCTCCTCCTCCTCCTCCTTCTTGCCTTTGACTTCTAGCAACTACTTTGACAAGACCTTCAAATAAGAGGTTCACCTAGAAGACCTACGATTCTATGTCCTATGGTTCAAGGGCACCCAGCCAGCTTTGTCCCCAACATGGGACTAGAACTCCCAGTCTCCCAGTTTCTAGGTTGGATCCCTCATCAAACAGGCCCTCCGGCTGTGCTTCCCCCCTGATGACACATCCACATTCCTAGGATTTCTTGACAACCGGGCAGAGGTGACTCGTCATTTTATTTGGGGATATTTGTTCCCACTTCCTCTGCTCACCTCCTGTCCCGAGATCTCCTGGTGGTCTCCCATCCCAAGGCTAACTAACAGGCCTGGCACTGAATCAGTCACAATCCGAATCGAGCTGGAAGGGACCTTTGGAGGTCTTGTAGTCCAGCCCTTTGCTCAAGCAGGAGATCTCGCTTGATAGATCCTGTCAGAAAGTTGCAAATTGGATCACATGATCCCAAGGACACTGCAACCGTCATAAATGCATGGCAGTTGCAAAGAGTTCGAGTCACGGGGGATGCCTACAAGGGTCGTTAAGTGTGAAAAACAGTCCTAGCTCGCTGTTTTTGGTGTCTTTGTAACTTCGGTCACTAAACGAATAGTCGTTATATGGAGGACTCTCTGTTGAGGTGCAAGTTTGGCCTGCAGAGAAAGTTCTTGAAGCCTTGTTCTTTACCGCCATCTAGCGGCCACTTTGATTATTGCAGCCCCCCCAGGTCTTTCATATTTGACAAGGGGACTGGGAAGGAGGGAAAATGGAAGAATTGAAAGGGATTTGAACAAGACCCCTGCATGGTCCCATGAGGCCCCTGGCCGAATGCCCGTCCTGAAAGAGAGGGAGAGAGGGAGGAACAATGGAAGGAAAGCAAAGGAAAGGTGATAGAAAAGAGGGAAGGGGGGAGAAAGGCAAAGAAAAGAAGAGAAAGAGAAAAGTTTACAAAGGAAATGTGGCCTTCCGAGGAAAGAGAGAGGGGGTAGGAACAAGGGAAGGAGAAAGTGATAGAAAAGAGAGAAGGAGAAAGTAAAGAAAAGAAAGAGAAAATGTTTGCAAAGCAGCGCGACTCACAGGAAAGAAAGAGGGAGAGAGAGAGAGGAACAATGGAAGGAAAACAAAGGAAAAAGTTATAGAAAAGAGAGACGGAAAGAGAAAGAGAGGGAGAGTAAGGGCAAAGTTTCCATCCAAGGAAAGAGAGAGAGAGGGAGGAACAAGGGAAGGAAAAAGTGATAGAAAAGAGAGAAGGAGAAAGGAAAGGAAAGGAAAAGTTTGCAAAGCGTGACTCAGAGGAAAGAAAGAGAAAGAAAGGGAGGAACAAGAGAAGGAAAAGGTGATAGAAGGAGAAAGGAAAGGAAAGAAAGAAAAAGTTTGCAAAGCAGACAACTTACAGGAAAGAAAGAGGGAGGGAGGAACGAGGAAGGAAAAGATGATAGAGAAAAGAGGAAGGAGGGAGAAAGCCAAAGAGAAGGAGCGAAAGGGCAAAGTTCGCAAAGCAGCGAGACAGGGAGGGAGAGAGAGAGAGAAGGTGAGAAGGAGGGAGAGAGAGGGGGAGTAGGAACAAGGGAAAGAAAAAGTGACAGAAAGAGAAGGAGAAAGGAAAGAAAGAAAAAAGTTTGCAAAGCAGCGTGACTCAGAGGAAAGAAAGAGGGAGGGGGAGGAGAGAGGGAGGAACAAGGGAAGGAAAAAGTGATAGAAAAGAAAGAAGGAAGGAGAAAGAAAAGGAAAGAGAAAAGATTGCAAAGCAGCATGACTCAGAGGACAGAAAGAGAGAGGGAGGGAGGAACAAGGGAAGGAAAAAGTGACAGAAAGAGAGGGAAAAAGGAAAGAAAGAAAAAAGTTTGCAAAGCAGGGTGACTCAGAGAAAAGAAAGAGGGAGGGGGAGAGAGAGAGAGAGGGAGGAACAAGGGAAGGAAAAAAGTGATAGAAAGAGAAGGAAGGAGAAAGGAAAGAAATAAAAAGATCGCAAAGCAGCATGACTCAGAGGACAGAAAGACAGAGGGAGGGAGGAACAAGGGAAGGAAAAAGTGACAGAAAGAGAGGGAAAAAGGAAAGAAAGAAAAAAAGTTTGCAAAGCAGGGTGACTCAGAGAAAAGAAAGAGGGAGGGGGAGAGAGAGAGAGAGGGAGGGAGGAACAAGGGAAGGAAAAAAGTGATAGAAAAGAGAGAAGGAAGGAGAAAGGAAAAAAAAGAGAAAAAGTTTGGCAAAGGCAGTGAGGCCTTCCGAGGAAAGAGGGAGAGGGAGGGAAGGAGAGGGAGGAACAAGGGAAGGAAAAAGTGATAGAAAAGAAAGAAGGAAGGAGAAAGAAAAGGAAAGAGAAAAGATTGCAAAGCAGCATGACTCAGAGGACAGAAAGAGAGAGGGAGGGAGGAACAAGGGAAGGAAAAAGTGACAGAAAGAGAGGGAAAAAGGAAAGAAAGAAAAAAGTTTGCAAAGCAGGGTGACTCAGAGAAAAGAAAGAGGGAGGGGGAGAGAGAGAGAGAGGGAGGAACAAGGGAAGGAAAAAAGTGATAGAAAGAGAAGGAAGGAGAAAGGAAAGAAATAAAAAGATCGCAAAGCAGCATGACTCAGAGGACAGAAAGACAGAGGGAGGGAGGAACAAGGGAAGGAAAAAGTGACAGAAAGAGAGGGAAAAAGGAAAGAAAGAAAAAAAGTTTGCAAAGCAGGGTGACTCGGAGAAAAGAAAGAGGGAAGGGGAGAGAGAGAGAGGGGGGGGGAGGAACAAGGGAAGGAAAAAAGTGATAGAAAAGAGAGAAGGAAGGAGAAAGGAAAAAAAGAGGGAAAGCTTGCAAAGGCAGTGAGGCCTTCCGAGGAAAGAGGGCCAGGGAGGGAGGGAGAGGGAGAAACAAAGGAAGGAAAAAAGTGTTAGAAAAGAGAGAAGGAGAAAGAAAAGAAAGAGGAAAAGTTTGCAAAGCAGCGAAAGAGAAAGAAAGGGAGGAACAAGAGAAGGAAAAAGTGATAGAAGGAGAAAGAAAAGAAAAGAAAGAGGAAAAGTTTGCAAACAGCGTGACTCACGGGAAAGAAAGAAAGAAAGAAAGAAAGAAAGAAAGAAAGAAAGAAAGAAAGAAAGAAAGAAAGAAAGAAAGAAAGAAAGAAAGAAAGAAAGAGGCTGCGCGGCGTCTCTTCCCAGCTGGCCGCCCGTCGGGGAAGCAGCCGCCGGCCTTTAAAAGCCCAGCCGGCCGCCTGGAGCCTCGGCCCCGCTTCAGACGCCGCCGCCGCCCCTCGGGCTCCTTCGGGAGAGGCGAAGCCGACAGGAGGCTCGGAGAAGGACCGGCCGTCGGGTGGGTGGACTGGACTGGACGCGCGTGGGTCTCCCCGCCCTTTGCAGGGACTGGAGGAGAAGCTAAGAGCAAAGAAAAAATTCCTTCCTTCCTTCCTTCGAATTATTTGTTATAAAATAATTTATGATATTTTCTTATAATCATATTTATAATGATTTATGTATATATTATATTTTTATATATTATATTTATGATACATATTAAATATTGTATTTTAATAATCATATAATAAATATTTTATTTATTATAAAATAATAGAATATTATTAATAACGCCCCCCCAAACGCCACCCAATCTGTCTTTATGTTGCAACTGATGAACTGAGAAAACTTATTTCCAAAGCTAGGAGTAATTTTGTTAAGAATCTGCTGTTGAAACTGAACATGTAATAGGGTTTAATAAAAGCTTAATATAGAAAAAAGAAGAAGAAGAATATGATTATAATGTAGAAACCCTGACATGATATATATATATATATATATATATATATATATATATATATATATATATATATATATATATATATATATATATATATATATATATATATATATATATATATATATATGATATGCAATATCAATAGAGAATATTTGGTTGGAGTTCAGCTCATTTGGCCTTTTTGAAGGAAATTGGAATTATTGAGTTTTAACCCAAATTCTCTCCTTCTTCCCTTCCTTTCATCATTCCTCCCTCCTTTCTTTCTTTCTTTCTTTCTTTCTTTCTTTCTTTCTTTCTTTCTTTCTTTCTTTCTTTCTTTCTTTCTTTCTTTCTTTCTTTCCTTCCTTCCTTCCTTCCTTCCTTCCTTCCTTCCTTCCTTCCTTCCTTCCTTCCTAATTTTATCCCGTCTTTTATTATTTGTGTAAAATAACTTTAAGGCCTTGGACATTCCTAACACTCCTTCCTCTTTGCCCCAAAACAACAACAATCCTTTGAGGTAGGCTGGACTGAAAGCGAGGGACTGGCCCAAAGTCACTTAGCCAGCTTTCATGGCTAAGGTGGGACTAGAACTCCCCTCCACCTGGTGATTGGTTCCGGGACAGCTTTCGTGGCTAAAACAATACTAGAACTCACGGTCTCCCAGTTTATAGCTTGGGACCTTAAGAATGAGATAATTTCTTCGCTTTTCCCCCCTTTTCCTTTCTCCCCTTCCTCCCTCTTTTCTTTCTTCTTTTTTAATTTTCTCTCTCTCTCTTTTTTGCTTTCTCCTTCCTCCCCTCCTTTCTATCTCCTTTCCTTTGCTTTCCTTCCATTCTTCCTTCCTTTCTCCTTCTGTTTCTTTCTTTCTCTCTCTCTCTCTCTCTCTTTCTGTTTCTTCTCCTCTCTCCTCTCCAGCGGCTTTAAAAGAAATAATTGGTGGTGGATTGGGTGCATCAAATCAATGTGAACTTTTATTTATTTATTATTTATTTATTTATTTAATTTTTATACCGCCCTTCTCCCGGAGGACTCAGCTGCAATAAAACAACATATAGTACAAAATTTAAAAACACTTTAAAAACAATTTGGCCCCAGATTAAAACTCGACGATTAAAACGATTGTTGAGCATATGGCTGGATCCTCTCCAGATCGCCCCGAAGTTCAGATCACCTCTGTGATTCGGTCCATTTGCTAACGTCTCTTTCCTTCTCTTCTCTTTCCTTCCATTTTTCCCAACATCATGGATTGCTCAACAAAATTTGGACTTTCCATAAACACATCCAAAATACAATAGCCTTTTTTTTTTAAAGTAACTAGTCATTTTTTAATGGAACATGAACAAGAAAAAAAGAAAAACCATCATTGACGCAAAGATATAATATCAGTAATTAGACCAAATTATCCAGTTATGGCTCAGGCTATCCTAGATGGAAAATTAACTGTAAAAAAACAAAAGAGGAGGGTTGTTTTTGAAAAAAGTTTTTTTATTTTTAAACAAAACTTAAAACAACCATCATCCGTTACAATTACAGAAAGTGTATCGATCGGTTACAAATCTTTTGTGCTTAATCCCATATCTATAGTCTCATTTACCAATTATTTAACAATGGCTTATCTCCCATTAAAAAAAAACCCACTTTATGTATTTTATTATTACATCCATTTCATATTTCATTTCCAGGCTTTATTATCTAGCCATTGGTAAAATAAGTCCCATATCAAGTAATATTGTTTATCTTCCTGTTCTCTAATTTCAAATGTCAATTTGCTCATTTCAGCAATTTCCAAAATTTTCTTAATAACATCATCACCAGTATGATGCGCTCTTAAGATCTTTTTATTTCACCAGGCCTAACCTCTCTTCCTCTTTTAGTGTTTAAATTTAAATCTGTTTTAAATTGTGTGGGGTGTTTTAATTCTGTCTGGGCCAAATTTATTTAATTTGATTTTATTTGGGCTTTTAAATTTTGTATACGTGTATTTTTATTGTTGGCTGTTCGCCGCCCTGAGTCCTTCGGGAGTAGGGCGGTATATAAATCTAATAAACCTAAACCTAGGTATCTTCTCTCCTTTCCAGTTTTTAGCAAATACAATTCTAAGAGGAGATTATTTTTTTTAACCATAAGGGGAAATGTTTTAAAGAGGTTTTAGAAGGTCTGAGTTGGATGCCAAAGTCTCCATCATTTTTTATTTTTTTGTTTTTTCAAACTACCATGAATGATAATTCAAACCTGGTGATTTGAATTCAAATCTGTGCCTCAAGTGAGTTGACTTGTATGTTTTCTGGATCACTGCAAACAAACAGGAAAAAAAAACCTTCCTTTTTTTGGTTGTTTTGATAGGTGACTCTGAAAACCACTTGCACTTTTTCCTTTTTCAAATTTCGGAAGTATGTTTTCTCTCCTTCAGTTTGCCAAACGTTTTTTATCATCACTTCTCCGTTTCTCTTTTGCAGCAATTTAAGGATACAAGTAGTCAGCAACGTAGGAGGACTAACTGAGCCTGCAATTCCTGTGGTAAGTTGTGATCATTGTTAAGCGGGTCGTCACATGCCAACACCCGATTTTGAAATCTTTCCGCGGTCATTAAACAAGCTTGACGGTCATAAAGCCGACACTACAGTTGTGAAGCAACACATTGCTTGCTATGGGGCGTCTTCGCACTCACGTTATTGTGGGGCGCTGCAGAAAGCCGTAAACGCGGGGCAGTCGCTGAGTCCCTAAATCGTGGCGCCATGACCTCAGGAGAGGCCCATCCAGTGGTGAAATCCAATTTTTTTTTACTACTGGCTCTGTGGGCGTGGCTTGGTGGGCATGGCAGGGGAAGGATATTGCAAAATCCCCATTCCCACCCTACTCCTGGGGGGGAAAGGATACTGGAAAATCCCCATTCCCACCCCACACCTGGGGGGAAGATGCTGCAAAATCTCCATTCCCACCCACTCCTGGGGGAAGGATGTTGCAAAATCTCCATTCCCTCCCCACTCCAGAAGTGATATTTGCCGGTTCTCCAAACTGCTAAAAATTGCTGCTGGATTTCACCCCTGGGCCCATCGATCACGATTAACCACAACTAAACGATGGAATAAATGAATTAACCACTATTAATGGAACAAATTCCCTTTGAAAATTGTGGGTGCCCCAAACTCTGGAGGCCTTTTAAGAAGAGACTGGACTAGCCATCTATCAGAAACGGTATAGGTCTCCTATAAGAGGAAGGGGTTGGACTAAATGGCCTCGAAAGTCCCTTCCTCCTCTTGTCACTGTTACTTAGAACTTTGAATCCAGATTGTTAAGTAGCTTTTTGGGCAAGTCTGTTAATAAAATTTGAATAACGTTTTGGGGATTTAGGAAGTGACTTCTTTACGTATCATTAATTCACTCAGTTGATAGTCTTGCGTATTTATTTCCAGTGTCTCTTAAAATGTTAAAATGTGCTAGGTTGTTGGCTAGGCTATACGGTTCGTGGGATTTATTTATTTATTTATTTATTTTTGCACCCCATGGATAGCAGAAAAACTCTTTACCTTGCGATTATCAACCTTATTATAATTGGTTCCTGCGGGAATGTAAATTTTAACCGGTAACTAAAACCCCAGTTTGAGAAGGAATAGCCCGGCCTTTGTTCAAAGCGAGATGCCTCTGAAATGTTAATGTGCATCGAACAGGAAGCTTTAAAAATCCCCTCCGGAGTCTTAACAGCTATCCAAATAATATAGATTTTCAGGAACACCTTTTGGAGTGGGAAAAGCTGGGCTGCTTAATGAGGAAGATCAACTGGGTAATAATGAGACCTGTTTACATTTCGCATGATGATGAGGCCCCTTTGAAGACACTGGATCTATTCAAAGGATCAATTCTTTAATCAATCAGAAGAGAGCTGAAAGGTCCAGCCCTCTGCAGGAGATTCTATACCGCATCAGACAATGGCTGTCCAGACTTAAAAACTTCCACTGATGGAATTTCTGGTGGCAAACTCTTCCACTGATTAATTGTTCTCACTGTCAGGAAATTTCTCCTTAGTTCTAAATTGCTTCTCTCCTGGATTCGTTTCCATCCGTTGCTTCTTGTTCTACCCTCAGGTGCTTTGAAGAAAAGTTTAACTCCCTCTTCTTTGGGGCAACCCCTCAAATATTGGAAGACTGCTATCAGGTCTCCCCTAGTCCTTCTTTTTATTAGATTAGCCATACCCCAAACCTGCAGCCATAAATTTTAGTCTCCAGGCCTTTGATCATCCTAGTTCCTCTTCTCTGAACTTTTTCCAAAGGCTCAACATCGTTTTTGTCATATGGTGACCAATATTGGTTGCCCTACTCCAGGTGTGCTCTTACTAAGCCTTCATAAAGTGGTACTAATCCTTCACTGGATCTTGATTCTATGCCTCCGTTTATACAACCCAGGATTGTACTGTAGTCTATGAGTGACTTACCCATAAAGCTATTCTATTGTTGCTCGAACCTGCTCATTTTATGATGTGTGAACTTCTCGAAGTTGGTAGGTTGGTAGGGCATGGGGGCTCAGCAGACTAAAAAGCATGGTGATTAATACCAGCTGTCTGCAATTACTGTAAGTTCGAATCTCACCAGGCTCCAGGTTGACTCAGCCTTCCATCCTTTCTAAGGTAGGTAAATTGAGTACCCAGTTTGTGGGGGCAATAAGCTGACTTTGTATAAAATATACAAAAGTATGAAGGCTGTTGCTTAACGCATTGTAAGCCACCCTGAGTCTCCGGAGAAGGGTGGCATATAAATCAAATTAAAACGAAAAACGAGAAATGCCGAGCTATACGAGAAGATGCACGCCATAAAATCATAAAGAGTCCTAGGCCTGGAAGGGACCATGGAGGTCATCTAGGGCAACCCCCCGCCCAAGACAAAGAACCAGAGGTGAAATGCTCTCGGTTTGGATCGGATTGCCCGATTCGGTAGCGATGATGGGTGGTTCGGAGAACCGGTAGCAAAAATTCCTGTTCCTCCCCATGCCCAGCTGAGCCACGAGATCATCAGAGGCTGTTTGTTTTTTTTTACTTTTTTTTTTTACAACCACTTTGGCCAAAAAAATGCTTTTAAAAGTAAAAAAAAAAGCCTCTGATGATCATGCTGCTTAGCTGGGATCATCAGAGGCTTTTAAAGGCGTTTTTTTCTGCAACCTCTTCGGCCGAAGGGGTTGTAGAAAAAATAAACGCCTTTAAAAGCTTCTGGCGACTCCAGCTGAGTTGCTTGATCATCAGAGGCTTCTAAAAGCATTTTTTTCTGCAACCTCTTAAGATTATAGAAAAAATGCTTTTAAAAGTAAAAAAAAAAAGTTGGCCATGCCCATCCAGTCACATTACTCCCCCCATCACCACCAAGCCATGCCCACAGAACCGGTAGCAACAAATTTTAAATTTCACCCCTGCAAAGGACCTTATTACATCTCACACAAAGGGCTGTGCAGGTTTGTTAGTTTTTTTATTGAAAAACTCCAGGGATGGAGCATGCAAAACCTTTTTCCAGCAAGTAGAGCCTGCTGCACATGTGAGCTGCTGGAAGGATCCCTTCCAATTTTTTTTTTAAAAAAACGCTTCCGGGGAGTGTTGATGTGCTTACTAGCTTTAAAATTCTGCACAGAATACAATAGAGCAGGGGTCTCCAACCTTGGCAGCTTTAAGACTTGAGGACTTCAGTTCCCAGAACTCTGGGAATTGAAGTCCATAAGTCTTATAAGTTGCCAGGGTTGGAGACCCCTGCAATAGAGTTAGAGACTTCTAGAAATAATTGCAGCAAAGGATCTTATTCCCTTTGCCAAAATAGCAGAGAACAAAATCCATTTTATTGCATTGGATTTTTTTAAAAAAAAGCTGTATTTTGACCTTTTCCTTGGAATCATTCAAATCACTTCTAGGCATGCAAAGAGGAAGGAGTTATTCTCCCATGTTTTGCTTCGTGCCATTTCCCCAAGGAGCCTTCGTAACTTGCAAAAGGCAATAAGTAAATCCGTTTATTTGGTCTCGGTTCACCCCCAAGTCCTTCTAACTTCCTTAGCTAATTCTTCCTGCTTTGAGGGGAAGGTGGGGAAACGAGAACAGTTTTTGGGGGCAGAAAGTCACTGCATAAAGTTAATTTGCATGATTAGAAAAAGCCAAGGGAGAAGATAAAACATAGAATCAGATCTCTCTCTCTTTTTTTTAATTTTTTTTATTTTTTTATTTTTTAATTTGATTTATATGCCGTCCTCCTCCGGAGACTCAGGGCGGCGTTAAGCAATAGCCTTCATACTTTTGTATATTTTATACAAAGTCAGCTTATTGCCCCCACAATCTGGGTCCTCATTTTATCTACCTTGGAAAGGATGGAAGGATGAGTCAATCTTGAGCCTGGTGAGATTCAAACTTACAGTAATTGCAGGCAGCTGTTCTTAATAACAGTGCTTTAGTCTGCTGCGCCACGAGGCTCTTAAGAACCTCTGTTGCTTCTTGTCTTTCCCTCTGGATTTTTGGGGAATAGATTTGATCCCCTCTTCTCTGTGACAGCCTCTCAAATTTTGAAAGACAGCGATCTCTATATCGCCTCTAATTCTTCTCTTCGTTAGGCTGGTCACTCCTAGTTCTCTCACCCGTCCTTCCGGTGTTTTAGCCTCCAGCCCTCTCCCGGTCAAAGGAAACATCTGCAATCCAAATTGCCAAGCTCGGAGCTCAAACCAGCATCATAACCGGAAATAAATGTTGGTTTCCATAAGAAAAAGCTTCTTAGTTGCGGACACATGACCAATGGAAAGTGCAAATGGCCAGAAATGGAAGCCAGTTGCCGAATGCCCAAAATTCAGTCATGAGACCATGGGGCGAGGGGGTGGGGGTGGGGGGAGGCAATCTCAGATGTCGTAACTTCGGAACCAGGTCATAAGTACCTTTTGAAAGGTCCATCCTGACTTCAAATGGTTGCTAAGCGACCAGTTATAAGTCTTGGGACCATCTGAATATGTTGGTTCTGGACCGAGTGGTGGGATTCAACTTTTTTTTTTTTACTACCGGTTCTGGGGGCGTGGCTTGGTGGGCGTGGTGTGGCTTGGTGGGCGTGGCTTGGTGGGCATGGCAAGGGAAGGATACTGCAAAATCTCCATTCCCACCCCTCTCTGGGGCCAGCCTGAGGTGGTATTTGCTGGTTCTCCGAACTATTCAAAATTTCCGCTGAACCCAGGAGTGGGGAGGGAATGGGGATTTTGCAGTATCCTTCCCCCTGGAGTGGGGTGGGAATGGAGATTTTACAGTATCCTTCCCCTGCCACGCCTACCAAGCCACGCTCACAGAACTGGTAGTAAAAAAAAAATGGATTTCACCACTGCTTTAATTTTGTTAGGCCATAAAATAACTTTGCTCCATCGTTGTTGTTTTTTTTTTAAAGTATGCCTACATTTTTGCTTTTCTTGCAGTATTGGCTTTCTATACCTACCCTCCACATCCGCAGGTATGATATTTGCAAAAACTTTATTTTTCTAAGCCCGCCTTACTTTCTTTTTTTCTTTCCTTTCCTCCCTCTGTGTTAAATAATCCATCATTTCTCTAGGCGCTGGGTTCATTTGCCATGCAAAAATCAGTTCGGGGGGGGGGGGGAATGTTATTATTGATATGTATAATTATCCTCCGGCAGCAGATGAAAGACGTCGGGAGCGTTGCTACGTGAGGGATAACTGTGGAAAAAGAAAATAATGTATACACTTTATGGCATTGAATGTGGCCACAGTGGTCGCTGCAGTTATTAGTTATAAGTTGCCAAGATTGGGCAATAAAAAGCATTTACTCAGATTACCTAGTCATGGAGGGCAGGTGTAAGGATATTTGGGAATGACCTTGAAAGGTTGGCCCAGAGAGGCCCCCATAAGCCTGAGTAGCGTAGGGGAGTAATGCCTCCTACAAAGGCAGCATTTAAGATCCAGCTGCTGCAATTACTGGCGAGTTCAATCCCAGGCAGACTCAAGGTCGACTCAGCCTTCCATCCTTTATAAGGTGGGTAAATTGAGGACCCAGTTTGTGGGGGCAATAAGCTGACTTTGTATAAAAATATACAAAAGTATGAAGGCTATTGCTTAACACATTGTAAGCCGCCCTGAGTCTCCGGAGAAGGGCGGCATATAAATCAAATTAAAAAAAAAAAAAGGAACAGACATCTGAGTCTACAGAAGGACCAGGGACATGGTAAACGTCTCAGAAGGGATTCCCCCCCCCTCTAATTTTGGGGGTAAAGAATATGGAAGGAGAATTGTACTTTCACACTTGGAAAGACTCAGTTGTTGCAACCTTACCATAAAGTAAGGTGTGGTGTGGCTCGGTGGGCGTCGCTTGGTGGGCATGGCAAGGGAAGGATACTGCAAAATCTCCATTCCCGCCCCTCTCTGGGGCCAGCCTGAGGTGGTATTTGCTGGAAGGGGCGGGGGAGTGGAAAAATTTGTGTTTGTAAAACTTTTTCAATAAAAAAAAAATCGAACCAAATAAATAAATAAGTAAATAAATAAATAGGGAGGAAAGAAAGAAGGAGAGAAAGGATGGAAAGGAAGGAGAGAAAGGAAAGAAGGAGAGAAAGGATGGAAAGAAGAGAAAAAAGAAGGAAAGGAGAGAAAGTTGGAATGGAAGAAGAGAAAAAGGAAGGAAAGAAGGAGAGAAAGGATGGAAAGAAGAGAAAAAAGAAGGAAAGGAGAGAAAAAGGAAAGGAGAGAAAGAGGATGGAAAAGAAGGAAAGAAAAAGGAAGGAAAGAAGGAGAGAAAGAGGAAGGAAAGAAGCAAAGGATGGAAAGGATGGAAAGGAAGGAGAGAAAGAAAGGATGGAAAGAAGAGAAAAAAGGAAAGGAGAGAAAAAGGAAGGAAAGGAGAGAGAGGATGGAAAGGAAGGAAAGAAAAAGGAAGGAAAGTAGGAGAGAAAGGATGGGAAGGAAGGAGAGAAAAAGGAAGGAAAGAAGGAGAGAAAGGATGGAAAGGAATGAGAGAAAGAGGAAGGAAGGAAGGAAAGAAGAAGAGAAAGAGGATGGGAAGGAAGGAGAGAAAGAGGAAGGAAGGAAGGAAGGAGAGAAAGGATGGAAAGAAGAGAAAAAAGAAGGAAAGGAGAGAAAGGTTGGAACGGAAGGAGAGAAAAAGGAAGGAAAGAAGGAGAGAAAGGACGGAAAGGAATGAGAGAAAGAGGAAGGAAGGAAAGAAGAGAAAAAGGAAGGAAAGAAGGAGAGAAAGGATGGAAAGGAATGAGAGAAAGAGGAAGGAAGGAAGGAAAGAAGGAGAGAAAGAGGATGGGAAGGAAGGAAGGAAGGAAGATCAGTCTCCTGCCTTGGGCAAGGGGTTGGATAGAAGGCCTCCAGCGTCTATGAATGTGGCCTCTTCCTCTGATATCATTCGGGCTTCATTCTCTTCTGAATGAGCCTCTGTAAATCCAAGGTCAGAAAGCCAAATAGGTCGTTTTCGGTTAGTTTGCCAGGTGGGAGATTATCCCGGGAAGCATGAATGGTGTGTAGGCAGCTGCATTCAGCAAACACCTTCCTGAGGCTGTTGTGAACAAATAGTCCCCCCCCCCTCCTCCTCCTCCTCCCCCCCTCCCCTTTTTCCTGGTATTATATGATAATAGCGTGGTCTCCTCCGTTCTCAGGCACAACACGTGGAAAGCAGGAGTGGGAAGGAAAACAGACAAAAGGAAAGGTTTTGAGAGAGGAAGTGGGACGGTAGCATTTTCCTGGGCTCATCGAGATTGGAATCAAAGTGGGTTTTTAAGAGGGTGCTGGCTGGTTAAGAAGGCTCGACTTTGACCCGATCCCACCAGGCATTGTTGTGGTAAGTTCACAAGCTCTAACACAACCTTAAGCCTGCTGCTCCCTTCATCGTCATTTTAACAGGGAAGCTAAATGGCATGGTTGTTTCTTTTCTCCCCCAAAAAGAATAGTAGATCAAACCTCCCCGTTGTGCAGCTGTATGCGTTTGTTTCTATACCACTTCTATTGTGTGTACGCAGAGAGGTAATTTTCTGAAAGGCCCAGAACAAAAAACCCCTCACTTTTTATTCTTCTAGACCCCCTGATAACTGTAGGAATGTTGGTGGTGCACAAACGGTATACAGCAGTCACAACATAAAACATTACCTTGGATTAAAACTCTTAAAACAGAGAGAGAAAGAGAGAGAGGAAAGAGGGAGGGAGGGAGGCAGAGAGGAAAGAAAGAAAGAGGAAAGAAAGAGAAGGAGAAAGAAAAAGATAGAGAAAGGAAGGAGGGAGGGAGGAAGGCAGAGAGGAAAGAAAGAAAGAAGGAAGGAGAAAAAGAGATAGAAAGAGAAAGGGAGGGAGGGATGGAGAGAGGAAAGAAAAAGAAAGAGAAAAAGGAGAAGGAAGGAGAAAGAGAAAGAAAAAGATAGAAAGAAAGGGAGGGAGGGAGGGATGGAGAGAGGAAAGAAAGAAAAAGAAAAAGAAAAAAGAAAGAAAGAGAAAGGGAGGGATGGGGGGTGGAAAGAAAAAAAAGGAAAAAAGATAGGAAGAAAAAAGAAGGAAAGAAAGAAGGGGGAGAAAGAGAAAGGAGAAGGAAGGAGAAAGAGAAAGAAAAAGAGAAAGAAAGAAAGAAAGAAGAAAGAAAGAAAGAAAGAAAGAAAGAAAGAAAGAAAGAAAGAAAGAAAGAAAGAAAGAAAGAAAGAAAGAGAAAGAAAGAAAGAGGGAGGGAGGGATGGGGAGAGGAAAGAAAAAAAGATAGGAAGAAAAAAGAAGGAAAGAAAGAAGGGGGAGAAAGAGAAAGAAAGAAAGAAAAAGGAAGAAAGAAAGAAAGAAAAAGAAGGAAAGAAAGAAGGGAGGAGAAAGAGAAAGAAAGAAAAAGATAGAAAGAGAAAGGAGCGAGGGATGGAGAGAGAGGAAAGAGAAAGAAAGAGAGAGAGAGAGAGAGAGAAAGGCTGTAGAACTGTTCTTGGGTGTTTCCCCCTGCCCCCCCAAAAAACAGATGTTGTTTAAGTGTAGGAGAATCTCTTCCACCAACACCTACACAACATGATGGGGCCCTGCCTGGGGGGGTCTCGCTTTGTACCCCATCGACTGAGCGGGTGTCTGGGAGTACCTGACTTATGACCATTTTTCACACTTACGACCATAGTAAGCAACCCCGTAGTTATATGATCGAAATTCAGACCCTTAGCAACTGATTCATATTTATGACGGTTGCAGTGTCCCTGCAGAGGGTCCCTGCATTGACCAGCAAAGTCAATCGGGATAGCCAGATTTACTTAAGAACCGGGTTACCAGCTTTTAGCAACTGCAATGATTCACTTAACAACGGTGGCAAGAGAAATCGTAAAATGAGGCAAACCTCACTTAACAAATATCTCATTTAGCAACCTACATTTTGGGCTCAATTAGGGGGACATAAGTCGAGGTCTATCTGTACTAATAAGAAAAAGCGTGGAAAAAAAATCCCTCCCGAAAAAAGATAGAAAGAAAAAGAAATTTCCCTTTTCGTCTCGTATAATAAATATATTCACTGTTCTGAATCGATCACTGTCTCGTGAAGCAGAACATCTTCATTCCATACCTCGCCCCGATTTTTGTAAACTCATCTCTAAATCTCCGCTTCTCCTTAAAAAATCTTCAGCTCTCCTTAATAACCAACAAAGGTCCAGTGAAAATTAACATAAATACCTAACAACCTAAGTACATAATCCCGCTTTTCCATTTAATCATAAGTCCCCTTCCGCCTCCTCTAAAGAATTAAACACTGCAACGAAAAAGAAAACAAATCAGAAATAATAACCCCTTATTTACATATTCAAAATATAAATATTATAAACTAATCCACCCCACCGTTCAAACAATTTCCAAGAGAAACAATCCAGGCCAAATTAACCATTAAGCATTACCCCAGATAACAACCCATTATTTAACCATAATCGAACAAACCAATTTTGTATTTTTTTCCCCTTCTTTCTTCCTGCCATCCTTAAATCTCCCTATTTTCTTCTCATATTTTTTGCCTCTTCTCTTGAAGTTCTTATCATCTTTATCCAAGCCCTTTTGTAACTTCCATGAAATAGTCCCAGTTAAAATCTCTTCAATTTCAATTTGAGAATCTTTGGAAACATTATTTGTATGATCATCCAATTCAGGGTTGAAATACTTCCGGTTCGGACCAAATCCTGTAGCGATGGAAAAATGCTTTTAAAAGCCTCTGACGATCCCAGCTGAGCTGCATGATCATCAGAAGCTTTTTTCTTTTATTTTTAAAAGCATTTTTTTCAGCCGAAGAGGTTGTAGAAAAAATGGTTTTAAAAGTTAAAAAAAAATTGGCCACGCCCACCCAGTCACATTACACCCCCCCCCCCCACTCAGCCACACCCACAGAACCGGTAGTAACAAATTTTAGATTTCACCACTGATCCAATTCCATTTGTAAACCACTATTGCCATCCCATCTCTCTCTCTCTTACGTCAGAATTTTTAAGTCAACCATAAAGCCCATTGTTTTCCAAGGAGTTTGTTCATCTTCCATAGCAACTGTTAGTTCCAGGAAAGAGTTAAAATCTCAAGGACTTCCACGAGCCCCCAGATTAAATGTTTGCTGTAAAGTGGCCATCCTTGGCTTTAATAATCTGCCTTCTCAATGTTTACATTCCAACTGTAGACAAAGCAACATTTTCCCTGCATCAAAGGATCTTTCTGATTTTCAAAGACTGTCTTTAAAAACCTTAACATTTAAAGTATTTTTTCAAAACGGATTGAAGGAAAACTCACCCAACAACTTGTATTCTTGCAATTGCACTTTAAAAAAAAAAAAAAAGGAAGCAATTAAAGGAAGCTCGGATGAGGGCTCTGCGTCGGAGGCAGAGAGGGGTCCAGGGCCATCTTGTAGTGATGCCTCCGGAATCTGACATCAGCGAGGCAGAAGAACAGTGTGAGAGCCTGTGCCCAGTGCGCGCATGCGCAGAGCTGCCAGAAGTCAAGAACAATTAAGGAAAAAAAGGGTGACTCAGGAGTAAGGCTTGGAGATGATTGGCCCCTCCCATAAGACATAAAAGAGGAGCAAACAAACATGAGCCTTTGCAGGAAGCAATTAGCTCATATAGTCCAGGGGTCTGCAAACTTAAACACTCAAAAGAGCCATTTGGACCCATTTCCCACAGAAAAGAAAACACCGGGAGCCACAAAACCCTTCCCGTGCCTGACTATTTCTTGAGCGGCCACAAAACTAGCCTATGTAGTTGAATTAAATCTTCTGTTTTCTTCTGAAACTTTTTCTTTTCTTGGATTTCTTCATGGTTGGCCTATCGGGAGGTTGAAAAGCTCAATAAATCGCGACATCATATTTAAGTAGATAACCATCAATCATTTAATTCTTTGTTCTTTCTATGATCCCCTGTACCCATCTCATAATGACCAAAAACAGTCTGGAATTGTATAAGTGAAGTCCTAATACCACTCTGTAAAGCCTTGGTAAGGCTTTACTAGAATCCTGCATCTAGGTTTGGTCACCACACTATAAAACAGATGTTGAGACTGTAGAAAGAGTGCGGAGAAGAGCAACCAAGAGGATTAGGGGACTAGAGGCTAAAACATACGATGAACAGTTGAGGAACTGGGCATGGCTAGTCTAAAGAAGAGAAGGACCAAGGGAGGCAGAATATTTCCAATATTTAAGGGGCTGCCACAGAGAGGAGGGGGTCAAGCTATTTTCCAAAGCACCTCTGAAGACCAGACAAGGAATCATGGATGGAAACTGAACAAGGAGAGATTCAACCTGGAAATAAGAAGACATTTTCTGACAATGAGAACCATCAACCCATGGAACAGAAGTTGCCTTCAGAAGTTGTGGGAGCTTCATCATTGGAGGCTTTCAAGAAGAGACTGGACTGCCATCTGTCAGACATGGTGTAGGGTCTCCTGCCTGGGTGGAGGGTTGGACTAGATGACCCACAAGGTCCCTTCCAACTCTATTATTCTCTGTTCTACATTCCATCTTCCGTACTTTTTCTTTTTTTTGAAAAGTACACATAAGGGTTAAAAACAGAAACATTTGGACTTCTTGATGGATTTCTGCTGGAGGCAATCTGCAGCAAAACATTCTTTGTCTAACCCTATTGTTAAAAAATGATTGTTTGGCAATTTTGTGATTTCCATGTGACTAATTAAAGTTGTTGGATTCTCCCTCAGGTGCAAACCTTGATCATGGACTTGGGGCTCAAGCTGGACATTGTCAGACCCTCTTTGGGCAAATATCGGTCCTTTGTTGGGCGCTGCTGCCAAAAATGCACCTCGAAGAGCTGGGTAAGGAATTGATGGAAAGGGACGGGGGAAAAAAAAGCTTTTGCTCGATTCTATCAAAAATCTATTTTTTTTAGTTGGGTGTTTTATTCCACTTTTATTGGGTTCCCACGCTGCTGAGCCAATTTTTTTGGGGGGGGGAGTGGTTTTAATTACTAAACTATTATTAAAATTACCCCGGCATGGAAATTGCGGCTAAATAGCAGCGAGGGGAGATGGCGGATGGAAAAAGAAAGCGAGAATGACAAGCGTGCCATAGAAAAACCCGAATAAAGAATTAAAACTGATTGACTTAATGCATTGTAAGCAGCCCTGAGTCTCCGGAGAAGGGCGGCATATAAATCAAATTTTAAAAAAATAATAATTGACAAATGGACATGTAAATCTGGAACTTGGATTCAACTTGGATTGGATTATAAACTGATTGATGGTATATAAAAGTGAAAGAAGAGGTGAAAACTGGCTGAGTCAACCTGGAGCCTGATGAGTTTCGAACTGCCAAATTGCAGGCAGCCAGCAGTCAGCAGAAGGAGCCTGCAGTACTGCACTCCAACCACTGCGCCACCGTGGCTCAATGGAGAAAGCTTAGGGAGAGAGAAAGCTCAGCTCCCTTGTTCTGGGTTAGGAAGGACCACTACAAATGATATTTTTGTAGTGGTCTTGTGTTGCGTTTCTCTCTCGTAGCTGGGAGAAGAGAGAAGGAAGGCTTTTAGCTTTGGGGGCCTGAAGAGCAGAAGAGCTGCTGTCTTTAAATTCTGTCTTTTTTTTCTTTTTTTTTTGATCTGCAGGGATTATTCTTTCACAAGCAGCTGGCCTCCATGGGGTTTTGCAATGTGATCAAGATAACGGAAGAAAACACCAGGTGAGTTGAGGAGAGGAGTGGTGGATGAGTCCAAAGCATTCCATTCCTACTCGTGGTTAGGCTTGCAAAGTGGTTTGGCTTCCACCTTGGTGTATACATCTCCTACCATGCTCGGAGGATGTTGATTTTTTTTTTAAATTTGATTTATATGCCGCCCTTCTCCGGAGACTCAGGGCGGCTTACAATGCGTTAAGCAATAGCCTTCATACTTTTGTATATTTATACAAATATATATCTTATTGCCCCCACAAACTGGGTCCTCAATTGACCTACCTTAGAAAGGATGGAAGGCTGAGTCGACCTTGAGCCTGGCTAGGATTGAACTCAGAGAAATTACAGGCAGCTGGTGTTAATTGCTGCCTTTAGTAGGAGGCATTAGCCCCCTACGCTACACAGGCTCCTATTTGAATTTCAAATCTTTATTGTCAGTGCACAGCATATGCGCAATGAGATTGGTTCAGCTCTTTCATTGCTGCCCTCGCCCCCAGCACAATACAACTCACAGTGAAGGCAGAAAATCCCTAACCCAATAAATCCTATTAACAAAACACCCAGTCCTATTGCATCAGTGTGAACATGTTACACATTGCACCAGCCCTGCAGTCCATCATACTACGTAGTTACGATGTTATTTCTCATTCAGGAGTCTGACAGCCCACAGATAAAAACTGTTCTTCAGCCTGTTCACTCTTCTAAGGCAATCATAACGAATGATTGTAAATCAAGAGTTACCTATATTGCTATACAGACCCTGGATTTTATGGTTGTCCATGGTTAATGTTCTCCATCGTCTGTCCTGGGTTTACAATTTTTCCCCTCTGGAATATTCTTTTCATTCTTGTTTACAGTCAGATTTTTAATCTCTAGAACTGCCTTCCAGTTTAGCTTTCTGGATAAGATTTGCAAAACTCTTGCCCAAAACATTTCTTCCGACATGTCTAATGGTTAAGTCATCAGGCTAGAAAACAGGAATCAGTGAGTTCTAGTCCGATTATTGGGGCACTTGGTACCATGTCCAAGAATTTTATAAGGTACATCAGCAAATTGCAGCTTCCTGCAATAACACCAGCAGAACTGCAAAAAACTGCGCTACTTGGAACATCGTACATCTTAAGAAGGTCCTTGGTTGATCCCTAGGACGCTGGCAGCAACTTGTATCAACCATTAGCACCAGTCAATGTTATTTGTGATGCATTTTTGAATCTTCAGTTGACTGAGTTTCATGTTTAATGAATAAAGTAAATAATAATAATAACAACAACTACTTTATTGTCATTGTACGTGTAGACACAGTATACCCTTACAACGAAATTCACTTAACACCCAAAGACCAGGTCCAACACACATAATGATCCCCAAACACACTCCCACCCACCAAAAATTCCTCACCCCTAAACCACCCAAACATCCACACAACAGACCAAGTAATGCTGTCCAACAGCTCACTGATGGTGGCCCTTTAGTTCATTGTTGAGTGCAATTGTAGCTCTGGGATAAAAACTATTCAGAAGACGTGTGGTCCGAGTTTTAATTGTTCTGTATCTTCTGCCAGTAGGCAACAGTCCAAAAAGATTGTTAGCAGGATGGGAAGAGTCTCTGAAAACGTTATGCAACTTCTTCAAACAGCGAGATTCGAAGATGTCGTCCAGGGCTGGTAGCTGGAGTCCGATGATATTCTGGGCAGTTTTAATGATCCTCTGTAGAGTTTCTTTGTCCGCTACAGAGCTGCTCCCATACCATGCAAGAATGCTGTATGTCAGGACACTCTCAATGGTGCCAGTTTTCAGCCAAAGGGACCCTCTCGATGAACGCTAACCATTCTGCCTACCCTGCTTATGTCAGCGGGATGCCTAGGATGAAGTCCTATTCATTAATCTGCTGTTAATGAGAATATCTGGGTCCTTCTTTCTAAGACTGGCTGCGTTTGACTTAAGTCACCGGCTCTCTGCGTCTTTTTATTTTTCTGGGGGTTTTTTTCCCCCCCTCCTCTCCTACTCCTGTCTCCCATCTCTTCTGAATTAATACAGTGTGTAGATAACAAAGCTTTGGCTCTCATAGGAACCGAGTGAGGATTAAAGAGTTTATTTCTCATTAGCCTGATTCCTAATTATTTTAATTGCACTTCACGAGGTTCTTTGAAACGCTGAAATCCCTAAAGTGCTCATGTTGTTAACGGGCAGGGAGGAGAGGAAAGGTTTGATGGATTACCAAAGCAAAGATTTGAGGTTGGGGTTTTTTTTTCTCCCCCTTTTCTTTTTTAAATAGGAGGCCATCTACTCGGGCCCTTCGAGATCTAACTTGGCATCCTTTAAAATAGAATAACAGAGTTGGAAAGGACCTTGGAGGTCTTCTAATTCAACCCCCTGCTTAGGCAGGAAACCCTAGGCCACTTCAGACAAATGGTTATCTAATCTCTTCTTAAAAACTTCCAGTGTTGGAGCATTTACAACTTCTGGAGGCGAGTTGTTCCACTGATTAATTGTTCTAACTGTCAGGAAATTTCTCCTTAGTTCTAAGTTGCTTCTCTCCTTGATGAGTTTCCACCCATTGCTTCTTGTCCTGCCTTCAGGTGCTTTGGAGAATTTGATCTGGGGATCCCAGCCTTTTCTTTGCATCAACCAGATCATGGAAGGTTAGATCTGGATAACGTTAATCCTATCGCATCAAGAGCATATCTGCTTTCTGAGAGATATCTGGAACAAGGCAGCGTGAATTTTGTAGCAAGAAAAAGCAGCTGCGTTCTGCATTTTAAAGATAGATTATGCAAATGCATTTCCTCTCATAATTAACCAAAGGAATGTCCTTTAAAACAGCCCAGAATTGAGTTCTGGGCAATGAGAGAGAAGCCATGCTAACATTCCCAAGACCCAGGAAGTCAGGCTACGAACCACAATGATGATTACATATTTATCCTCATCGTCTCCTTTTAATGACCCCCTAATTCCTTGCAGGGTGGAGTCTGGGCAACTGAATGGAGTTAGCAGAGTGTTTTAATGACCGGATGCCCTTCCTGTCACCAATGCGGAGTTTTGTTCGGCGGATATATTCTCATTGTGCCCAGAGAGAGGAAATATCTGCCTCTACCTAGGATCGAACTCCTGATTGTGAGGCGAAAGCTCCACCTCTAGGGCACCACACACCACTCATGATTTACATATTTATGGCAATACCAAATTCAGTAAAGTGAGTTTCTCCTTGGGGATCCTTCATCCCAAGAATGCCATCCCTGGAGGTCATGGAGACAAGCAGGGGTGTCCCCCAAAAAAAGCCAAGATGACAGCCATTTAAATATTTTTATTCCATTGAATAATAATCAAATAATCGCGGTGGCTCAGCGGCTAAGACACTGAGCTTGTCGATCGAAAGGTCGGCAGTCCAGCGGTTCGAATCCCTGGTGCCGCATAACGGGGTGAGCTCCCGTGACTTGTCCCAGCTTCTGCCAACCTAGCAGTTCGAAAGCAGGTAAAAAAGGCAAGTAGAAAAATAGGGACCACTTTTGGTGGGAAGGTAAGAGCGTTCCGTGCGCCTTTGGCGTTGAGTCATGCTGGCCACATGACCACGGAGACGTCTTCAGACAGCACTGGCTCTTCAGCTTTGAAACGGAGATGAGCACTGCCCCCTAGAGTCGGGAACGAGTAGCACATAGGTGCGAGGGGAACCTTCATCTTTACCTTTTATTCCATCGAGTCTTTTGGCTGGAGTGCCTCTATTCTTGTTTTTTCTGTTGACGGAAAGTTTTCTTTCTTTTTTTTTTATTTTTAAATTTATTTATTTAAATCAATACATCAAAAAAAATAGTCAAACAAATGATCGCGACAGGAACTTTACTTTGTTTACTGATTGATGACTTAGTATTTATATTAGAAGATCCGTTGATATCGGGACCGAGTCTGACCCAGGAAATAGAAAAATATGGCAAGGTGGCTGGATTAAAAGTTAATAGGGAAAAAACTAAAATTATTGCCAAAAATCTGACAGTAAAGCAAGGGAAAGAATTAGAAGCGAATTTGGGGTTCCAAATTGTAAATAAACTAAAATATTTAGGTATTATTATATCAGCCAAATGTTCCACGATTAAAGAAGACAACTATCTGGATGGAAAGTTTTCTGATTTCGGCTTGTGAAGATTCCCAACCCTGAATGTAGTTTGAGTGATTTTTCTTCTCTTTTTTTTTTCTTTTTTGTTATTGTGTTGTTTTTAATCTAATTCCTGGAAGTTTGGTTGACCTCAGTTCAGGGTCACTCGTGATTGGAACAGCCTGTAAGTCTAGTAAAATAAATAAAAAAATAACTGACTCATTTCTCCAGCTTCATCTTTTTAAGTCTAAATGAAAAAAAAAAAGCAAGCTTTAAAAATAACTCAACAAAGGAAGGATTGTTGACTTGGCTAATCAAGGAAGCGTCAATGCTTGGCGTGTCTCAGTTGGCTGGTTCAAGACATCCCGATAAATATTTAGCTATATTGAACATTTACTTTTATTCCCTTGTTTGTTACCCTTTATCGTAATTTGCTTGCTTACTTTGTCTGCCACTAATGATTAGGGGTGACACGATAGCAGTATTCCAGTATTTGAGAGGTTGCCCGAAAGAGGATAGGGCAGGGGTGAAATTGAGCAGGTTCTAACAGGTTCTGGAGAACCGGTAACGGAAATTTTGAGTAGTTCGGAGAACCGGCAAATACCACCTCTGGCTGCCCCCAGGAGGGGAGGGAAATGGAGGTTTTGCAGTATCCTTCCCCCAGAATGTGGGGGAAGGAATGGAGATTTTGCAATATCCTTCCCCTGCCATGCACACCAAGCCGATTTCATCCCTGGGACAGGGTCAATTTACTTTCCAAAGTGCCAGAAGGCAGGAGAAGAAGCAATGGATGGAAACTAATCAAGGAGAGAGGCAAAAAACACTCCCCCTTCCCTGTGGTGCAGGAGGCTGAGTAGGTGTGGGGGGCTTGTGTGTGCATTGCGTTATGGGTGCCAACTTTTGGCACACGAAGAGAAAGAGGTTTGCCATCCTTGGTATAAGGTTCTCCTTGCTGTTTCTAACTTTTTTTTTGAGATAGCTATAACAATGCATTTACTCCCATACTTATCGGCTCGACACGCATGTAAATTAGGTTTGAGATCATGTATTTTCGTAACAGAGATTTTACTATTCACGATTAATATCAGTGTTATTTTTAATTTATTGTATGTCTATAGCTGGTCGATGACTGTAATAAAGCTATTCTATTCTATTCTATTCTATTCTATTCTATTCTATTCTATTCTATTCTATTCTATTCTATTCTATTCTATTCTATTCTACTCTACTCTACTCTACTCTACTCTACTCTACTCTACTCTACTCTACTCTACTCTACTCTAACTGATGTTCTTTGGTTCCAGGTACAGAGGCTGGCTGGTAAGGAGGCTGTGTCACTTCCTGACTGTGTGTGACTGGAGGATTTCTGCTGAAATGCACCCCAATCTCCAGGAAAGGCTCTTTCACACCCAAAGGTACGGCTGTGAGATGGAGACTTCACTTGGGGTATAGTAGCCCACCAAGGCTGGACATCTGGGGATGGATCTGTTTATTTCCTTGCGATATTCCGCGCCTAAAAGGATAGAACACATCAACCTAAGTTAGATTATAGTTAAATAAAAACATAAACCACACTCTAGCCATCCTAAGGCAACCAGACTTTGGGATGGTGGGAATGCTTCCTGAAATGCTTTCCTGGAAAGCCACCTTCCAAAAATGTAATCAGATTAACAGAGCTGGAAAGGACCTTGGGGGGGGGGGTGTCTTCTAATCCAGCCCCCTGCTCAAGATGGAGAACCTATACCATTTGAGACAAGTCAAAGTCCAGTCTCTTATTTTTAAAACCTCCAGTGAGCACTATTTAATATGGAATAAATGGTATTCCTGGCTGGAGAGTAAACATAAAACTTAAGGGATGTTTTTGTGACGAGATCGAATTGTAAACACAAGTCAAGATAATTTAGATAAAGATGTTAAGTTTAAGATAGAGATATTTAGAAGTAGAATTTGTGTAAAGAGGTTAAATAGGCTAGAGATACCGATGCAGAGAAGCACCACAAAGATGATTAGAGGACTCGAGAATAAAACATACGGTGAACTGTTGCAGGAACTAGGTATGTATACTTTGATGAAAAGAAGGACTAGGGAAGACATGATAGCAATATCTTCCAATATCTCAGGGGCTGCCCCAAAGAAGAGGGAGTCAAGCTATTCTCCAAAGCACCTGAGGGGAGGAGAAGAAGCAACGGGTGGAAACTAATCAAGGAGAGAAGCAACTTAGAACTAAGGAGAAATTTGCTGACACTTTCCTTACAATTGCTTAACATATTGTAAGCTGCCCTGAGTCTCCAGAGAAGGGCGGCATATAAATTGAACCAATAAACAATAATAAATAAACACTGAGAACAATTAATCCATGGAACAACTTGCCTCCAGAAGTTGTGAATGCTCCAACAGTGGAAGTTTTTAAGAAGATGTTGGCAAACCATTTGTCTTGAAGCGGTGTAGGGTTTCCTGCCTGAGCCTTCCAACTCTGTTATTCTGTTCTATTCTGCGGATTCTCACAATCCCCAATTTCCTGAGCTAGGGCCTCAGGTTGTCATCCGTGTTTCTTGAACCTCTGTGCCGGCTTACGATAGCGAAGTTTACAGGCTGGCTGTGGCAACCAGAATTTGTGAAGGCAAAGTTGCTAAAATCCTTTGGGGATTGAGAGCGTCTTGACGAGTAGCACGGAAGATGGCGGTGTGTCCCTTGTGAATGGTTAATGCGCCACGGAAAGTGGGAGCGTGCCATTTCAAGAAAAATGTCATCGTGAATTGCGTAGATTTTTTACAGAGAAGTGACTAATGCATGATAGGTTCTTTTACAAAGGGCTTTAAAAATGCATATTAAGGAAACCGCAGGGCCCAAAAAGACTTAAGAAGGAAATGCAGATACGAAAAGCAGAAGCTATGATGGAGGAGGGGTGGAAACGCATACCCACACCCACACAGAAACAATGATCCTAGTGGGCCTTTATGTTCTTGCGTTGGGATGGCCCTATGGCCAGATGCCATGGATGTCCCTCTCGTTCAGCAATGGGTTTCACATTATGTTACTACTGGTTCGCTCCATGCACGGATGCTCGTTTCATGCACCCCCGGTTTTGCATGCACATGGCATGCACTTTGCTCGTGGGCGTGCCTTCCACACATGTGCCCAGCCTCAAAAACGTACCTAAATAGGATAGCATAGAGCTGGGCTGAGTGGGCAGACCCACCCATGATTTCTGTTACCGGTTCGGGCGAATTTGTCCGAACCGGATTAATACTATCTCTGCTCTTGTTTCTTACTTGCTGGCAAGGCTTGTTTTCTGATGTAATTCTACCAATTACTGATCTGTTGTGACCTAGGCTTACTGAGTCATTACAATACATAATTAGTCCCAAACAAACCTAATTTATTGTAACCGCTGAGAATTACGTTCATTCCCAGCTGAGTCCCCATTAGTTGCAAAACAAGCCCTTCGGACGAAGTCCTTTAGGATAATCACCAACCTTTATCTTCTTTGACACCCTGCCAAAGGCCTTACTTGGCAAAGCCCCATGGAGTTCAGAAACAAATAAGAGATGCCGACTGGAAACAGAGTTAGCAATGTTGCTTTCCTGGAAAAGGCCCAAGTGCCTTTGTTTCTCTTTTAAGCCTTGTGGGAGGGGCCGATCATCTCCAGGCCTTACTCCCGAGTCGTCCCTTTTGCTTTAGCTGCTCTTGCCTTCTGGCAGCTCTGTGCATGCATGCACTAGGAACAGGCTCGTCCTGTTCTTCTACCTTTCTGCTGTCCGACTCTGGGGGCTCCGGAGTCCGGACATCGCTCCCAGATGGCCCTGGCCCCATCTCTGCCTCCAACGCAGAGCCCTCGTCCAAGCCTTCCCCAGACTCCAGGACTGGCCCATGTTCCTCCCCAGCCTCCTCACTGTCCAACTCTGCTGCCAGCTCCACAGGCTGCCGGCGAACCACAACATGACCAAAAACAGATCGGTTGCAGACTGTTAGTGCCGGCCTCTTCGTTTTTTGCCTGCAAAGAATAATTAAACTTCTTTTTCTTTTTAAAAAAAACCTTTTTTACCCTTTGGTTGGAATTATTTTACCCCAAAAGGGAGGGGGTCCTATTCATTGACCCCCATAAAGCCATCTCCAGGTTTAAACAGAGTCATTAGTAAAATGACATACTGTATATCTTAACTTGAGTTATCTCCCTCTGTTTTTTAATGCCATGCGTCTCTCGGGGACAAACCTTGCCTTTTCTGGGGAAAAAAAATTGGGGATTTTTGTTTCCCAACATCCCGAATAACTGGAGCAAACGGAAAAGAATTCTGTGATGTAATTTTTTTTTTCCAAGTCCAGAGAAGGGGTTTTTTTTTTAAAAAAACGCACAAATATTTTATGTTCTTTTTTTAAAAAAAAAAATTGCAGTGCTGAAGATTTTTAGCCTTTTGGAACCTCTTGTGTAAAAAAATAAAAGGTCAAGGAAAATATCTTTCCATCTGACCTTCCAGTTCAGAAGAGGATGCAGGAATTTTGAAAGAGCAAAAACAGAAACCTTCCAGAGTGCGTCATATTTTCACCAGGGATTCTGTCGCGCGACTTACGCATTCGTTTTGCCCAATTTCTGCGGCAAAATATCATATGAAACCTTTCATTTTTGAAGCTTTTAGCCTGTTTTTTTTTTCTTTCTTTTTTTTTTCTTTTTTGATGATCAAAAATATCTGGCTCTGGGAAATTTTGATTTGCTTTTTGTCCAACGATGTGGTGAATTTGGCTAAATCTCGGAACAGCTAAAAGAATCGGATGGGCTTTGTAGCTTGGACTGGAGACCACTAGGAAATTCACAGGCTGCGAGGAGGCTGGGGTCCTTAACAGAGACAGTGTCCCTACCCTTGCAATGGCAATTGGCAATTCATTAAATGAATCAGTTGCTAAGTGAAGCACCACGTTTTTACAATCTGCCATTGGCTACTCTTGGCCTTACAGAGCTGGGAAGGTGAAAAACACGAGGATTGGTCTCAAAGTTAACTTTCTCATCACCCTGGTGACTGTGTACGGTCACTGTATGAAGCAGTCACTAAACGAGGATCTGTATATATGTACATTCGTATATATACACACCCACACAAACACACATACATATATACACACTCAATCATAAGCACAGCCATAAGCAAGGGGGATGGGAATCTGATGAAAAGGTACGGCAGCCAAAGACGGATGCACGTTCCAGACTTATATCTCAAGGCTGTATCCCAGGGTTACCCACAGCGGTGGGAGGGGAGTGATCTCTACAACCTATGAAATTGCTCCATTGGTGAATGTGATTGATGACACACCCTGGGGGGCGAACAGGGTCATGATTGGGGCATAAACTATGTAGGGTCAGAGCTGGCTTCACTTGGGAACCTGCTGACATGAAGCTCCTAATAAATAACTGGATTTCCTATGAAGCTTGGCTCGAGGCTCATGATTTAATTAGGGCATCTGTCAGAACCTTGACATCAAGGATATTAGCGGTTGTAACCTGTTAAAACCTGAATGTTCATTGAATTTGTTCCTGGGACATTGCCGAATGCCTTGCAGAGATGCTTTCATTCTCCTCACCCCCCATTTTTTTCTCTTTTTCCTTCTTCCGTCCAGAGTGCAAGAAGTTGTGTCTCCAAAAGGCTCAGGGGACGCTCCAGGGACTAACCTGCCTGCCGAAGAGTGGATGAAAGAGATCCAGAGAATTCTCGGCCAGATACAAGGCCGCCTCTCCCCTTTCCTCTTGAGGTGGGTCCCCAGCTTGGCTGCGCCTAGAAGAATGGAGTGGGGTGGGGAGATTTTGAACCATGGGTCTGAAAGAGAAAGAGGGCTTTTCCTCACTTTGAGCACAGAGCAGCTGGCTGCATTCACATGACATTCAATGCAACTTTTCTGGCAACCCAGAGGAGACCCGCCTGGGTGGAAAAAAGAGGTCTTTTCTCCAGGTTTTCCCAGAAGGGCTCCAGAACCAGCTTGGATTCTGAATAAATACTGGGTTGCAGTTCAGCTCTGGAGTATATTTAAGCACAATGTTTTTCTTTCTTTCTTTCTTTCTTTCTTTCTTTCTTTCTTTCTTTCTTTCTTTCTTTCTTTCTTTCTTTCTTTCTTTTTCTTTCTTTCTTTCTTTCTTTCTTTCTTTCTTTCTTTCTTTTCTTCTTTCTTTTTCTTTCTTTTTCTTCCTTCTTTCTCCTCCTTCCTTTTTTCTTCCTTCCTTCCTTTCTTCTCCTTTTCTTTCTTTCTTTCTTTCTTTCTTTCTTTTTCTTCCTTCCTTTTTTCTTTTTTCTTTCCTTCTTTCTTTTTCTTTCTTTTTCTTCTTTCATTTTCTTTCTTCCTTCTTTCTTTTTCTTCCTTCCTTCCTTTTTTCTTTCCTTCCTTCTTTTCCTTCCTGCCTTCTCTTTCTTACTTTCGTTCTTTCTATTTCTTTCTTCCTTTTTGTCTTTTTTCTTTCCTTCTCTTTCTTTTTTCTTTTTTTTTTTCTTCCTTCCTTCTTTGTTCTTTTCCTTCCTTCCTTCTCTCTCTCTCTCCCTCCCTCCCCCCTCTCTTTCTCTTTCTTTCTTTCTTTCTTTCTTTCTTTCTTTCTTTCTTTCTTTCTTTCTTTCCCCCCCTCTCTTTCTCTTCCTTCTTTCTTTCTTTCAGAAGATCCAGCCCTGCCCTAAATCTCATTAGAATATTTTTAGGGCCTCCTTTCCAGGTTCAGTCTGCAGGTTTTGCGAGTGGGGAAAATGGGGGCAGTTCCTACAGGGGTCTCTCCCGTTATGTGAAGGATGCCCAGGAATTTCCCAGGTTGTGCATTGCAGGACTTCGACAGCAGGGATTGGAGCCTTTAAAGAGAATTTATTCTTGCCTTGTACCGAGAGTGGATGGCCAACAAGTTTAAGGAAATGAAAATAAACAAATAAATAAAATGTATCTGCAATCACTGGTTTTCAGGCAAACTTTTAGGAATTGTAAGATTAAGGATGTGGAAGCTTGGCCCTGGATTGACTACGAGGTTACTACAGTTGTTATGAAAATTACGTTTGGTGGGGGGGGGGGGGGGCTTGAACTCCATTAGCAATAATTGGTGAAAAAATTGATGATCAAATGTCCATGGAGCATATTGCTCAAGGTCTCTTTAGAAGCTGCTAATAAGCTTGCCCAGAATTGCTGAGCTGAGAACACTTCTTCTTTGACCCTTAACATTTTTTCTTCCTTTAGGTTCTGTCACTGGGTTTTGCTAAAATTCCTGACCCGGATATTCCTCAGAGTGATAGTCCACAAGGGGCAGCTGCAGATGGTGCATAAAGCAGGAGAGATGGTAAGGGAGTAAGCCTTCCTGGGATCCTTATAAAACTTTAATAAGGCCACACCCAGAATACTGAATGTGATGACCCGGGACATGGCACAGAGATAATACAAACAGCTGGCAGTTCAAACCGCCCCTTTATTGCTCCAAATTTCCCCAAACGCTCCCACGTTTCTGGCAAGTCCCAGAACAAAGTGATGTCAAACCCCCACACGGACCTCAAGCAGCCTCTGGTTGCAAGTAGTCCAGCCCAGCACTGTGTACACCATGGCTGCACAGTAATAAATTCAGCAGGGCAAATCAAGGAGTTCAGGAAGCAAAGGATCCAAGTAATTAGTCCAGAAAGCCAGAAAGAATGCAAGGATTTTTGGAAAGTTCAAACATCGGGACTCAACACTTCAGGAACTCAGTGTTTCTTCCTGACAAATGCTCCTCTCCATAGCGTCTCCTTAAGTCTCATTCCCCAGGTGTGCCTTGTGAAGATGGGCGGGGCACTCTTCTCCCGAGTAGCCTGCTCAGTCTGCGTTGTTCTCGTCTTCTCTCCACTCTCCGTGCTCTCGGATCAGGAGTGGCGAGGAGTGGTCCTTGCTCCTCACCTGAGCTCTGCCTCTCCCTGTTCCTCCCTGTCTACAAGCTGTCCTAATCCTAAAAAGTCCTGGCCTGACTGGCGCTGCCCTTCCCCATTTGCCTCATTGTAAAAAAGAGACTTTGGAAAAAGTGCAGAGAAGAGCAATTAAGATCCTTAAAGGCCTGGAAACGAAAATGTATGAAGAACGGTTGGGTATGGCTATTCTAGTGAAAAGAAGGACTAGGGGTGACTATGTGTTAATATTCCAGCAATTTTCTCTTGCTGTAACTTAACCTCTCTACTTTTCCCCTACAACCAGGCTGATACTCCAATGATTTTCCTTTCAACTCACAAGTCTCACCTGGATGGGCTGTGGCTTCCTTTCCTTCTGGTCTCCCAGGGTGTAGCTATGCCACGAGTAGCTTGGGAGAACAAAACCTTCACTCCCACCTACAGGTAGAGTCAACGTCATAGCAGCTGAAAATGGAGCTCAGGAGCCTGTTTTTGCTGGCAAAGTGCTTGGGCCACGACAGGTACCCCAGACATGAGTGACGTCAAGCTGGCCACGCCCACTCCAGCCCTCCCAAGGTTAAGCACAACCCTGATGCGGACCTCAATGAAATCAAGTTTGACACCCCTGATCTACTCTAACCCCTTTACCCATGACACGAGACCTTACTCCATCCTGAAGAAATGGCCGTCCAATGTTTTCTTTTTTTTTTTTATTGAAAAAGTTTTACAATACAATTTTTATCCCCATTTCCCCCCAACAATCCCCCCTCCCCTCCCCCTCCAGGCTTCCGTTACTAACAAAACATCAATCTTATATATCAATCAATATTAAACAAAGAGTATAGGTGAGATCCAGATAAAATATCATAGATTTTAACAATAAGTAAAGTAAAAGTAAAGTAAAATTAATCTAAAATATTTACTAAACATGAATAGAATAAAGTTAGTCTATCAAATATATATCAGGCTAAATCATATATGCGCAATTAACCCTCAATCAACCATAAATCATTTATAGAAACTTAACAAATGTTCTTAAAGATTCTTTTTCTAGACAGCAGTATAACCAATGTATATAAACTTATTTTTAACGTCATAATTTTCTAAATAATAATATAGTAAATATATGTAACGTTATAAGTTTTCTAGATAACAATATAATTTTAATTTCAATGAAATAGTTATAATGAAAATAATTTTTCTAGGTAATTATATATAAAATGTCCAATGTTTTCTTGAAGACCTCCTACAGAGTCTTTCTTTTCCTTCCCTTCCTTGTACTTTTCTCCTTTTTTTAAAAAAAAAATATGTGTGGGAGGCTCTGTCTTGGAAAAAGCTTTTACCGTTTGTTTTCTATTAAACCCAATTCCAGGAGTCTTTTTCAATGCAATAACAGCATTTTAAGAATTTGCAAGATGCGTTCTGCCCACAGCCAGCTGAACAGAATTTAGCTTTTTATCTGGGCACAAATGCACAATTCAGAACCAAGCTATTTTTTTTAATTCCCCCCCATTTCACCAGGGCCTGCAGACTAACTTAAGTGTACCCTTAAATGCACATTTGTCTTTATTTTGACCATCTCCATGACTTCTGAGTCCCTGAGCTGAAGCTGTGATCCCAATTTTTTTTCCTTGCACACAATTTATCATATTTTTCGGAGTATGAGACACACTTCCCCCCCCCTAAAAGAAGGAGAAAATTTGGGTACGTCTTATACACTGAATGTAACCCCTCCCACCCACCGACCCCCACCCTTTGTCCTCTGCCTTCCAGCAATTTCCTGTCTTGCAGCAAACAGCCCGTTTCAGTTTCAGCACAGCCTGATTAGCACAAGCAGCTGATTGCCGGTTGGATCGGCCCATCAGCTGTTTCAGGCTGCAAGGATTGCCATTGCCTATTGCCCATTCCAATCCCCGCCACCCACGACGGGTGGAAAATGGGGCAAACGGTGACTGAAAATAGAGGCGGCAATAGGCTATGGCAATCCCTGTAGCCTAAAACAGCTGAGTCTCGGGAGGCCGATCCAACCGACAATCAGCTGTTTGTGCTAATCAGGATGTGCAGAAACTGAAACGGGCTGTTTGCTGCAAGGAGGCAAATTGCTGGGAGGCAGAGGCAGATTTTTTTTCTTGTTTTCCTCCCCAAAAAAGGTAGGTGCGTCTTATAGTCCGGAGCATCTTATACTCCAAAAAATACTGTATCCATGACTTTCATGTTTCAAACGGTATTTCTTCACATTTGGAAAAATAAATGGCTCTTCTACTTCAACACGCCAAAGGTAGTGGAGATTTGCCCGAGGTAGACTCCTGCCCTGTATAGCATGTTTCTCCTGATATGCCTGAATATTTTTCAAAGAAACCACCAGCCCCAGATTTTCTCAGGGTGAACTAACAACTTTCTTATCTTCCTGGTCCAGGGCCCTGCTGGCTTCGCTGGGAGGGGTGTTCCTGCCCCAGGAAATGGGACAGAGGTGGGACGTTGGTGAAGGAGCCCTCTCCAGAGCTGTGGTGGCTTCCGTGAGTGGAATCCTTGATCTTTGGGCCAGGGAAAGGCTGGACTCTTAGGGGCTGGGGCGGTCGGGGAGGCTGAGGGAAGGACCCAGCAGGTGCATTCCAAAGGAAAAGGGCTGCCTAGGGAGTGTGGAGGGACTTCAAAAGTTTGGCTGGAGGCTCGTGAACGTAACCGCTTCTTTTTTGTTAATCCTTGGGTTAAGTTGGCTATTCCAGTTTGTGCTTTTTCAGATTGGAAAAGGGCAGGTTGAACAGACAATTGGAAAGAGAGAGAGACAGGAAGGAAGGAAGGAAGGAAGGAAGGAAGGAAGGAAGGAAGGAAGGAAGGAAGGAAGGAAGGAAGGAAGGAAGGGACACACACACAGAGAGACAGAGACACAGAGAGAGAGAGAGAGAAAGAAAGAGAGACAGAGAAAGAGAGATGGAAGAGAAAGACAGAGAGAGAAAGTCACAGAGAGAGAGACAGAGAGATACAGAAAGAAAGAGAGAGAGACAGAAAGAGAGGGAGACAGACAGAGAGAAAGAGAAAGAGAAAGAGAGAAAAAACAGAGAGAGAGAGAGAAAGACAAAGAGAGACAGACAGAGAGAGATACAGAAATAAAGAGACAGACAGAGAAAGAGAGACAGACAGAGAGAGACAGAGAGACAGAAAAAGACAGGGAGAGAGAGAAAGAAAGAGAGAGAGAAAGACACAGAGAGACAGAGATACAGAAAGAGAGAGAGAGAGAGAGAAAGACACAGAGAGAGAGACAGAAAAAGACAGAGAGAAAAGAAAGAGACAGAGAGAGAGAAAGACAGAGAGACAGACAGAGAAACAGACAGAGAGAGAGAAACAGAGACAGAGACACAGAGAGACAGACAGAGAGATACAGAAAGAAAGAGACAGAGAGAGAGAGAGAGAGAGAGAAAGAAAGATACACAGAGAAAGACACAGAGAGACAGACAGAGAGAGATACAGAAAGACACAGAGAGAGAGAGACAGAGAGACAGACCGACAGAGAGAAAGAGAGACAGACAGAGAGAGATACAGAAAGACACAGAGAGAGAGAGACAGAGAGACAGACCGACAGAGAGAAAGAGAGACAGACAGAGAGAGAAAGAAAGACACAGAGAGAGAGAGACAGAGAGAGACAGACAGAAAAAGGCAGAGAGAAAGAAAGAAAGAAAGACACACAGAGAGAGAGACAGACCGACAGACAGAGAGAAAGAGAGACAGACAGAGAGAGAGACAGAGAGAGACAGACAGAAAAAGACAGAGAGAGAGAAAGAAAGAAAGAGACACAGAGAGAGAGAAAGACAGAGAAACAGACAGAGAGAGAAAAACAGAGACAGAGAGAGACAGAGACACAAAGAGAGAGAAAGAGCGCACGAGAGAGAATGACCAGATGACTCCAAGGAATATAAACCGTTCCATTCCCCCCACCCACCCACCCACCCACCCAATTCAGAACTGAAAAAGCTTCTTGGGTGAGAAGCAAAATGTCTTCAAGGGGGGCGGGGGGGAAGAAAAGTCCAGTTGCCTTTTGGAAAAAAGCCCTTGGGAACAATCCGCAGTGCAATTTTCAAGTTTTCATGGCCGTGGGGGAAGAACAAAGCACAGTCCCAGACAGTCTTTCTCACCCTCTGGAAACTGCTGTTCAAGCACCCACCGCTTGTGATCTTAACTTCAAAGCTGTTTTTTTTTAAAAAAAAAAAAAGAAGAAGAAGGAAGGAAGGAAGGAAGAATGTTAAAAGAGCAGCTGAGATTTTCCTTCCTTGCAGAGCTTAATTGAGGTTGCTGCTTCTGCTCTTCTAAAGGAGGCGCGCAAAGGAAGATGTTGTCCTTTGTAGCTGTTGTGAATGGCCCCTTGTGGTTCAGTCGGCACAGAAGTGTTAGAAAATCCTTTGAACGTTTTGCATTTGACCGTCTGCAGGATTTTTCTTTTTTTCCCTCTTGATCCCCTTTGATGGGCATGTGGGCAGCTTCATCTAATCTGCCTGTAATAATCGGTTCTGATGAAGTGGATTTGTAGATATTTTTTTTTTCTTAGTGGCTGCCTCTCCAGATGGTCTGTTATCTATTCCTTTAGTATTTTATGTCATGGATCTTTATGACTTGGATCTTACGGCTTATGAAGAGCGTAACTATGATTTATGATCCATGATCTATCACTTCGTTGTTTGTATGTGCACTGAGAACTTACGCACTGGAGACAAATTCCTTGTGTGTCCAGTCACACTTGGCCAATAAAGAAATCTATTCCATTCCATTCCATATTCTATTCTATTCTATTCTATTCTATTCTATTCTATTCTATTCTATTCTATTCTATTCTATTCTATTCTATTCTTTCTATTTCTATTTCTATTCTATTCTAATTATTTCCATTTCTATTCTATTTTTAATCTGTTTCTATTCTGTTTCCATTCCATTCTACTGTTTCTTATTCTATTCTATTCTATTCTATTCTATTCTATTCTATTCTATTCTATTCTATTCTATTCTATTCTATTCTATTCTATTCTATTCTATTCCATTCCATTCCATTCCATTCCATTCCATTCCATTCCATTCCATTCCATATTCTGTCTGTTCTGTTCTGTTCTATTATTCTATTCTATTCTATTCTATTCTATTCTATTCTATTCTATTCTATTCTATTCTATTCTATTCTATTCTATTCTATTCTATTCTATTTTTTAAATTTAATTTTTACTTTTAAAACTATAGGACATGGCATACACAAACACAAAACATATATTCCCTTTTTATGACAATTTCACAGCGGTAATCTTCTCTTATTTACATTTCCCTCTTACTCTTCTTCAAATATATTTTCGTTATTGTCTCATTATCCCATATTTCTATATATATTCCTTCACATATAATACTATAACTATCAATTATCTTAGAAGCATTTATCTGTTTTTGACCTTTCCTCGTTCGTTCTTATTTACTGTTTCTAATCTCCAGCCAATTATACCATTTGTTCCATACTGCATAGTAATCTGTATATTCTACTCTACTCTACTCTACTCTACTCTACTCTACTCTACTCTACTCTACTCTACTCTACTCTACTCTATTCTATTCTAATTATTTCCATTTCTATTCTATTTCTATTCTGTTTCTATTCTGTTTCCATTCCATTCTACTGTTTCTTATTCTGTTCTGTTTTCTATTCTATTCTATTCTATTCTATTCTATTCTATTCTATTCTATTCTATTCTATTCTATTCTATTCTATTCTATTCTATTCTATTCTATTCTATTCTATTCTACTCTACTCTACTCTACTCTACTCTACTCTACTCTACTCTACTCTACTCTACTCTACTCTACTCTACTCTACTCTATTTAATCATCGCACAATGCTGAGCATAAAGTGTTTCTAAAGCAGGGGGTCTCCAAACTTGGAAACTTTAAGACTTGTAGACTTCAACTCCCAGACAGCCATGTCTATATTTTTGTGGAACCATGCTGGCTGAGGAATTCTGGGAACTGAAGTCCACAAGTCTTAAAAAAAGTTGCCAAGTTGGGAGACCCCTGTTACAAAGCCAATTGAGCCAATGAATCTGTTGATGCAGGAAAGGGTGATTTTGCCATTCACGGACTTCCTCTCTTCTCTCACAGTACGTCGAAGAACTCCTCCTGAGCAAGCAACCCCTGCTGATCTTCTTGGAAGAGGTCTTCTCTGGGTCTCAGCAGCTCTCCCCTTCTGGTAGAGCCTGGCTGAGCTTGGTGCTCAATGCTTATTACACTGGGGCTGTCTCAGACATCATGATAGTGCCCGTTGGCATCTCCTATGAGAGAACTCTTGACTTCGTTCACAGGGGGAAGGAGGTAAGCTGTGGCCAAAAGGTCCTGAAGAACAAGCTAAGCAACCTGGAACTAAGGAGAAACTTCCTAACAACCTCGACTTCCTGAGTCATTAAAACACACGGGTAGTCCCAAAAACCTCTTCTACTTTAACAGCTGTGAATTACGTTCATTCACAGCGGAGTCCCAACTAGTTGCAAAAAGTCCTTCGGGAGAAGTCCTTCAGGATAATCATTGGCCTTTATCTCTCTTGACACTCTGCCAAAGACCTACTTGGCAAAGCCACACAGAGTCCAGAATCAAACAGAGATGCCGACTGGAAACAGAATTAACAATGCTGCTTTCCTGCAAAGGGTCCATGTGCCTTTGCTTCTCTTTTAAGCCTGATGGGAGGGGCCAATCATCTCCAGGCCTTACTCCGGAGTCGTCCCTTTAGTTTTAATTAAACTAAAGTTTAGTTTAAACAGTTTTAAGTTTAAACAGTTTTAACTGTTCTTGCCTCCTGGCAGCTCTGTGCATGCGCGCACTAGGAACAGGCTCCTCCTCTTCCTCTGCCTCTCTGATGTCCGACTCTGGAGGCTCCGGAGTCCGCGCATCACTCCCAGATGGCCCTGGCCCCATCTCTGCCTCTGATGCAGAACTCTCATCCGAGCCTTCCCCAGACTTCAGGACTGGCCCATGTTCCTCCCCAGCCTCCTCACTGTGCGACTCCACTGTCAGCTCCGTAGGCTGCTGGTGGACCACAACAACAGCGAGGACAATTAACCAGTGGAACTGCTTGCCACCAGAAGTTGTGAGTGCTCCATCACTGGAGACTTGCAAGAAGAGACTAGACAGCCATACTTCCAGAGTGATTTAGGGTATCCTGCTTAAGCACTAGAAGTCCTCCACCTATGTTCTGATTGATTGAAAGTGCTTTTCTTGTTTCAAAAATGGGGGCTGTTGCAAGAAAACATTGGAGGGAAGGATCCAAAAACCCTAGAGTAGGAAGGGAATTTTGGAGATCATCTAAGGTCCAGAGTAGGAACTACTGCATCATCTTTATCTGCATATCTACGGGATATTTACGGGACCACCTTCTGCCACCGACAGCCTCCCACCGACCAGTTCGCTCCCACAGAGAGGGACTCCTCAGGGTGCCATCGGCTGGCGACACCCAGGAGAAGAGCCTTCTCTGTCGGAGCTCCTGCCCTTTGGAACGAATTGCCCCCGGACATACGTACAATCTCTGACTTCCGGGTCTTCCGCTGCGCCCTTAAGACCCTACTGTTCTGAGAGGCGGGGCTGTCTAATTGAATGATTTTAAATTGGGGTTTTAAACGTTGGGGTTTTAAAATTCGGCCAAACTATTTAATGATTTTAATTAATTTTAATTATGATATTGGTATATTTATGTTTTTAAAACGGCTGTACACCGCCCCGAGTCCTTCGGGAGAAGGGCGGTATATAAATAAACTTATTCTATTCTATTCTATTCTATTCTTCTATTCTATTCTATTCCATTCCATTCCATTCCATTCTACATTCTCCTATTCTATTCTATTCTATTCTATTCTATTCTATTCTATTCTATTCTATTCTATTCTATTCTATTCTATTCTATTCTATTCTATTCTATTCTATTCTATTCTTCTGTTCTCTTCTCTTCTCTTCTCTTCTCTTCTCTTCTCTTCTCTTCTCTTCTCTTCTATTCTATTCTATTCTATTCTATTCTATTCTATTCTATTCTATTCTATTCTATTCTATTCTATTCTATTCCAGTCTAGTCTAGTCTAGTCTTTATATTCTCTTTTTTTAGAAGCCCGGTCATTTAACTGAGATGGCTGCGCTTAAAATAATTATTTCCTTCCCTATGAAGTCTCCTTTTAGCCCCAACACTTGGCATTCAAAGTTTTCTCTTCCTTTTATTTATTTTTTGTTTAGAATAGAATAGAGCCGGAAGGGAACTGGGAGATTATCTAGTCCAACCCCCTGCTCAAAATAAAACAAATAAAACAAATAAAAAGAGCAAACCTCCTCTCCCCGCTAACCCAGTAAAACTTCCTTGTTCTGTACATCTTGGACCTCTTCAAGGTACATGAACTGCAGCATTTGAACTTCTTGTGGCCCGTACATAAGAATGGCAAGAAATACCTGAAGGAGTTATTTTAAAATTCTCATCTCCCACCTGCAGCCTATCCTGGGGCAGCTTCCACAAGATTTCTGCCCAATTCTACTGCCATGTCCCGTCCAGGTCCAAACGAAAGCCAAGCAAATGATCTTCAGCTACAATCCGGGGTGTCCACCAGGAAAGGGGTCAAAAAACAAGTCCTAATGTTGACCGCAACTGACGTCTGCACTGCTCGTTCTCTTTTCCAGAGCGCCACCCAGACTCTTGGTCTCTGGGCCACGGTTTGGACTCTCTGCCAAGCAGCTTGTCGTGGACAAAGCTGCGTCCGGATTGATCTTGCTCAGCCCTTCTCTTTGCAGGTAGCGTATTTCCCCGAAAATAAGCCCTAGCTTGATTTTTAAGGATGTACCTAATAGAGCCTGAGTAGCGTAGGGGGATAATGCCTCCTACAAAGGCAGCATTTAAGATCCAGCTGCTGCAATTACTGGCGAGTTCAATCCCAGGCAGGCTCAAGGTCGACTCAGCCTTCCATCCTTTATAAAGTGGGTAAATTGAGAACCCAGTTTGTTGGGGGCAATAAGCTGACTTTGTATAAATATAAATATACAAAAGTATGAAGGCTATTGCTTAACGCATTGTAAGCTGCCCTGAGTCTCCGGAGAAGGGCGGCACATAAATCAAATTAATTTAAATAATAATAATAATAATATAAGCCCCACCCCCAAAAAATAAGCCCTAGTGAAAGAGGTGGGCGTGGCCAGCACAGGAGGCGGCATCTGTTGAGATTCCCAATCAGATTCTCTTGCTTCCTTCCTAGGAGTTTGTGACGAACAGATGTTTCAGGCAGAACAGCTCTAGGAAGCCCTTGCGAGAACTGCTCGTACCCGAAATTCTCGGCAAGTGGTAAGTCTGGTGGCGCAGTGGACTGTTAAAGTAGCACTTTAGTTGCCAGCTGCCTGCAATTATTGCAAGTTCAAATCTCACCAGGCTCAAGGTTGACTCAGCCTTCCATCCTTCCAAGGTAGGTAAAATGAGGATCCAGATTGTGGGGTCAATAAACTGACTTTGTATAAAAAAGAACACCCCTTAAGGAGGGTGTGGGGCGAAAGCCCTACTAAGCAGATATATACCAAAGTATGAAGGCTATTGCTTAACGCATTGTAAGCCTCCCTGAGTCTCCGAAGAAGGGCGGCATATAAATCAAACTAATAAATAATAAATACATAAATAAATAAGCCCAATCGGGCTTTTGCACGCATGGCAATAAGGCCAAGCTTATTTCACGGTTCAAAAAAAATATAAGACAGGGTCTTATTTTCGGGGGAAACGCGGTAAGTGAATTTGCTTCGTTTTACAACCTTCTTGCCACAGTTGTTAAATGAGTAACAGGGTTGTTAAGTGAATCTGGCTTCCCCATTGACTTCGTTTGGCCTGAAGGCCGCCAAAGGGGATCACGCATGACCCTGGGATGTTGCAACGGTCATAAGTGTGAGTCAGTTGCCAAGCATCTGAAGGAGGGAGGGATAAAGGGACGGATAGAGGGACAGGCAGTATGGATCCAAACAGCTGCTGTTCACCACATCCCCCTCATTCTCATTCTCTGGTTTAACAGCCCCAGCACTCTGGATTGTGAGAAAGTGGAATGTTGGCCTACGAACTCTCAAGATGTTGTGCCACTGACCGGCGTAGAAGAACAGGTTTTGCTGGACAATTTGAGCCTGCACACTTTGAGTGGTAAGTAGCTGCGCTGTCTCACCTGCTGGCAGAAAGAGGTGCCCAGAGGTGTGGCTTTTCGTGTTGGTGCTGAAGTTGTCCAGCCCGTGTCGAGTCAGAAGAATAGTTGATTCCTTCCAAAATGAAGACTTTGTTTGGGCTTTGTTCTGAACCCAACCTTAGCAGAAGCAAGAAACCGACTCCTTGAGGTACTGCGTTTCCCTCATGAGACATCCAGAGAAAGCTTCAAGCAGAGACAGTCTGTTTTCACCCAGCTCCTCACATTGTTGTCGGTGTATTTGTCGGTGTTTCTGCCATCTGTGCCTGCCTGTATGTTAACCCACTTGGATAACGTGGCATATGGGCCCCTTCTACATTCCAGAAGTGACGAGAAAGATGTTGCTTCTGGGTCAAGGACACAGATGTGCCAGCCTACACGCAGATGGCTTGTTCCCATGTCAGATTGGGTGGGACATAGCAGGAATTGCTTAGGCAGCGAGCGTTAACTGGAAGGAACACTAGAAAAGTACGACAACAACAACAGCAGCAAGAGTAAAAGAGCTGTAAAGACGGGGGTGAAATCCTCCCGGTTCGGACCGGATCGAGCAATCCGGTAGCGATGGAGGCAGGTGGTTCGGAGAACCGGTAGCAAAAATCCCTGCCCCCCCCCCCCCCCGGCCCAGCTGAGCTGCACAATCATCAGAGGATTTTTTTTTTTTTTTACTTTTAAAAGCATTTTTTTCTACAACCTCTTCGGCCGAAAAAATCCTGGCTGGGGAATTCTGGGAGTTGAAGTCCGCCAGGCTGGGGAATTCTGGGGAATGCTGGCTAGGGAATTCTGGGAGTTGAAGTCTGCCAGGCTGGGGAATTCTGGGGCATGCTGGCTGGGGAATTCTGGGAGTTGAAGTCTGCCAGGCTGGGGAATTCTGGGGAATGCTGGCTGGGGAATTCTGGGAGTTGAAGTCCGCCAGGCTGGGGAATTCTGGGGAATGCTGGCTGGGGAATTCTGGGAGTTGAAGTCCACCATGCTGGGGAATGCTGCTGAGGAATTCAAAATCAAAATTCAGAATCAAAATCACATGAAGTGTTAGTACCACTTTATTGTGGCACTTTATTCCACGATAAAGTGGAAGGCATGGGAGTCAGGGTCAGTAGTGAGGCAACCTGAGAGCTCTGAGTGGGAATGGAACTGTCAGAGAAGGAGACAGAGGCAGAGTCTGGGCGGTCTGTCAGCCCTCAGACGGAGAGTCAACAGCCCCCAGGAGTGGAGGTGGCTGCTGAGGAGGAGGAGGAACAGCTGGGTTCAGTGTCTGATGTGCAACTGCGCAGAAGGCAGAGGAGAGGAGAGCAATGGAAATCTATGGGCCGGTCCTCGGGACGGAAGAGCCTCCGCTGCTAACGAAGCCACACCCTAGCTCTGGGGATAAAAGGCAGGGGGCGGAGATGAATAGGTGTGGCAGACAACTATTCATCTCCCTGCCAGACAGACTTGTTAGCCTACGAGAGAAACTTTTTGCCGAGGCTGCCGGCACTACTAATGAAGGAATCTTTTGAGTTCACGTCATGTCGTGTTTGGGGAGGTGGGTCAGAACAAAACAGGAGCGCTCGGAAAAACCCACTCAGTCGCTTAAGAGCCTTTGTTACATAAAAGATGGATCTCACGTGTCAAGGTGTGTTTTTGAGTTTATTGCTGTTCTCGGAGTGTGGCTGTAACTTCCCAATTATCAGTTATTTTAGTATAATAACTTCAGCTGCTCTCTCTGTGCTAATGCACCCACCTGCGTGACTTGGTATAATGGTTTATGAGCACACGTTCTCCGTTTCTCTTTTTACGATTCAGGAAGATGAGTTGTTCTTGGGGTGGGGAGGGAGCCTGCCTACAAAAGATAAATCCTTTCCTTTTTTTAAAAAAATAATGATTTTAAAAACAAATAATAAAAGCAGATGTCTCATCCTGATCTATTGCAGTCCATTTATTCCGCAGGAAAAAACAATATCCCTGGGTATGTTCTTTTTTATAGATAGAATTTTTATTGCCCAAGTGCGAACGGACACACAAGGAATTTGTCTTTGGTGCATATGCCCTCAGTGTACATAAAAGAAAAGATACGTTCGTCAAGAATCATAAGGTGCAACACTTAATGATAGTCATAGGGTACAAATAAACAATCAGGAAACAATATCCGTATAAATCATAAGGATACCAGCAACAAGTCATACACTCATACACTCATAAGTGGAAGGAGATGGATGGTGGGAACGACGAGAAGATGAGAAGATTAATAGTAGTGCAGACTTAGTGAATAGTTTGACAGTGTTGAGGGAATTATTTGTTTAGCAGAGTGAAAAAAGCTGTCCTTGTGTCTAGTTGTTCTGGTGTGCAGTGCTCTATAGCGTCGTTTTGAGGGTAGGAGTTGAGACAGTTGATGTCCAGGATGCGAGGGGTCTGTAGATATTTTCCCAGCCCTCTTTTTGACTCGTGCAGTATACAGGTCCTCAGTGGAAGGCAGGTTGGTAGCCATGTTTTTTTCTGCCATTCTAATTATCTTCTGAAGTCCGTGTCTGTCTTGTGGGGTTGCAGAACCAAACCAGACAGTTATAGAGGTGCAGATGACAGACTCAATAGTTCCTCTGTAGATCTGGATCAGCAGCTCCTTGGACAGTTTGAGCTTCCTGAGTTGGCGCAGAAAGAACATTCTTCGTTGTGCTTTTTCGATGGCGTTTTTGATGTTAGCTGTCCATTTTAGGTCTTGCGATACGGTGGAACCTAGAAATTTGCAAAATCATTTCCGTTTCTGCTGATTTACTGTTTGCTAGTAAGGATTTAAGATTAAGAGTGCATTTTTTGTTCAGTTGAGATCACACACACACTCTGCCTGGTTGGTTAGCATTTGTCCAAGGCAGAGTTTCTTCAGTTTAAAACATGTGGACTTTAAAACTTTAAACTTTTAAAACTTTTAACTTTAAAACATGTGGACCACTTTAAAACATGTGGACTTCAACGCCCAGAATTCCCCACCCAGAGAGGGATCTAACTCTCTTAGGGCAAGGGTCTCCAACCTTGGCAACTTTAAGCCTGTCGGACTTCAATTCCCAGAATTCCCCAGCCAGCTTTGCTGGCTGAGGAATTCTGGGAGTTGAAGTCCGCCAGGCTGGGGAATGCTGGCTGAGGAATTCTGGGAGTTGAAGTCCGCCAGGCTGGGGAATTCTGGGGAATGCTGGCTGGGGAATTCTGGGAGTTGAAGTCCGCCAGGCTGGGGAATTCTGGGGAATGCTGGCTGGGGAATTCTGGGAGTTGAAGTCCGCCAGGCTGGGGAATTCTGGGGCATGCTGGCTGGGGAATTCTGGGAGTTGAAGTCCTCCAGGCTTAAAGTTGCCAAGGTTGAAGACCCCTGTCCTAGTGGACAACAACTTAAGTATGGAGCCATTAGTGTGCAGCAACCGCCAAATAAAGCCATTGTAATCCGTGGCGGCATCAGCAGTGCAACAGACTCAAAATCACGTGAAGTGTTAGTACCACTTTATCGTGCCTTCCTAAGACCACACTTGGAATATTGCACCCAGTTTTGGTCACCACAATATAAACAAGATATTGAAACTCTAGAAAGTGGAGTGGCCTAGTGGTGGAGCTCTCACCCCACAATCAGGAGGCTCTGAGTTCGATCCTAGGTAGAGGCAGATATTTCTCTCTCTGGGCACGACGAGAACGTATCTGCCGAACAAAACTCAGCACTGGCGACAGGAAGGGCATCTGGCCATTAAAACACTCTGCTAGCTTCATTCAGTTGCCCAGACTCCACCCCGCAAGGGATTACAGGGTCGTTAAAAGACAACAATGATGATGATTGAGACTCTAGAAAGTGTGCAGAGAAAAGGAACAAAGATGATTAGGAGTATAAAGAATGGTTGCAGAAATTGGGTATGATAGCAGTGTTCCTATATCGGGGGGGCTGCCACAAAGAAGAGGGGGTCAACCTATTCTTCAAAGCGCCTGAAGAAACAATGGATGGAAAATAATCAAGTGTGTTCAAGGACTTTTCGAATACGCTGTCTATTGTTGCAGTTGCTGAAAAAGCTAGTTCTCACGTACCAAAGAATTGGCCTTGACGAAGAAGGAAGAAACATGTTTACTTAAAGTTAAAAGAGAGGCTGTGGTAAAAGTGATAATACCACCTTTTAAAATGCTAATAAGGAACCCTAAAATTTGAGGCAATGCTAGAACTCCCAGTCTCCCGGCTCTCCAGGACCAAATTGGCTTTCCAGATAATAAATTAGCCTTTCAGTCTGAACCCTCCAGAGAGAAAACAGTTTGAATCAAAGGATGTTGCATACGCCTTTAATAATTTTCTGTAAAAGCTGTCTCAGCCAAGAATGTAGTCTTGAATTTGCAATGTCTTGGTTTTTTTTCAATATATATATATATATTTTAACAGGAAAAAAATGTTTAACAAGATGAAATCGATGCCAATTATTTTTAAAAAAGAAAGGAAATAAGAGTAATAAATAAGGAAGGAAGACAATAGGGAATTTTTAAAAAAAGACAAGATTATAAAGAAGCAGCTCCCAATCTTTTTGAAACTGGCTATAAATGCATTTATCTGTTACCCTCTCTAAGGTGACGTTATAATTTCCTTCTTTTCATTAGCTGCCCTTTCTAATCTCCAAACCCATAAATCATGTTCATTGCCCCCTTTTTTTTCTGCAAAAAGTTCATAAAAAAGTTTCCAATAACTGATAAACATAACTCTCGATCTTTCTCTAATCAAACCAATTAAATTCTACCCTCTCTGCTGGTTGTGTCATCTATAACAACCATTCCTCCATTGTGGGTCTTTCAGAGTCTTCCCATTTTGGTGCATTATCATATTTTCGCAGCAGTAATATATAAAAATAATCACCCAAGGCTCTTTTCCAATTAACTATCCATTCATCCCAACAGGAAAATTTCTGGTTTCGGTGGAATGTTGACCTTTAAAATTCTTTTTTATCGTTTTGTGCATTTGAACCCAGACATTTCTGGCCCCTGAGCATGATAAAAGGACTCTCTGTATGGTGCACATTTCCGGCGCAAATTGGAATTGACACTGTCAATTCCAAGTGGGTATACTCTGAATTCTCTGTAGAGTTTTACCAATACCGCTTTATACTGCAAATAGTGGAGGCCAAACTTGGAATACTATCCTTAGTTCTGGTCACCATGAGACCCTAGAAAGAGTGCAGAGGAGAGCAACAAAGATGATCAGGGGGCTGGAGGCTAAAGTATAGAGCTCCCCAAACACGAAAAACCCTCTGAAGTGAACTCGAAGATTCCTTTAATTAGGAGCGCCAACAGCCCCGACAAAAAGTTTCTCTCTCGCCGCAGGCTAACAAGTCTGTCCGGCAGGGAGATGAATCGTTGTCTGCCACATCTATTCATCTCCGCCTCGTGCCTTTTCTCCCCAGAGCTAGGGTGAGGCTTCGCTAGCAGCGGTGGCTCTTCCATCTCGAGGACCAGCCCATAGATTTCTACTGCTCTCCTCTCCTCTGCCTTCTGCACATCCGTGTTTCAGGCACTGGACCCAGCTGTTCCTCCTCTTCCTCATCAGCCACCTCCCGACTTGGGGGCTGTTGACTCTCCATCTGAGGGCTGATGGACAGCCCAGGCTCCGTCTCTCTCTCTCTCTCTCTCTCTCTCCCTCCCTCCCTCCCCCTCCCTCCCTCCCTCTCTCTCTCTCTCTCTCTCCCAGCTCCATTTCCTCTTCCCCCTCGGAGGTCTCAGGTTGCCTGGAGGCTGACCCTGACTCCAACTTACAATAGTTTGTTTAGTGACCAAAGTTATAATAACACTGAAATATGTGACTCTACCCACTCTCAACCTTCTTAGCAGGTGTATCGTGTTCGGCCATCATGGCGGTCCACATCGTCTCTGCACTTCTGCTACATATGCACCAAGAGGTAAGAATAGGAAGTAAAAGGGGGCAGGGGGAGTTCCCACTTTCTCCCAGGAACCTATTTAGGGTTTGGGATCTTGGACATGAAAGGAAATGGCTTGCTCTGTAGGACCTCAGATGTCTTGCTGCATCTCCTGAGCTTCTTCATCTCCTCCTCCCAAGGTTAAACATACTCCATCTTGTCTGCTCTCCTCATACGACTCTTATGTTTCCTTTCTTTTCCCTGGGATCCTTGAACCATCCTTCAAAGTGTGATGCCCCGAACTGGACCAGTCCTTGAAGGAAATCTGGCCAGCGCAAACTATAGAGTGAACATGGAGCCCTGTTGGTGGTGTAAGGGTGATTAGGCAGTTTTGCAGGCTGACTCTGCCCATTGCTAGGAGTTCGATCCTAACCGGTTCTCAGTTGACTCCATTCTTCTGAGGTTGGTAAAATGAGGACCCAGATTGTTGGCAACAACATGCTGAATCTGTAAATTTCTTAGAGAGGGCTGTAAAGCAGTGTGAAGTGGTATATAAATCTAAGTTCTATTGCCCTTCCTTCCTTCCTTCCTTCCTTCCTTCCTTCCTTCCTTCCTTCCTTCCTTCCTTCCTTCCTTCCTTCCTTCCTTCCTGCCTTCCTTCCTCTCCTATTCCCTTTCTCCTTCTCCTTCCTGGTGCCACAGTGGTTAGAATGCAGTATTGCAGGCTGATTCTGCCCACTGCCATGAGTTCAATCCCAACTAGTTCAAGGTTGACTCAGTCTTCCATCCTTCCAAGGTCGGTAAAATGAGGGGCCAGATTGTTGGGGGCCATATGCTGACTGTATTTTTCGGAGTATAAGACGCACCTTAGTTTTTGGGGAGGAAAGTAAGAAAACAAAATTCTGCCTCTCTCACATGCTGACAGGACGTTAGCCAGATGAGTACCGATGGACGCTGGTAGGCAGAGGCAGAATTTTGTTTTCTTACTTTTCTCCCCAAAAACTAAGGTGCGTCTTATACTCGAGAGCGTCTTATACTCCGAAAAATACAGTGCTTATTTTCCTGCCTTTCTTCCTTCCTTACATCCCACCAGGGAGTTTTTCTTTCTCGACTGATGCAAGACTTTGTTTGGATCACCGATGAGATCCTGATGCGTAACTATGATGTGGGGTTTTCCGGCCGGGTACGTGATGTGTTGTGTTACAGCCTGTTCCTGCTGCGAGATTGCATTACCCTCTACAGCCTGTCATTGGGAGATGTCTTGGTGGTTCCCAAGAAGACTGAGGTGGCCATCAGGGAGCTGAGCCACCACAGCACGGCTCTCCTGCCCGTCTTCATCCAGGAAGCTATCGGGGGTAAGTATCCAAGATCTCAAAGCCTACTTAGATATCTGGCTCGCTGTTGATTTGATGGCTTCAGAGGGGACAACTGTCAGGTTTCGAGGTCGTCTCAAATAAATTGCATTTCAAACAAAGTCTTTGATGAAAAAAAACTCTCATTTATTAAGCACGACATTCTAACTCCGGCTCATCGTAGCCAACACTGACTTCCGACCCAAAAACCCTCCCTTTCCTTTCCCCACTCCTCTGCGCTCATTGGCCATCTTCCAAGTCACTCTACCCCTAATCTACTGCTCCAGCTCAAAGGAATTTCCCCCCTCCCATCCCATCTCTTTGGGGATATTATCTCCAGGGAAAATAAGTAGGCGAAAAGTCAGCCATCCCTTTCCAGACGCCTTCGCTTCTCCTCCTTATGTCAGCACTAGAGTAAATGCAGCTTGAAGTGCTGACACTTTGGCTAAGACCACAAGGAGAGATTGGCTGGGTAACTCAGTATAAGGCCAGAAGCAATAGGAAAAACTTCTCTTTGGGCTTCATCTGCTTTTTTTTCTAAGTTCTGGCTTCCTCAGAGCCATCAGCCTTCTATGTAGCTCTATGGCCAGGGGTGGGATTCAGCCGGTTCGGAAAAACTGGATGCTAATTTTACATCTGGTTCGCTGAACTGCTAGTTGCAAGGATGGCTGGCCCTGCCCACCCTGCCCCGCTACTCCCAGGAGTACCCATGTGGCCAGGTGGATGCCAGGTAAGTGCAGCACCCACATGGAGGCTCTGGGAGGGCGAAAACCAACCCCTTGGAAGTCTGGAAACAGATCATTTCCAGCCTCCAGAGGGCCTCCAGAGCCCTGGGGGGGCCGTTTTCACTCTCATGGAGGCTCGAGAAAAGCCTCCGGAGCCTGGGGAGGGCGAAAAGGCCATGCCCACCCACCCCCGGCCGTGGTGCATGAGGCCGAGTAGGCCATGGCCTCTATGGCCACGCCAACCCAGCAACTGGGGAGTGGCCCATTGTCCTCCCCAGCCTTCTCACTGTCCGACTCTACTGCCAGCTCCGTTCTTGTTCTTTTTTCAACTGGACTTGGCTATAGAGGGCAATAAAAGCGCTGTGAAGCGGTATATAAGTCTTAGTGCTATTTCTATTCTGTTCTGCATTCTGCCGCAATTATATAATGCCTTCATGTCCTCTCCTTTTAAAACTGCTATCTTCGAATATTCTAATTCCATTGACATTGGAAGAAATCCACTGAATTTCTAAATAAATAATATTTGCAGCTGCCTTGTTAAAAAATTGTGGGGGAGGAAACACACCCTCTGGCTCAGACACTGGACAGACAAACACACCTGAGCCAGAGTCTGTGTGTTTGTGTGTCCGATGCTCAGGGAGACAGTGAAGACCTTCTCTTTCATTGCTCCTAAACTTTGGTGGCACCTATGCGGTGTGTTGCTATGTTGATGGACGTGGTGTGTGTAAAGAGGGGCCCGTTCAGGTTTTACCCACCCACCTTCAATCTTTTCGGCAGCCTGTTCCATCAACGCCCTTCTGATGGAGGTGTTGCCGTATTTGGGAAGCCCCGAGCAGCTTGGGAGCTTCGTCCTGGCCCACGAAGAACTTCATAACAAATCCATCTTGCTGGTTCAGCTGCTACCCAAAGACTTCCTTCTACGTCAGGTAAGAGAATATTTATTTGATTTATTTATTTAGTTTGTCAATCGTGTACGAGGTAACAGATATAAGTATAAACATGGATATGAACACAGGAAATGGGTACGAATAAATGGGGACAGGAGGACAGGGACCGAAGGCACACTGGTGCTTTTATGCATGCCCCTTACAGACCTCTTAGGAATGGGGTGAAGTCAACAGTAGACAGTCTAAGGTTAAAGTTTTGGGGGTTTGGGGAAGAAACTACAGAGTCAGGTAGTGCATTCCAGCATTAATGACTGTTGCTGAAGTCATATTTTCTCCAATCGAGTTTGGAGCGGTTTACCTTGAGTTTGTATCTATTGTGTGCTCGTGTATTGTTGCAGTTGAAGCCGAAGTAGTTATTGACAGGTAGGACATTGTAGTGGATAATTTTATGAGCTACACTTAGGTCAGACCGAAAGCGGCGTAGTTCTAAATTGTCTAAGCCCAAAATTTGAAGCCTGGTGGCATAAGGTATTCTGTTGTGAGCAGAGGAGTGGAGGACTCTTCTCGTGAAAGATTTCTGGACAAGTTCGATCGTGTTAATGTCTGTTATGCAGACAGATGAGCTGTATTCAAGAACTGGTCTGGCAAAGGTTTTGTATGCCCTATTTTGCAGTGCAATGTTACCGGAGAAGAAGCTACGCAAAATTAGGTTAACAAATCTTAATGCCTTTTGTCTTCTTCTCCTTCTCCCTTCTCCTTCTCCTTCTCCTTCTCCTTCTCCTTCTCCTTCTCCTTCTCCTTCTCCTTCTCCTTCTCCTTCTCCTTCTCCTTCTCCTTCTCCTTCTCCTTCTCCTTCTCCTTCTCCTCCTCCTCCTCCTCCTCCTCCTCCTCCTTCTACTTTGTCTTGTTTGGCAGAAGTTCACAACAAAGTTGTGTCGTGTTCTTTTCTTTTCTGGGTTGAAACGTCTTGCGGCTTATTTGAAGAAGCTTTTTTTGACTAAGTGGTGAAACATTTCAAATGAAAAGGGAAAGAAGTCCAAGTGCCCTGACTCAACTTGGATGACAAGAATTCCTGGGGATTTGCATCCAAACCATCCTTCCCCACAAGGGAACCCATCTTATTTGAGCCTATTTTATGAAATCTGGCTACTCGGGGGTTTATATTTGTCCTGCAAATGCGGCTTATTGAGTGAAGGATTCAGTGAACCTTCTGCTTTTCAAAGATAAAAAATTTGCAAATCGAAGGATGGACAATATGTGTTGTTTTGGCAGAGATTCTCTGATATCTTGCAACACCTTGCAAAGCATTCAAAAGTTGAGGGATGATCTATCATTGCAGGATTTTAAGAGGAGACTGGACAGCCACATGTCTGGAATGGTCTAGGGCAGCGATGGCGAACTTTTTGCCGTCACATGCCAAAAGCGGGGAGAGCATGGGAGTAGTTGCGCGCAAGCGTGCCCACACTCATAATTCAATGCCCCACACGCCATCCTCCCCCCCCCCCCCCATGCATGCACGCGTGACCCCTCCACACTCGCCCCACTTTTGGCATGCGACGGCAAAAAGGTTACCGGTAGGCCTGTTTTTTCGTCCTCCCCAAGCTCCAGAGGCTTTTTTGGAGCCTGGGGAGGGCCCTCCGGAGGCTGGAAACAGCCCGTTTCCCGACTTCCGGTAGGCCCCAAAGGCCCGAAAATCAGCTTGCAGGCGGACACGTGCACGCTGGAGCTGAGCTAGGAAAATGCTAGCGGGTCCACAGATATGGCTCCACGGGCCACCTGTGGCACGCGTGCCATAGGTTCGCCATCACGGGTCTGGGGTTGGACTAGAAGACCTCCAAGGTCCCTTCGAACTCTGTTATTCTGTAATTTCTGTAAGTAGTAAATGCATTGGTTGATAAATATAAAACCAGAGGGATGTGCAACAATTGTATGAAAACATTCGGTAGCATTGTAACTGAATGGTCCCTAAAGAAACGGTTATAAGTGGAGGACTTAACTTGAAATTTACGGTCGTTTCGCCGCGGTTGATGGATAATCCTAATGCAGATTTTTAAAAACGACGCCTGCAAATGTTTCTTTGTTCCTTTTGGTCTCTCCCAACGTATTCCGAAGGACGCTCACTTCTATTCACAGTAATCTGCTTCCATCTGCAGTTTTAAAAGGAGAATACAGTCGCGCGCGCGCGTGTGTGTGTGTCTCCAAATATGACGGCTTTACGACTTGCGGATTGCAATTCTCAAAATTCTGGGAAGCTGGGCTTGGGCGTCCTTTCTCTGCGGAGGAATTCTGGGAGTTGAAGTCCACAAAGTTGTAAAGTTGCCAAGGTTGGAAACCCCTTGAGCAGAGAGTAAGAGGGACTCAAAAGGAACTGGGAAAGTGTAGCAATAACTCTTGTTTTACTACCACTCTGTGAGGAGGAGGAGTTGTTTTTAATAGGAATTTTGGGAAGCGCTTTTTTGTATATCCGTCCTTCCTGAAGAACTCGGAAACAGTTTTTGCCTTTTTAAAGTATGACTTTGCCACGGAGCCACTGCTAAATATGAGTAGGCAGCTTTTGTGAGTTAAAAGAAAGGGGTGTCCATGACTTACGACCTCTTGGAGAAGGTGCCTGCTCTGAGTCATTGGGCTACGCCTCCGATGGGGTTTGAATTACCAGCTACGGCTCTTAAACTGCCTGTGACTAACAAATAGACATCTTCGCTTGCAAGTAGATTATTCATTATTTACAACGCATTTTTTAAAAAAATTTGATTTATATGCCGCCCTTCTCCGGAGACTCAGGGCGGCTTACAATGCATTAAGCAATAGCCTTCATACTTTTGTATATTTATACAAAGTCCGCTTATTGCCCCCACAAACTGAGTCCTACCTTAGAAAGGATGGAAGGCTGAGTCGACCTTGAGCTTGGTGAGATTCGAACTTACAGTAAGTGCAGACAGCTGGTGTTAATCACAATGCTTTTAGTCTGCTGAGCCACCAGGCCCTTTCTTTCTTTCTTTCTTTCTTTTTCTTTCTTTCTTTCTTTCTTTCTTTCTTTCTTTCTTTCTTTCTTTCTTTCTTTCTTCCCTCCTTCCTCTCTCTTTCTCCCGCCCTGCCTCCTTCCTTCCTTCCTTCCTTCCTGTTTCCTTCCTTGTTTCCTTCCTTCCTTGTTCCTTGTTCCTCCCTCCCTCCCTTCTTGTTTCCTTGTTTCCTTGTTTCTTTCTTTCTTTTTTAAATTTGATTTATATGCCGCCCTTCTCCGGAGACTCAGGGCGGTTTACAATGCATTAAGCAATAGCCTTCAGCCTTTTGTATATACCTGCTTAGTAGGGCTTTGGGCCCCCCCAAGCGGTGTTCTTTTTTATACAAAGTCATCTTATTGCCCCCACAATCCGGGTCCTCATTTTCCCTACCTCGGAAGGATGGAAGGCTGAGTCAACCTTGAGCCTGGTGACATTCGAACTCACAGTAATTCAGACAGCTGGGAGCTTAGTGCCACATTAACATCACTTTAGTCCGCTGCTCCGCCAAGGCTCTGCCAAGGGGGGGAGGGTTACGTTGCCCAGCTCAGGTTGGCATTGACGCCTTTTCCTGCTTCCTCCCAGCCTTGCCAGTCTGTGCATTACTATTGTCAGCATGCTGTGGACAAGCTGGTGGAGTCTGGACTGCTGTTGGCCGAGGAGGTAAGGAACTCTCTTCTCTCTCACACCTGCACAGAGTCTCCGGGCAGAAGGTGGATTGCGACACCTGCCTTTTCCACACTTAACCGTGAACAAGATGCAGATATAGGGACTCCTCGACTTGCAACAGCTTGCTTATTGACTGAAGTTACAGCTTCACGATGTAAATCAGTGTTTCTCAACCTTGGTAGCTTGAAGATGGGTGGACTTCGAGATTTCCGGTTGGCGTCACGGCGCCGCCAGTTCCTTCACTGGAATCTGATGGGCCGCAGGAAGATCAGAGTTCCGGTTTGGGCAGGGCAAAGAGAAAAGAGACCTCTCTTGTTGGGGTGCTTGGGGCTCATAATGGTTTAGTTGAATGCATTATTTTCCTTAAGGGCTCTCTTCTCTTCCCGTTGCCTGGAGCTGATGGGTGCCTCTCCTCCTTTCCCTGCTGCAGGTGCCCAGCGATCGCTTTGTGTGTGACACATCCCAGAAGGGCTTCACCGAGAAGTTCCTGTGGAAGGCAACAGAAGAGTTTGTCGACATTGATGGGAGGGAGGAGGCTGAGAAGCAGTGCTTCAAAGTATGGACGCTCTGTGCTCGGTGGTTGGGGGAGGGGGGGAGTCGATCCCTTTTCTCTGTGCTCACCTACCGATCTCATTTGGAAGTTCTTCGTGCTGGTAGGATATGGAGCAACACATGGACTCGAGCGGCCTTGGTAACAGTCTCACTCACTCATTGGCAGACTATGTTGGCAGCCCGGGAAATATTACGAGCCTGGGAGAGATGTTACCCTTTCAGAACAGCATGGATGAATGGAATCCATGCTGATGGAGATGGAAAGAATTAAGGGGAGTGGGTATGCAAAGAGGGGAAAGCAGGAGGAAGCGTGCTGTCAGACCTGCTCCAGTCTGAACCTTTACGAAAGAAAGACCCTCGACTCCCATTTGGTTGAAGGGAGAAGTCAGGCTACAACTGACTTTCCCACACAAAGAAGAGACAAAAGTGTCTCTCTCCTTTACCAGTCCATCTTCAGCCAATGAAGAGTTGTCTAGGTGTTTCGAGAGCGCTGAGATGTTTGGGTTAGACCAGGGGTCTGCAACCTTAAATACTCAAAGAGCCTTTTGGACCCGTTTCCCACAGAAAAGAAAACACCGGGAGCCACAAAACCTGAGTGGGCGTGGCCAACTCGATGTCACTCACTTCCACCAGTCACATGACCCTCCCCCCCCCTTTAGACGTGCCCTTGGGAGAATGGGCCTTTTGGTGGCCTTCTCTCCCGTTGGAAAGAGCGATGCTCCACATCACTCTTGGATGTGCGTGCCAAGGACGAGGGGCAAGGGAACTGCTGTCACATTTCCTGCTCTTGCAAGACTCTTTCCCAGTCGTGGGAAGAAAGGAGAGAAAACCTCCCCACCCCGCCCACCCCCACCCCGTCCTGAAGGCTTCTTCCTCATCCCCATTGTAAAAAGAACATCCAATTATCATATCAATTCCTCTGCCTTTTGTTCCTTGGCACAGGCATGAGCTGGCAACCTGTCTCTTTAAATGCCAGCCGTGTGGGCTGCCGCTTTGAGACCTCCTCCCCTCTTTTCAAGAGGGAGCCGAGCTCTCTGTAATTAAGGGGCTGGGGCTGAACCAGGGTGCCTGCCAAACTTCCTGCCCCGGCATCTGCCTTGCCTGGCCCACCGAAGAGCTTCCCAAGTAGACAGTGCCACCTTCTGGGAACCAAAAGGCAGAGACGCATCCCTTAAAGATCCCTTTAAGATCTTATAAAGATATAAGAAAGATTCCTGACCTCCGCGCCTTCCGTCGGGCTCTGAAGACTCTGTTTCATCAAGCTGGCCTGACCGAATAGATTAATTTTAAATGGGTTTTAAATTGGTTTTAGTAAGGGGTTTTAAATTTACGGCCAAATAGTTTTAACTTATTTTAGTAGTTTTAATTTTTTGTGTCTGATTGTTTTAATATGGCTGCGAACCGACCTGAGTCCCCTGGGAGAAGGGCGGTATAGAAATGTAATAACTAAACTAAACTAAACTAAACTAAACTAAACTAAACTAAACTAAACTAAACTAAACTAAACTAAACTAAACTAAACTAAACTAAACTAAACTAAACTAAACTAAACTAAACGAGGCACAGAATTTCCACAGCTTATTGTTGTCTTCTTCTTGAAACCTAGAATAGAGTAACAGAGTTGGAAGGGACCTTGGAGGTCTTCTAGTCCAACCCCCTGCTTAGGCAGGAAACCCTACACCACTTTAGACAAATGGTTATCCAAACTCTTCTTAAAAACTTCCAGGGTTGGAGCATTCACAATTTGTTCCACTGATTCATTGTTCTCACCGTCAGGAAATTCCTCCTTAGTTCTAAATTGCTTCTCTCCTGGATTAGTTTCCATCCGTTGCTTCTTCTCCTGCCTTCAGGTGCTTTGGAGAAGAGCTTGACTCCCTCTTCTTTGGGGCAGCCCCTGAGATATTGGAAGACTGCTATCATGTCTCCCCTGGTCCTTCTTTTCATTAAATACCCAGTTCCTGCAACCGTTCACTGGGATAGTCTCAAGGAAAAATCATTCAGGAAATGGTCAACTATTTCCCCATTTGGGATAATGAAGGTGAAACTGTAGATTCCTTTCCTTCTGCGATTCAGGTCCGTAGCTCAATCCTCTTTTTTTTAATTTTTCTCCCTCCCTTAGGTAAGTCAGTTGGAAAGTTGCTCCAACCTCTTTGTGTTCCTCTGTGGCCTCCTTGGGCCTCCGCTGAAGACCTTGGAGAGAGCCACCATCTTCCTTCAAGAGCAGGATTTCCCTCAGCCAGGTGGGCCTCTGGTTGGTGGGGGTGGGGGGGGTGGCAGCCATAATTTTTCCCAGGAAAGTGGTCGGGAGGGGTGGGGGTGCGGCATTTGGGGTGTCAGGATCCAAAATAAAAGACTCCAAACCTTGTTGATGATGATGGTTAGAAGATGCTTTATCGGTACAGACTGACATCCATAAACAATGAAAGGAAATATGGCTGGAGCTATTGCTCTGTGCTCCCCATGAGTTGCTTAGTCTTGTGCCTAAGCAACCCATTAAAGTAGCTCCACTCTTCTACCCGTGCTTGTAATCAACCTGCCAGCATTTTCAGGATTGCTAGGCTTACTCCTTCCCTCTGAGAACCGCCCGTCGCTCAGAGGTGCTTGCAATTCAACAGCGGAGAAGGCTGCCATCTGCCTTAGGACGTCATCCTTCCCTTCAGGAATGAGAGTAGGCTGTAGCAGCGGCTGGCAGCCTCCGGGAGGCAGTAGGATGAAGGTGAGCTCGGTGGGAGTGAATTACGTTCATTCACAGCTGAGTCCCAATTAGTTGCAAAAAAATCTTTCGGGAGAAAGTCCTTCGGGAGAATCGCCAGCCTTTATCTCCCTTGACACGCTGCCAAAGACGTACTTGGCAAAGTCACACGGAGTCCAGAATCAAACAGAGATGCTGACTGGGAACAGAATTAACAATGTTGCTTTCCTGCAAAGGGCCCACGTGCCTTTGCTCCTCTTTTAAGCCTTATGGGAGGGGCCAATCATCTCCAGGCCTTACTCCCAAGTCGCCCCTTTAGTTTTAACTGTTCTTGTCTTCTGGCAACTCTGCGCATGTGTGCGCTAGGAGCAGGCTCCTCCTGTTTCTCTGCATTTCTGCTGTCAGCCTCTAGAGGCTCCAGAGTCGGCGCTTCATTCCCAGATGGCCCTGGCCCCATCTCTGCCTCTGATGCAGAGCCCTCCTCCGGGCCTTCCCCAGACTCCAGGACTGGCCCATATTCCTCCCCAGCCTCCTCACTGTCCGACTCCATTGCCAGCTCCACAGGCTGCTTGCGGATCACAACACTTGCCCTCAACAATCTGAGTCCTCATTTTACCCACCTGAGGAGGATGGAAGGCTGAGTCAACCTTGAGCCTGATGAGATTCGAACTGCCAAAGTGCAGGCAGCAGAGAGTCGACAGAAGCAGCCCACAGTCCTGCATTCTAACCACTGCGCCACTGCAGCTAATATATGTAGATATTCATTCATTCATGGTTATGTAGTGTACATTGGAGGTGGTGACGCTTTGAGAGCTGTATGCCACAAAATTTCATTTTAATGTATGCTGTTCAGTGCACATTCAAAGTGACAATAAACTCTGTTCCATTCCACTCCACTCCACTCCACTCCACTCCACTCCACTCCACTCCACTCCACTCCACTCCATTCCATTCCATTCCATTCCATTCCATTCCATTCCATTCCATTCTATTCTATTCTATTCTATTCTATTCTATTCCGTCTTGTCTTGTCTTCTCCTCTCCTCTCCTCTCCTCTCCTCTTCTATTCTCTATTCTCTCTTGTCTTGTCCCTGTCCTGTCCTGTCCTGTCCTGTCCTGTCCTGTCCTGTCCTGTCCTCTCCTCTCCTCTCCTCTCCTCTCTTCTCTTCTCTTCTATTCTTATTCTATTCTTCTATTCTACTCTACTCTACTCTACTCTACTCTACCCTACCCTACCCTACCCTACCCTACTCTACTCTACTCTATTCTATTCTCTATTCCATCTTGTCCTTGTCCTTGTCCTTGTCCTTGTCTCTTCTCTTCTACTCTACTCTACTCTACTCTACTCTACTCTACTCTACTCTACTCTACTCTACTCTACTCTACTCTACTCTACTCTACTCTACTCTACTCTACTCTACTCTACTCTAGGGTGTTGTCTTTCAAAAAGTCTGATACCTCTTCCTTCATTGTCTGAAACCCCGGAGAATAATGAATGAACGATGAATTCCTCCTGCAGTATCTTTCTCACTCTGCTAACCCTTTTCCCTGTAGAATCTCGGTTCGTGGAGGAGCTGCAGCGGGACTTGGTGAGGTTGGCACGAGAAGATGGTTCTTTCGGTGAGTCTGGAAGCCCAGATTGTCCAGCGTGGCGTTGGGAGTGCAAAAATCGATGTGAGAAACTTGAGGCCTGGATTAGGAAGGCCTCAAAAAAAAAGAAATTTTGGGCTCAAAATTGTGGTCATAAATAGAGGACTGCCTGTATTCTGTAGATATTTTTTTGACAATCAGCCTTGTCCTCACAGCTGATCTGCAGGCACCAGAATGATGTATTTTCATTTTTAATGGTCCTTCATGAACTCCTTGCCCGGTTCATAAAAATTAGGTTTTGCTACAGAAAGGGGGTAGAGAGGCTCAGGGTCAAAGTGGAATGACAGATAAGAAGTTTGCTGAACTCACTAATGGACATTTCAGCCTGGTGGTTCTGACTTTAACCTTACCAAGGTGACAGCCATCCATTGTTTTCGTTGACCTTGTCGTAAGATAGGAAAGGGAGTAACTTTTGACCGAGGTGTACTAGCTTGATTAAAAATAGCATCACTGCTGGGATCAGCAGGAATTTAAGCAAAAGAATAGAAATATCTTACGGTGGTTGACTCCCTTTGGGTGGACAGTCTCCCTTATCCGAGATCTGGACCGAGTTCAGTAAAAAGAATCTCTCAATTCTGAGGACGCCTCCAAATAATTTTCTTTGGCTTCCTTTTCAGAATGTTGCAACAGGAGCTTGACTGCCACTGCCGTTCGCATCTGCAAAGAATTAGGGGTAGGAACGTAACCCTGTTAAGATTCTCCAGATTGCCCAAAAAAAAAAAATCCCCACAAAACTTTACAGCTAAGGTTCAGAAGTCCAGCATGGAGCTTTTAGGAAATTAAATGATTGGGGGGTTTTTTTCCCCCTCTCAAAAGAACAGCACTAGGAGGACAGAGCGATTAGGTTTCAGGATGAGGCATGCTTAAAGGGGAGGTCTCTTTAATTCCCCGCATCCTCTGATATTTCATCACCAAGGACATGAGGTTGACTCATCCTTCCATCCTTCCGAGGTCGGTCAAATGAACCATTTAGAGAGGGCTGTAAAAGCACTGTAAGGTGGTATATAATTTTAAGTGCTATTGCTATTGCTCTTCCTTCCTTCCTTCCTTCCTTCCTTCCTTCCTTCCTTCCTTCCTTCCTTCCTTCCTTCCTTCCTTCCCTCCTTCCCTCCCTCCCTTCCTTTCCCTCTCCCTCTCCCTCTCCCTCAGTGGTTAGAATACAGTATTGCAGGTTGACTCTGCCAGCTGCCAGGAGTTTGATTCTGACCGGCTCAAAGTTGACTCAGCCTTCCATTCTTCCTAGATTGGTAAAACGAAGACCCAGATTGTTGGAGGGCAAGAGGCTGATTCTGTAAACTGCTTAGAGAGGGCTGCAAAGGACTATGAAGTGGCATTTAAGTCTAAGTGCTATTGCTCTTTTTTCCTTCCTTCCTTCCTTCCTTCCTTCCTTCCTTCCTTCCTTCCTTCCTTCCTTCCTTCCTTCCTCCCTCCCTCCCTCCCTCCCTCCCTCCCTCCCTCCCTTCCCAGTGATTAGAAAACAATATTGCAGGCTAACTCTGCCCACTGCCAGGAGTTCAACTCAAAGTTGACTCAGCCTAAAGCACTTTGAAGCCATACATAAATGTAAGTGCTATTGCTATTCCTTCCTTCCTTTCCTCCCTCCCTGGATTAATTAATTGGGTTAATTCATGAATTAATGCTGATTAGGGAAGCCATGTATATGTGTCCGTCTGCCAGCCATCTGCTCTCTGGGGAAAAAGGATGCTCACTTGATTTCTCTTTCAGGTGTTCAAGGAAGGGACGGAAGACAAGGAGCCTCTTCTCCATCTGTCTGAAGAGTTCACCGCTCAAGAAAACCAAAAGAAACTGGAGAAATTCATCCATCAGTTTATCTACTAGATCAATGTTTCTCAATCTTGGAAGCTTGAAGATGGGTGGACTTCAACTCCCAGAATCCCCCAGCCAGCGCTGCTTTTGAAGGATCTACTAGATCTTCAAGCTACCAAGGTTGAGAAACACTACTAGATTCTCTACCAAGGTTGAGAAACACTACTAGATTCTCAACCAAGGTTGAGAAACACTCAACCAAGGTTGAGAAACACTACTAGATCTTCAAGCTACCAAGGTTGAGAAACACTACTAGATTCTCTACCAAGGTTGAGAAACACTACTAGATTCTCAACCAAGGTTGAGAAACACTCAACCAAGGTTGAGAAACACTCAACCAAGGTTGAGAAACACTCAACCAAGGTTGAGAAACACTACTAGATCTTCAAGCTACCAAGGTTGAGAAACACTACTAGATCTTTTTGATGGGGGTCTTCCTTTAACAGGCCGGAGGATTTAGAAATCTGACGAAGAGTTCTCTTCCCCCACCAATCTGTTTGGACTGTTGTTTTCTTTGTGGTTCTACTTTTGAAATGTTGTTTTCCAGGAAGGGGGAATTTTTGAGCAAGGCAAACGAAGCCAGTTAGGTTAATAAAATCAATTAACACTGAAGCGTGAGGAGGTTTGTAGCGTATTTGCATTATGGATCGTTTTTCAAAAAAATTCCATTTATGAAACAGGAAGCAATCAGCAGGAAGGAAGGCCTTTTTTGAAAAAAAAAACACATCCATGTACTGTTTTCTTCTCTCCGTAAGCCAGCCCTGTAAATGAAGTTTTTGGGGGCAGAACCACAGCTGAAATACTTCCATTTGTGATGGAAAAGTTGCTTTGGAACATATACAGTATAGTAATCCTCAATTTACGACCATAATTGAACCCAAAATTCATGTTGCTAAGTGAGAAATTTGCCCCAGCTAACGACTTTTCTTGCCACGTTCGTTAAACGTCGCAAAAGTGGCCCCGGGACACTGCAACCGTCATTAATGTGAGTCAGCGGTCAAGCATCCGATGTAAATCACATCTGAATTTTGATCACACGATCATGGGGGTATGGCAATGGTGGTTGTAAGTGTGTAAAACATAAGTCACTTTTTTCAGTGTCGTAACTTCAAGCGGCCATTAAACAAAACGTTGTAAGTTGAGAACTACCTGTGTTTCTGGCTGTGTGCTGCATAAGATGAAAGTGTATTATAGGATGCTAGGATGTAGCTGTCGGGGTTCCGGTGGATGCCCTAATTAAATCATGAGCCTCGAGCCAAGCTTCAAAAGAAATCCAGTTATTAATTAGGAGCTTCATGCCGGCACCTTCCCAAGTGAAGCCAGCTCTGACCCTACGTAATTTACGCTCTAATTATGACCCTGTTTCCCCCTTCCTTCCAGGGTGTGTCATCACATTCACTCTTTCAGGGGTTGTAGAAGTCACTCCCCTCCGGCTGCTGTAGGTAACCCTGGGATACAGCCTTGAGAGAGATAAGTGTGGAGTGTCCATCTGTCTTTGGCCGCTGTGCCATTTCCCCGGTTTCCCATCCCCCCCTGGCCTATGGCAACTGGAGAGCAGGCCAGGGACGCTTTGTGAGTTGACATTAATGCTATCCCAAAGGATGAGGATAAGCTATGATCCATCTATTGCACATTGCCATATTTACTGTGAGAAATTATAAATTGTATAAATTGTCCAAAAGTTGGGATATGATTATATATACTCCGGTTTGGACTGTCACCAGAAATAGATACCCACAGATTCAGGGGATGCAGGCAAGAGGTATATTCTCTTGCAAAGACATTTGGATTAGAGGTTGTAGCCTGCCTGGCCCAGCATCTACCTGGGTGGCCCAAAATATGCCCAAGCTGAGTGGCATTGACCATTAGGGACTGGTGTACATGGAACCGGTAAAAACTAAGGCTACTAAATAAAACAATTAACCATTGTTCAACAACTTGCCTCCAGAAGTTGTGAATGCTCCAACACTGGAAGTTTTTAGGAAGATGTTGGATAGCCATTGGTCTGAAGGGGTGAAGGGTTTCCTGCCTAAGCAAGGGGTTGGACTAGAAGACCTCCAAGATCTCTTCCAACTCTTGTTCTTCTATTCTAACCTTGTTCGTTTCTCCTCTGTACAGTATTAACTAAAAAAAGAGGCATTGAATATTCATTAAAGTGTTCAAAACACATCTGGTGGGAGGAAAAAAAAGAGTTTAATTTAGTTTTAGGTTGAGCCAACAGCACATAACATAGTATTATTTCTATTTAAAGGTATCTCAGGATGCTTTTGTGAATACGTTTTCCCTTCTTTTTACACAGTTTATATAAGTAATACTAACGGTGTTAGCAGAGTGTATATATGCAGTCACCCACTTTCTTTGTTAAAACCCGAGCGCTAAAATCTTTTTGTCAGGAGCCATGGCATAAAAATTACACAGAGCAGCTATTCCTTTGATGGTTCATCCTGCACACATTAGCTTTCTCAAAAGGGCAGGCAGAGCCTCAAGAGTAGATTACTTGTGAATTGCCCTTTTAGAAAGAAGAGTCAGAAGTTTTATTTGGCAGTGGGACTTTCTCTGAAAGAGCAAAAAGGGGCTTGACGGGGTGCAATTTAAGTCTTGGGGTGAAAAACGGGTAACCTGGTGCTTTGGGTGATTGGATTAAAATGCTGCATGTAGAAAGAAGTCAAGTCTTACACTTAGGCTAGGAAAACTCCCAAAAGTAGACATATAGTGTTGTGGCTCCGTTGCCTGAGCCTGCGTCATCAGCAGGGGAGGACTCTGAGAGTGAGGGAGAGGAGTTGGCAAGGCCTCCTTCTCCAGGACTCTCCTCTCTGGCAATGCCCAGAGCCAAGCTCGCCCCGCAGCCACAGGAGGACATTGACGAGGGGAGTGAGTTTTGGTTGGATCCTCGCCAGCGTCGGAGAGACAGGAGAGCCCAGCAGAGGAAAAGGCGTGGTCGTGATTAGCTGGTGGACCACGCCTCCCAGACTATATAAGAGAGGGATTGCAGCCGTATCTTTGTGACGAACAAAACAAAGATTCATGGATCCCGGTTTTGAATCGGCCCTGCGTCTCAGCTTTGGTGGTGTGTATGTGATAGACCTATTAATAAAGACGTTGGCAAGCAGCTGCGGATTGCTGCCGACCTTTGTTATCAGCTTACTTGGTTGCCTGCCAGTTCATTAGACTTTGATTGTCTGAGGGGAGGTTATTTCTGGGCACGGGGCCAGAACATATAGACTGGGTGAAACCAGCTTAAGAGCAGGAACTGTGAGAGGGATCTTGGAGTCTTAGTGGACAGCCAGTTAAAATATGAGCAATCAAGATGAAGTGAAGTCCTAATATCACTCTATAAAGCCTTAGTAAGACCTACCTAGAGTACTGCATCCAGTTTTGGTCACCACACTTATCAAAAAGACGTTGATAATGCGGAGAAGAGCAACCAGGATGATGAGGGGACTGGAGGCTAAAACATATGATGAACGGTTGCAGGAAGTGGGCATGTCTACTCTAGGGAAGAGAAGCACCTGTGAGGTGGGTTGGGCTGAGAGAGTGAGTGAGAGAGAGAGAGACTGGCCCAAGATCACCCAGTTGGCTGTCATGGCTAAAATGGGGCTAGAACCTACAATCCGGGTGAGTGGCCCAAAGTTACCCACGCAGACTAGAATTCACAGTCACCTGGAGATTGGCCCAAAGTCACCCAGCCAGCTTTCATGCCTAAATCAGGACTAGAACTCACACTCACCTGGCGATTGGCCCAAAGTCACCCAGCCGGCTTTCATGCCTAAATCAGGACTAGAACTCACAGTCACCTGGAGATTGGATGGCATCTGCAATTTTAATTTGACTGCCGCCCCCATTTGCGATGCTCGGCAGAAATAATTCCAGCAGATGTAAACTCAAAAGCGTTTTAAGAATTTCCTTATTTATGCTCCTGGATTAGAATCGAGGAAGGCACTCTTGTGCGTTTTAAAACTCCAGCCGAGGGTTTTGTCCGGGGCCTCCACGGGAAAACCTTCACATCACTTGGTTGCAGATGGTTCCCAGCTCATCGATTTCACACTGTACTTCGTCTCCTTTCTGTGGGGAGAACAGGGTAACAATTGCCTTTTGCCCAAGAGAGTTGCAAGAAATGGGGACACGCTCCCAGAAAGGAGCAAACTTCAAACATCCCCCGCCTCAAAACTCTCTCTCTCCCCAGGGTGGGCTTGAAAAATTTTAGCAAAGGGTTCTTTCTCTGCCTGGTTGCTGGGTGGGCGTGGCTATGGTGGGCGTGGCCTAGTCAGCCTCCTGCACCATGGTGGGGGAGGGAGGCATTTTTGCCCTCCCCGGGCTCCGGAGGCCCTCTACCCAGACTTCCGGTAAGCCCAGTTTTTGCCCTCCCCAAGCCTCCACGCGTGCCCTACCCTTTTAAAAAATATATATATTATTCAACATTTTTAACCTTTAAAATCACAATTACACTATTACAGCTTTCTGTTATCGGAATTTTTTCTTAATTCCAACTTATCCATAGGCCTATTGTTTTATACATACACTTTCTTATTTCATAGTTACTTATTTGTATCATATACACAATGTTTACATGTCTACTACTCTCTAAATAGGTACATTTTCTTTTTGTTATCTTTCCTATACGTTCACTATTCATTGATTTTAGACTTCTTTTCAAGCCAATTATACTACCTGTTCCACGTCTCATAATACACAGTTTCCTCTCTGACCCTTAATTCCATCGTTAATTTGTCCATTTCTGCGCATTCTAGCACCTTTTTTATGATCATTGCGTTTGATGGAGTGTTTTCTTGCTTCCAATTTTGGGCGAATGTAATTCTGGCTGCAGTGATTATATGGAGCATAATGTATTGAATTTCTTTACTTATGTTTCCTTTTGTTATACCCAAAAGAAATAACTCTGGCTTCATAGCAATTTTTTGTTCAATAATTTCCTGAAACTATTTTATGATTTTTGTCCAATATTCCCTAGCTTTGGGACATGTCCACCACATGTGGTAGTAGGTCCCTTGTTGGTGGTTACATTTCCAGAAATTTGGTGGTCTATTGAGAAAGATTTTGGCCAATCTCGCCGGGGGTAAGGGCACCCTGTACTTACCACGAGTTGTGGGGTGGGGCGTGGGATTTGGGGGTTCTCTGAACTATAAAAACCCCTGCAGGACTTGGATTGTGGTGCTTGGAATGACAACTGATGTGTTATTTTGTGTTCAGAAAAGAGCAGTGGATTATAGGGGTGTTACCGGGAGGGAGGGGGAATATTCCAGGAAGTTTAGGAGTGATTATATGCAAAATGTTCCCCCAACGGGCAGAAGAGCATGAATTAATTCATTAATATGATGAATTAAGAACAGAAATCACCTTGAGGAAAGTGGGTGGCTTCCGGAAAACTCCAACCCCCGGGGGTGTCCCCGTCAGGAAGACATCTCCCGGGTACAACGTGACAAATCTGCAAAGAACACCGAACACTGTAATGAGCAGAATAAGAGCAGCCTGACAGAGAGCTAGTGGTTCAGGTGTCACACCTGGACGAGAGAGCTTCTCGAACATAAAACTATCGGGCTGTCAGCGATGAAGCCATTTTTTATGCTGGAGCCATTTCGGGATCATCTTCAGGGCTGCCAAAGCCAGGCCGGTTGGAGCTGAGAGAACTAAAGGTGGGGAGATACGAGATAGCTGGAGATGTGTAGTCAAAACAACATTCTTTCCTGTGGGAGCCAAGGACGTTCTACCAAGTGTTGGCTGAGGAATTCTGGGAGTTGAAGTCCACGAGTCTTAAAGTTGCCAAGGTTGGAGACCCCCGCTTGAGAGAATAGGTCATCCCCCCCCCTTCTCTTATCACAGCCCCAGCTTGTTCCAGGCTGGCTTTGGCCCCCCATGGGAGGCCAAAATGGGAGGGGCAGCACTTACCGAGATACCCATGCAACAAGAGACTCCGTTTTGAAGATCATTTGGTTGGTGCTGCTGTTTTGGACGAGTTCGCCGTTCACTCGGCAGCGGATGCCCAAATTGTGAGGATCTGGGTGGGAAGGAAGGAGAGAGAGAGAGAGAGAGAGAGAGAGAGAGAGAGAGAGAGCATAGCCCCCTGAGATTAAAAGGAAGCTGCTTGCTTGATTTTTTTGGAGCAGGGTGTGGGGTGATCTCCAATCTTGGCGACATTTAAGGCTTGTGGACTTCAACTCTCAGAATGCCCCCCAGGCAGCGATGGGAGTTGAATTCAATTTATTCAGAGGAATGTTAAAAGAACCCAAAAAGGAAATGCACCTTCCAAAATAGGAGAAAGGATCTCTGATGAAATCTGTGGGGTCCTTAATGTTCTCTGAGCTTAGTTATTTTCTTGCAGATGTTTTGATTACCCAAACTAGGTAATATTATTGGTGCTAGAAGGGAGTGCAGGAAGAGGGGGGGGGGAAGGAGAAGGAGGAAGAGAAAGAGGAAGAGGAGAGGAAGAAGGAGAAGGAGGAGAGGGAGAAAGAGAAGAAGAAAAGAAGAAGAGGAGATGGAGAAAGAAGGAGGAGGAGAAAGAGGAAGAGGAGAGAGAGAAAGAGAAGCTGGAGAAGAAAAACAAGAAAAAATTAGTAGGAGAGGGGGAAAGAAGGAGAAGAAGAAGAGGAGGAGGAGAGGGAGACTGAGAAGGAGGAGGAGGATAAAGAGGAAGAGGAGAGGGAGAAAGGAGGAGAAGAAAAAATGAGGAGGAGGAGAGGGAGAAAGAGAAGGAGAAGAAAAAAGAAAAGGAGGAGAGGCAGAAAGAGAAGGAGGAGGAGAAGGAGGAGACAGCAGGAGGAGGAGGAGGAAGAGGAAAGGGAGAAGGAGAAGAAAAGGAGGAGAGGGAGAAAGAGGAGGGGAAGGGGAAGAAGAAGAGAAGGAAGAGAAGAAGGCGGCTAGAAGAGGACCTGGCAAGCCAGCCAGAAAGTGGGGAGTGAGGGGAAGGTGATCATGCTGGGAGAAGAAGCAGGACAGAAGAGGAAAGCTATGTTGGCACTAAGATTCCAAGCCTGACTCTCCTATCTCAGATTTCCTATCCTATCTGCCATGCTGTCCTGTCTGGGTTGACCTCTGCATCTCCAATGGACCTGGGAAGGAGATGCGTGGATGATACTCCACCAGGAACTGGCTGACCAAACATCTCCCAGGGGTTTCATGTAGGCCTTGAAAAAGGATTGAGGGGCCCAGGACTGAAGTTTGAGCTTTTCCACAACCAGGGCGCCAGGGCTCCAAACTTTGTCTCCCCCAATCGCCACTCAATGAGCCTACCCATCGTGCCTCCAACTCCAGTCCTTCATTGGTGGTCAAGAAGGATACCGTGGCCAACTGTATCAAAAGCTGCTAAAAGATCTAGGACAATGTTTCTCAACCTTGGAAACTTGAAGATGGGTGGACTTCAACTCCCAGGTCGAGTTGGCCAACCGTATCCAACCGTATCAAAAGCTGCTAAAAGATCTAGGACAGTGTTTCTCAACCTTGGAAGCTTATTCAACCGTATCCAACCATGGCCAACCGAATCAAAAGCTGCTAAAAGATCTAGGACAGTGTTTCTCAACCTTGGAAGCTTGAAGATGGGTGGACCTCAACTCCCAGGTCGCTGCTGGCGGGGGGATTCTGGGAGTTGAAGTCCACCCATCTTCAAGCTATCAAGGTTGAGAAACACTGATCTAGGAGGACATTGATTGTGCCACCTCCCTCCAAGCTCATCTACAATAAGCATCAGAGCTTCCGTCGCATACCCAGGTCTGAACCCAGACCGCCAGAGGGTCCCAACCACCCCTGTCCTCCAGAGTCCTCTGCCACTGCGGCCCCACCACTCATCTCCTGCTCCAGTTTGCAAAGCAAGGAGGTCCAAGCGAAAGTCAGCAGAGGGGGCCTGGCAGCTTCCCAACCTGAGACGGAGTCCTTGGTCACCAGAGCTGGGCCCAGCGGGCAAAAAGTGTCGAAGGTTTTCCCTAACAGCCATTGCTTCCCGTTCCTCTTCATCTGCCAGTCTCGGGCGCTCACGTCGTGGGCCACCATAAATCCAGCCACATGAGCCATCGCATCAGATTCCTAAAAGGGCATCAGAGTAACCGAGTTCGAAGGGGCCTTGGAAGTTTTCTTTCACATAATTACTACGAGTGTTGTCTATAATTATAAGCATGCTAGTATAAGTAACATGATCATAATTATAAATATGGTTGTAATTACAGTATTACGTCTAATATCATTATTACTATCAGTAAACCTGTTGGTGAAGCGGCCACCACATTCTCCAGGCTTACAAAGAGAGTATGGCTTAATAAGAACATACAAAGATCCAGGTCTATACAGCCTGCGTCCTGAGCACACTTTGTGAGTCTTGGACCCCTTACGCACGGCAGGAGAGAAAGTTGAACACCTTTCAAATGCGCCGTCTCCGACGTATTCTTGGCATCACCTGGCAGGACAAAATTCCAAATAGGGCAGTCTTGGAACGTGCTGGGATTTCTAGCATGTATACACTATTGAAACAGCGACGTCTACGCTGGCTTGGGCATGGTGAATGTTGTGGTCCGCCAGCTGGCAGTGGAGTCGGACAGCGATGAGGCTGAGGAAGAACGTGGACCAGTCCTGGAGGCTGGGGAAGGCTCGGAGGAGGGCTCTGCGTCGGAGGCAGAGATGGGGCCAGGGATATCAGGGAGTGATGTGCAGACTCCAGAGACTCCAGAGGCTGATGACAGAGAGGCAGAGGAACAGGAGGAGCCTCTTCCTAGTGCGCGCATGAGAAGAGCTGCCAGAAGACAAGAGCAGCTAAAGCAAAGAGGACGACTCAGCAGTAAGGCCGAGAGATGATTGGCCCCACCCATAAGGCTTAAAAAACCAGCAATGGCCTCTTTGTCGGAAAACAACGTTGATAGATTTGTTTCTTGTCTTGCTGCATTTCTTTCTTGTCGGCGTCTTCTGCTCCTGAACTTTTGCTAAGAGAAGCCTTTGGCAGTTTGCCTAATTGTACCAAGGTTGGTGATTAGACTGAAGAATTTGTGTTATGAAGAATTTGCTTTGATTTAGTTTGGACTACGCTGAGAAGGAGTTAATTCTCAGCTGTTCTATTCAAGTCTGTTTGTTTTCGAACGGTTTGCGTTTAATGCTAACTACTTGGGCGTGGGTCACAACAGTGAGAATGGCCGATGGTCGGATTCCGAAAGATCTCCTGGATGGAGAATTAGTGCAGGGAAAGCGCCTCAGAAGGAGACCACAACTGCTATATAAGGGGACCTAAAGGCCCTCGGAATGGACATTAACAACTGGGAAACCTTGACCTCCGATCGTCCAGCTTGGAGGCTAAAGACGCAGCATGGCCTTCTCCAATTCGAAGAGACCCTTGTTCGATGGATCTGCCCTGAGTGTGGAAGGGATGGCCACTCTCGAATTGGCCTTTTTAGCCACACCAGATGCTATTTTAGTACCTCTTTCCCAGAGCACGATACCATCGTCTCTTGAGACTGAAGGATGCAGTGATGACGACTATCAGTATATCTGTGGTTGTTGTTTTCTTCTGTAAAACGAAATGCCCGGACAATACACTGTCTTCAAAATATTTATATATAAATAAAAAACTTGACTTAAAAAAAGAAAGAAATGGCATCGAATTTACTTGCAGGCAGATTACCAGTGCTCCCTGCGATACCCACTCGTGAGTGGCTAAACTGAACGGAGTTAAACATCATCAAGGCTGCTTCCTGAAGCCAGTTCTCAGCTGCTCTCTGCCAACTTTTAGACTTTCCTAGAACGCTGAGAGGGACCTCTGGAGGTCTTCTAGTCGAACCCCTGCCCAAGACAGGAGGCCTTACCTGGATGTGTTTTCCTTTCTTCCCAATGACAAAGGCCAGCTCAACTTCCCAGTCCACTTCCTAGAAGAGGAAAAACACAAGGGTGAGCCTCTGATTTTGCCACCCCAAGAGCCCAGGGACGCCAGGCTGGGTCAGAGGGCCATCAAACAACATTTCGGTCCAACACTGGTGGCAAAAAAAAAAAATAAATATGTGCAGGGCAAGGGGTTGTGCAAAAGAATTTGAGCTAAAGTAGAAACTGCCCAGGGAATAATGCAAACCAGGGGGGAGCGGGGAGAAAAGCTTCTCAAGGCTGATGCAAATTATTTAGATTTGAAGCGGCTGTAGTGCCAAAATCAAGGGCCTTCTCTCCTGATTTTATAACTTTCTGCAGAAAACAAGAACTCTTGAAAATATGGTCTTGTAATTGAGAAAGATTGTGGGGTGCACAATTGATGGGGTAAAAAGGGGGGGGCAAGGATTGCGTTGTGTAGTCATGGCTGTCACCTCAACTTCACTGACACACAAATTCACACACAAAAGCCCCGTGTGTTGCTTCAGATTGGAGGAATCGGCTCCCAGGTTTTCTTCCTAATGTACTTTCTGAAAACACTTATTTGGGGTTATCCTTTCCCATCAGCCTCAATTCCTGGCACCTGGAAAAATCCCTGTGATCTTCTTGGCAATATTTTTGGCAGTGGTTTGCCCTTGCCACCGTCTTCCTTGGGCTGAGAGTAAAGGGCTGCCCAAGATCATCTAGCTGGCCTTGTGCCCAAGGCTGAACTAGAATTCCCAGGCGCCCTGCTCCTGGTCCAGCACCTTTGCCACTGGATTGACTCTCACATAGACTTCATTGAGTCATACGTGGCTCCTGGTGAGATAATAGCATAGCATGGAACAGCATAGAATAGAATAAAAGATGGAATGGAATGGAATGGAATGGAATGGAATGGAATGGAATGGAATGGAATGGAATGGAATAGAATAGAATAGAATAGAATAGAATAGAATAGAATAGAATAGAATAGAATAGAATAGAATAGAATAGAATAGAATAGAAAAGAAAATACGGAATGGAACGGAACGGAACGGAACGGAACAGAACTAGAACAGAACAGAACAGAACAGAACAGAACAGAACAGAACAGAACAGAACAGAACAAATAGAATAGAATAGAATAGAATAGAATAGAATAGAATAGAATAGAATAGAATAGAATAGAATAGAATAGAATAGAATAGAATAGAATAGAAAATATGGAATGGAATGGAACGGAACGGAACGGAACGGAACGGAACGGAACAGAACAGAACAGAAGAGAAGAGAATTAGAACAGAAGAGAACAGAAGAGAACAGAACGAACAGAACAGAACAGAACAGAACAGAACAGAACAGAATAGAATAGAAAATACGGAACGGAACGGAACGGAACGGAACGGAACAGAACAGAACTAGAAGAGAAGAGAAGAGAAGAGAAGAGAAGAGAAGAGAAGAGAAGAGAAGAGAAGAGAAGAGAAGAGAAGAGAAGAGAAGAGAAGAGAAGAGAAGAGAAGAGAAGAGAAGAGAAAATATGGCACAGCACAGCACAGAATAGAGGTTGGAAGGGATTGGAGGTCTTTTAGCTCCCAGCTCCAGCGGGAAAACCTATACTATTTCAGATAAGTGGCTGTCTAGTTTCTTCTTAAAAGCCTCCAGTGACGGAGCGCCCACGCTTTCTGGTGGCAATCTGTTCCACTGGTTCATTGCCCTCTTCGGAAGTTTCCCTTCCCCACCCCCCCTTTGTTGAGGGAGGGCTGTTCAATTTTGACAAAAGAATGCAAATGACCAGCTGTCAGCAAGGAGTGTTAAGGATGCGGTGGCTCAGTGGCTAAAGACGCTGAGTTTGTCGACCCAAAAGTCGGCAGTTCAGCGGTTCGAATCCCTGGTGCCGCGTAACGGGGTGAGCTCCCGTGACTTGTCCCAGCTTCTGCCAACCTAGCAGTTCGAAAGCAGGTAAAAAATGCAAGTAGAAAAATAGGGACCCCATTTGGTGGGAAGGGAACAGCGTTCCGTGCGCCTTTGGCGTTGAGTCATGCTGGCCACATGACCACGGAGACGTCTTCGGACAGCGCTGGCTCTTCGGCTTTGAAACGGAGATGAGCACCGCCCCCTAGAGTCCGGAATGACTAGCACGTATGTGTGAGGGGAACTTTTACCTTTACCGCAAGGAGTATAAATCTGCCAGCCCGCGAATAGACTCACGTTGGTCTCCGTTGGGTGGACGATGGCATCGTAGGGTCCCACAATGGAACTGGAGAACTTGCTGAAGATGATGGGCTCCTTGGGGATCTTCACATTCTGCTCCAGGCAGTGGTCCACATAATTCATGCCGACGCAGATCACTTTATCTGGACCGGTGATGGGAGCCAAGAGGGCCAATTCGGACCGGGGCAGAGAAGGACAACCGGACTGCTGTGCTCTGTGGAGGGAGCTCAAAAGCATCAGTGCCTCCAGACTGCTCTTCACAAAGTGGTAAAATGGAGTGGAGAAACTTGGTTGGATGGTTGATTTATCTATTTATTTATTTAGAGAATTTATATAGCCATCCATCCACGGATGGGCTTCAAAACTTTTAGCAAGGGATTGTCTGCTTGGCTGCTGGGTGGGCGTGGCCATGGTGGGCATGGCCTAGTTGGCCTCCTGCACCACAGACTTTTCTTGCCCTCCCCAGGCTCCGGAGGCTTTTCTCGAGCCTCTGGGAGAGTGAAAATGATCTCCCCAGGCTCCGGAGACCCTCCCAAACTTCTGGTAGGCCCATTTTTCACCCTCCCCGAGCCTCCACACGCGCCTTTTACTCATCTGTATCCAAAATGGGCTGTGTGGGGACTCAGGAGGAGGGGAGGGGTGGGCGGGGCCAGCCAGGAGTCAGATTTTGGGGGTTCTCCAAACTGCACAGAATCTTAGCTAGAGGTTCTCCCGAACCCCTGTGAACCCCCAGCAGCCCACCCATGCCACCCATTCACTCTCAGTGACTCTGGGTGGCTTACAAAAAAATAGAAACCAAACATACAAACAATAGAAGCACCAGCATCAACGCAAGCTGAGAGCTCCAAGGGAGAAGAGGGAATGGAGCTGTCGGAGAGAGAGACAGAGCCTGGCTGCCCATCAGCCCTCGGATGGAGAGTCAACAGCCCCCAGGTCTGGAGGTGGCTGATGGGGAAGAGCTGGGCCCAGTGCCTGACGCGTGAATGCACAGAAGGCAGAGGAGAGGAGAACAGCGGAAATCTATGGGCCGGTCCTTGGGATGAAAGAGCCACCACTGCTAGCAAAGCCCCACCCTAGCTCTGGGGATAAAAAGCAGGGGGCGGAGATGAATAGGCGTGACAGACAACTATTCATCTCCCTGCTGGACAGACTTGTTAGTCTGGGGTGAGAGAGAAACTTTTGGGCTGCTGGCATTCCCAGTAAAGGAATCATTGACTTAACTACAGGGGAGCAAACAGAGGGGCATCCCACAGACGAGTTTCTTCTCCCCACCTTCCCTTCCCATCTCCCCAGCCTCATCCTCCATCCCAGCCCTCTTAAAAACCCCAGCAGCCTTGCAACCCAGACCTCTGTTCTCCATCTCCTGCTTCTCTCCTCTGAACCAGCCAGCAGCTCCACTCTCATGTACCTTCTGGCCACTGCCAGTGCTGCCTCTCCTGCCTCCAGGAATGCCCGCATGGTCCTGGGCAAGGATGAGTCGAAAGCATTCAGGTCCACCACGTCTCCACCGTCTCTTTCCTCCAGCCCAATCCGGGGCTCAGTGCTTGAACCCTTGGCCTGGAACTGAACCAGCCTCATGGCTCCACGCAGCTGGGAAATTCTCCTGCAGGCCGTGATCTTCCAAGCCCAGCTCGGCCTGAAGCTTACGAGAAGAATCCTTGAGAGTGGACACGGCATCCAAACCTAGGAGAAAGGCAAAGGGAGGCTCTGTTCTGCCCCAGCTACAGATCCCAAAGAACGCAGCACACACAAAGTCCGTTCAAACCTTCGTTTACTGAATAAACCAGTCTTTTACTGGTTTATTTAGTTAATTAACTGCATTAACAGCCACCAAGGATTCAAAGAATAATAACTGAAAGCTTACTGTGGTTGGCAGAATGCCCAGAAGGAAGCTGAGTAGATAAGCAAGACGAGACACGAAGGTATGTGAATGAAGTTGTTCCCTGAAAATTGCTTCAGTTGGTATTCCTCCTTAAATAGGCTAAGGGAGTGTCTAATTAGCTGCGAGCCTTATTCTTGAGGAGACCTCCTCTTGAGGAGCCACTCCTGCCTTTTAGCAGCTCTGCGCACCCTTGCATCGAGAAGAGGCTCCTCCTCTTCTTCTTCTTCATTTATGGGAGCTCTGAAGGCCCTGGCTGAATCCCCGCCTCTGGCACCACATCTTCTCCAACCTCCTCACTGTCCGACTCGAGCGCAAGCACCACACCAGCCTCCTCGCTGTCGGAATCAGCTGCTAGCGTCACAGGCCGCTGACAGGCCACAACAGGCTCTTAGAACGTGGCCCCGGAGTCTCCTGACCCTCCAACCACAAAGGACAGCCCCTGTTCTCAAGAAGGCCCCTTCTCTTGGCTTCGGAGTCTCAAACCAGCCTCCAGACCAAAAGTCTGCAGAGATTCTCAGTCCTCCAGGTGATGGTTGTCCCAAGGGTGCTTTTTCAGGAGGCAACTAGACTTTCTCTGGCTGAAGTGGCTAAGACGCTGAGCTTCTTGATCAGAAAGGTTGGCGGTTTGAATCCCCAGTATAGCTCTCCTGCGTGAGCAAGGGGGTTGGACTAGATGATCTCCAAGGTCCTTTCCAACACTGTTACTTCTTCTTTTTTCTTTTGGAGATGTTTCACTTCTCATCCAAGAAGCTTCTTGAGCTCTGACTGGATAGTGGGGAATGAATACAGAATAACAAGAGTTGGAAGAAACCTTGAAGATCTCCTAAGTCCAACCAGTTGCTCAAGGAGGAAGTCCTACACCACTTCAGACAAGTGTGCGTCCAACATCTTCTGGAAAACCTCCAGTGTCGGATCCTTTACACCTTCTGGTGGCAAGCTGTTTCACTAATTAACAGTTGTTCTCCCTGTCAGGAAATTCCTCCTTACTTCTAAGTTGCTTCTCTCCCTGGTTAGTTTCCATCTGTTGAATGGAAGAGTTGATATTCCTTGCTGACAGCTGGTCATTTGCATCCTTCTAGAGGGTCCTTGAAGCACTTGGGAGACTTTGAGCTATATAATTTGGGATGAAGACCCTTTGAGTGGTGAGGGAGTAGGAATGCATTTCCAGAGGAGTGGGGGGGGGGGGGAATTGCAGACTACAGGAACCATTTGCACCACTCAGGTGACCTTGAGGACGAAGACAAATCTCCCAGTGGCCTCAAGGACCCTCTAAAAGGATCCATTTGCACCACTCAGGTGACCCTGAGGATGAAGACAAACCTTCCAAGGGTCTCAACGACCCTCTAAAAGGATGCAAATGACCAGCTGTCTTGCAAGGAACAAAAATCCTTCCATTCCCCACCATCCAGTCAGAATTGAAGGAGGAGGAGAAGCAAAACATCTTCAAAAGGAAAAAAAAAACAAGAAAGTTCAGTTGCCTCCTTGCAAAAGCACCTTTGGGTGACTGAGAATCTCCACAGACTTTTAGCTATGCAATTTGGGATGAAGACCCTTGGAATGGTGGTGGGAATAGGAACGGATTTCCAGAGGGGGAAAAAATTGCAGACTACAGTAATGTAGAAGCAGATAAAGTGGGACCGTTTGGATGGTTACTGGATAAGTTATTCACTATATTCTAAAAGATATTCTAAAAGCAACTATATTCTGAAGACAGGAAATACCGCCAGCTAGAGAAAATACAATGTCAGCATGAACTCCCTTGACACTCTAAAGAGGCCCCCCTAACTTGTCAGAAGAAAGGAACATCCCTAAAAGACATATAGCTAAAGGTGGTTAGGTCATGGACATCCATATGGGCTAAAACTTGTCCTTCAACAAGAAGAATTTGTACTTCAGCCAACTACAAGAAGAATTATGAGTGTTGGATAAAGATAATGTAAAACTTTAGTAATTAAGAAGATGTCAATTAAAAATGACAAATGTATGTTAACCATATATGGAAAAGTTGCTGTGTTAGCAGAATCCTTTGTTTAGAAAAGTATATAATGTGTCATACAAGCATGGAGTCTTTACTCTAAGCCAAGATTGGAACCTGGCTTATGAGTCTTTGCGCAAATAAAACCTCTCTCTCTCTGACTGACCCATATTGTTTGGTCACTTCATTCCATAACAACAGGAACCATTTGCACCACTCAGCTGACCCTGAGGACACAGACAAACCTCCCAAGGGTCTCAACGACCCTCTAAAAGGATGCAAATGACCAGCTGTCTTGCAAGGAACAAAAATCCTTCCATTCCCCACCATCCAGTCAGAACTGAAGAAGCTTCCTCGGAGGAGAAGCAAAACATCTTCAAAAGAAAAAAACAACAAGAAAGTTCAGTTGCCTCCTTGCAAAAGCACCTTTGTTTTTTGGAATTGGGGGGGGGGAGGGGAAGTGGGGGAGGGGCTGTTTAACCCCCAATTTCCCTAATTTCCCCAGGTTGCCTCTGTTGCAAGAGCCCCGGAGTGACTCTGGTCCCATTTCTGCAGCTTCCAGCTTCGGTTGCAATCTGGAAAGGAGACGCTGCACGGAGCCCCAGCAAGGGAAGAGCCCGGGATCCTGTGCACCGCCGCTCCCCACGTACCTGCGAGCCGTCGGGCAGGAGAAGCAGCGGGACGCCCGCGAGCAATGCCGCATCAACCTTTTAAAGAGCCAAGCGGACTACACCTCCCAGGCATCCCCGCGGCACGTCCGGCGGAGAGAGCGTTCCCATTGGAGACGTTCAAAGCGAGTGGGATTCGGGAGATAGGAATGTATAGAGAGGACCTACCTGTTTTGGTTTGGTTTTTTGGCAGTTTCCGGGAAACGCTGTCATTAATCACAACCTCAAATCTTAAAGGGTGTGTTAAATGGTTACCCCCCAAAAAATGGTCTTTCTACCTCAGGAGTGGACAACTGCAGTAATTTTATCCCTTTTGGACTTCCAACCATGCTAGTTCAGGAATTCTGGGAATTGGAGTCCTCAGGTCTTAAAAGTTGCCCCATGCTGTGCTTGCAATCCTCTTTGGCGCCCTCTGGTGGCCGCTGACGTAGCTCAGTAACACCCAGGATTCCCAACTGAACATCTTCAATGGTCAGAAAATAAATCAGTCGGGAAAATAAATCATCTCTCTCCATGTGGCTTATTATGTATCTTGTAGCTGAAGCTACTTTTAAAGTTGTGTAACTGTGACTCAGGGACAACTCTACACTTTCTATCTCTACGGCCACGGGAAGCGAGCAACCGCCATCGGAATGACGCATGCGTAATGCTTTCTGTAGTTCCGCAGAGGAAGGGCGGAAAAAAACTCCAATTCCCGGCATCCTCCTCTTTCTTCAACCACCGAGCTGGGCTGTTCTAACAGATGAACAAGAGTTGAAGGGACCTTGGAGGTCATCTAGCCCAACCCCAAACCCAACGCCGCCCAAGCAGGAGACTCTACACCCTTTCTCACATTATAACGTGAGATTAAATATAATATAATATATTTATATTATATTATATATAATCTAATATATAATTATATTATATATAATATAATATAATATATAATTATATTGTATATATATCTCCTTTCACCGGGGATTAAAGACATGGCTGTTTAATAAATAATAAATAAATAAATATATTTAATAAATAAATAAATAAATAAATAAGAGATTAATTATAAAATGAGATTTAAAAAAAGCAAACATTCTGTGTCTGTTAAAATTCTTTCCGTTTCCTCACCATGGTCTTTATGAGGGGCTCTAACTGCCCCAGAGAGAACGTCTGAATGCACTTCGGTGCAAGCAATTGCGAAGGAACATCCCCGTGTTTGCGCAAAATGTTGCCTACCTCGCAGGGCCTGCGTTTGTGCCATCACAAACTGGCTGACGTCACACAGCGGCCGTGTTTAGATGAACAAGCTATGCTGATTGTGGTGTTTCTCTGTGTCATATAATATATGTGGGTATATTACATAATGACCCTTTAAGGCAGTGTTTCTCAATCTTGGAAGCTTGAAGATGGGTGGACTTCAACTCCCAGAATCCCCCAGCCAGCTGGCTGGGGGATTCTGGGAGTTGAAGTCCACCCATCTTCAAGCTTCCAAGGTTGAGAAACACTGCTTCTAAGAGCTGTATGCAACGGAATTTTATTTTTAACATATGCCAATTAGTGTACATTCAAAGTGACAATAAAGTTTATTCTACTTCCTACTCTATACTATTTCGATTCACGTAGCTGGCTGAGCCACAAGCAACCTATCATAGCTTATGCTCACATGTGAACCTAGCCAGAGAGGTCTTGGGCAGTGGTGAAATTCAATTTTATTTTTTTTTTAACTACTGGTTCTGTGGGTGTGGCTTTTGTGGGCGTGGCAGGGGAAGGATACTGCAAAATCCCCATTCCCTCCTCGCTCCAGGGGAAGGATATTTATTTATTTATTATTTATTAATTAGATTTATATACCGCCCTTCTCCTTACGGACTCAGGGCGGTGAACAGCCGAATAAAAAACAGTACATAAAAGTTAAAAATTATAAAACCCATATAAACTTTGGCTGAAAAACCTCCATTCCCACCCCACTCCAGGGGAAGGATATTGCAAAACCTCCATTCCCACCCCACTCCAGGGGAAGGATATTGCAAAACCTCCATTCCCACCCCACTCCAGGGGAAGGATATTGGAAAACCTCCATTCCCACCCCACTCTGGGACCAGCCAAAGGTGGTATTTGCCGGTTCTCCGAATTGCTCAAAATTTCTGCTACAGGTTCTCCAGAACCTGTCAGAACCTGCTAGATTTCACCCGTGGGGTCTTGGGGTGATCTCTGCAAGGTTTTTTGTAAGTCATTCACTATTCTTCTTTGTCATTTAATGGGCCCGTAATCCAGGGGTGAAATCCATCAGGTTCTGGAGAACCGGTAGCGGGAATTTTGAGCAGTTCGGAGATCCAGCAAGCACCACCTTTGGCTGGTCCCAGAGTGGGGAGGGAATGGAGATTTTGCAGTATCCTTCCCTGCCACGCCCACCAAGCCATGCCCATCAAGCCACACCACGCCACGCCCACAGAACCGGTAGTAAAATAAATTGGATTTCACCACTGCCGTAATCCCTTGGGGCAATTTACTGGCCAGATGCCCTTCCTGTCACCAATGCGGAGTTTTGTTCGGCAGGTATATTCTCATTGCGGCCAGAGAGAGAGAAATATCTGCTTCTACCTGGGATCGAACTCACAGCTTCCTGATTGTGAGGCGGGAGCTCCACCTCTAGGCCACCGCGCCACTCAATTCATTTTCTTCCATTGATTGTGATTATTTATTTATTTATTTATTTATTTATTTATTTATTTATTTATTTATTTATTTATTTATTTATTTATTTATTTATTTATTTATTTATTTATTTATTTATTTGCCAGGAGTGTCTGTCACAGGAGGCTTCTTGGAGATCTTACAAGCTGTAGCAAAAACTCTACCCAGGTGGAGCTTGCCCAGTGCACCTAGGTGAAAGGCAGTTGGCTCGTTCAGGATTCAGCACCTGGGGAGAACCAAATGGTCCTCTGGAAGCAATCTAACCTCCTTCTACTGCCTCGGCTGAAAGGGAGAGCTAGACCTACAACCAACTACAGGTGGCAGTTGTTGTGGCCCCGTCCTCTGAGCCTATCCCATTGGAGGAAGGAAGCTCTGAGCATGAGGAAGAGGAGCCAGCCAGATCTCCCAGCCCCCCCCCCCCCCCTGGCACCGTCTCAGGTGCCAGCTGAAAGAGAGCCAAGTAGTGGGGAAACACGTGTCTCAGATGAGAGTGAGGGAGAGACGTCATTCCTGGACGCACGTCAACGAAGGCGAGATAAGCGCTTGCAGCAGCTGAGGAGGCGTGCGAGGTAATAGACCTGAGTCACTGGACTTGAGTCACAGGACCAATGAGTCACTGGATCACACCCCAGAGACTATATAAGAGAGGGTGGTGGTCAGTGATCCCTGTGACGAACAAAACTCAATCTGGTAGTCATTGGAGCCTGAAGCTGCTAAAAGAACGGATTTTGGCAAAGCTACGTATGTGATTTTCTTCCTGAGAACAATTAAAGCACTTGGCAGATGGTGTGAATATCGCTGCCAAGTTGGAGATAAGGACTGTGGTGTGTGCCAAGTGCTTCTTTAACCCTCGACTGGCTGTGTTTTTGTGGGTGTGTGTAGAGGGGGACAGATCAGCAGTTCTTGGGGACCACCAGAAGTTCTCCCCTAACAGGTCTTCCAAGAGAGCTCCTCTCCGACATTCAGCCCAAATTCTCCAAATTCTGGAGAAATCCACTGAAGAAACAGAAGTTCCCATAAGCCAAACCTTGTAAAGGAAAATTTTAATTATTTTTCTTCAAGTCATGAAAGGTTTGATGCTTGAGGATTACAGTTCGATAAATGAGGAGCAGGACAATCTTTTAATGTGTGTTTTTCTTGGAAAAAACAAATCCCCTGCCTTACTGCTGGAAATCTCTCTCCCTGAGCCAAGTTGACATGCCAAAGACATGTCCCAGAGACCCCCTCCCCCTCCCCTAAGCCCTTTCTCTCCCTCCCCCCCTCCTCCCTCCTCTTCCTCGATGCTTCTGTCCTGAGAATCCAAGGAGTTTTTAGTAAGCAAGCCACATGCCTTGCGTCTTCACCCCGATTTCCGTCATTAAGATTATAAAAAAGAGTTTTTTGGTTGGTCGGTGCTTCTCCGAAAGACGTGTGCTTCATATGAAAGACGGAGGGCTCCGTCTACGACGTAAGTGCAGGCCAAGGAGGCAGGTGGATCAGGAAAAAACAAAAAAACAGACGGGAACCCTGAGCATCCTAAATGACATTTTCAAACAGCTGCATGGAATTCATGATGTTCTCATCCTTAAAAGAAGCCAGAGAGGACAAAAAGAGACAAGAAACATAAGACAAGAACAGAAGTTCAGATTGGAGAAAGATCATCTCCCTTTGGGCTTACAGCATTAGGAGAACAATTTCCTATTGTGGGAAGCCCACTCCTCCCCCAGAAGAATGAGATATTTGGGGGGATATTAGAAGAGGCAGAATATTATATTTCCCCAAAGGGAGAAATGGAGATACATGCTCTTAAAGACAGAAAGTAGACTCTGTTATAGCTCAGGTAGATATTTTGTGCCCATCCACTCTAAGGGACCTTGGAGGTCTTCTAGTCCAACCCCCTGCTTAGGCAGGAAACCCTACACCACTTCAGTCAAATGGTAATCCAACCTCTTCTTAATAACTTCCAGTGTTGGAGCATTCACAACTTCTGGAGGCAAGTTGTCCCACTGATTAATTGTTCTCACTGTCAGGAAATTTCTCCTTAGTTCTAAGTTGCTTCTCTCCTTGGTTAGTTTCCACCCGTTGCTTCTTGTCCTGCCCTCAGGGGCTTTGGAGAATAGCTTGACTCCCTCTTCTTTGGGGCAGCCCCTGAGATATTGGAAGACTGCTATCATGTCTCCCCTAGTCCTTTTTTACATTAAACTAGACATACTCAGTTCCTGCAACCGTTCTTCATATGTTTTAGCCTCCAGTCCTCTAATTCTCTTTGTTGCTCTTCTCTGCACTCTTTCTAGAGTCTTAACATCTTTTTTTAAAAAATTTAATTTATATGCTTCTCCGGAGACTCAGGGCAGCTTACAATACATTAAGCAATAGCCTTAATACTTTTTTTTTTATATAAAGTCAGCTTATTGCCCCCACAATCCGGGTCCTCATTTTACCTACCTTTGAAAGGATGGAAGGCTGAGTCAACCTTGAGCCTGGTGAGATTCGAACTTGCAGTAATTGCAGGCAGCTGGTGTCACTTAAGCACCACTTAAGCTGCTGCACCACCAGGCTCCTTTTTTACATCATGGTGATCAAAACTAAGAAAGGTTGGGCCAGCCAATCATGAACAAAAGACCTTCACCTCCAGCAATGGGATTAAAATTTACATTCTCCTCCAGCCAGATTTTAAGAACAGGACATGACCTTTTTGGGACATAATAGGATTAACCCACCACCATTTTAGCAAAAGATACAGAAACCCCTTCGTTGCACAATCACAATTCAGTGTCAACTTTGAAGCTAGCCTGGCCGAGGCCATTTTAGAAGCTTCTGTGTTGGCACACTGGAGCTGAGGGAGAGGGAGTGGGGAAGAGAGACAGCTGGGGTTTTGTAGTCAAAACACAATACTTTCTCCTGAGAATCAAGGACATTCCCACAGGTGGCTGAAGAGAGGAGGAGTGAAGCTTCCAAGCAACCGGACAGCACTTTGATTGGACCATGTGACTGATTGTTTGGGAAAAGGGGAGGGGGACGGACTTTTACTTTTAATTGGGTGAAAACCGCGAGAACCTTCAGAGTCGGTTTTCACCATCTTGTGCCAATATGAGATATCCAATAAACTTGTTCTTTGAGGAAACGGCTTGCCTCGGAGTTCTGTTTGCTATGGGTATATTCTCTGGAACCCTGACATTCAAACTTCAAAAACACGGAAACCTATAAAGATCCATCCACTGATAGATTGGGTAAAATTGTAAAAAATTGAAAAGAAAGTATATATTCATAGAAAATTGGGGATGCTAGGATACCCAATAGGGGAAATAGTGGACAACAAAGGAGAAAGGAAGGAGAGAGGAGTAGAGGGTAAGATAGAAGAGGAGAGGGAGAGAGGGGAATGGAAGAAAGGGGAAAGGAGATGAAGAAAAGAGAAGGGAAAAGAGTAGGAGAGAAGGTTAAAAAGGGGAGAAAAGAGGGGACGAGTGGGGGAAAGGAAGTGGAAGTAGGGAAGAGGAGGAAGGAAGAAAGGAGGAGAGGAGAGGAGGTAGGGAAGGGAAGGGAAAGAAGGAGAAGAAGATTTGTTATAAAATGAGGGAAAATAAAAGGGTAGAAGAGCAACCCCGAATGTAATCAAAATGCCTTATCTTTATGCTTTCTTTAGAAAAAATATGCATATGTATGATCAATTATGGATAAGAGAACGTACATTTACAATATGTGTATAAGAAAAAAAAATTCAAAAAATTTCAACAACAAAAAAAAGATCCATCCACTCGTTAAACCGTTTGATCAGCTGTCCCAGAACTGCATGCTGCGTGTGTTGGTTCTACTCATCCATAAAACGGACCTTCCTTCTTAAGCAGCCTCCATTTTGTTTCCTGCTTGGAACTGGATCTGGATTTTTCTTCCAACACTATCTAGAGATAATCCTCAATTTACGACCACAATTAAGCTTAACATTTCCATTGCTAAGCAGCACAGCTGTTAAACGAGTACTGTTCTATTTTACGTCCTTTCTCGCCACAGTTGTTCAGTTAGTGACACGTTGGTTAAGTGAATCTGGCTGTCCCATTGATTTGGCTTGTCTGAAGGTCCCAAAAGAAGATGACATGACTCTGGGACACTGCAACCTTCAAATTTTGATCATATCACTTTGGGGTTGCTACAACGGTCATAAGTGTGAAAGTCACTTTTTTTTTTCCAGTGCGGTTTTGATTTTGAACAGTCATTAAATGGTTGTAAGCAGTGGTGGGATCAAATAATTTAACAACTGGTTCTCTGCCCTAATTACCGGCTGTGTAGACATGGCTGGGTGGTCATGTGACTGGATGTGTGTGGCCAATTCGACATCACTCACGTCGAGGGGTGCCTCACCTCGCCACGCCTTTCCTCGCCACCACGCCCGGCCCCGTCTCGCCTCTCCCCTCCCAGTTACTCCTTGTCATGCCCACTGGAGAGGAGAGGCAGGGAGGGGAGGGGCTGGAGGTGATGAGGCACGTTATTCAGCCGGTTCGCTGAGCTGCACAAAAAGTTGGCCAACCGGCTGAATCCCATCACCGGTTGTAAGCTGATGTCTTCCTGCATGAAAAAATAGGCAAAGGTGGAAGCATATGGTAGAGCCCAGAGCATTCGTCGACCTCATGGAAGTGACCCACCGTGCTTCTGGTTATTCCTTTGTAGCCTTGACAAAGCCTTCCTTTTGGTCTTTGTAGAACTTAGTCCTCGACTAACGACCATAAGGGAACCCAGAATTTTGGCCTGAGATCATAAGTCGAAGCACCACATGACCAGGCTCCATTTTACAATGACGGTAAAATGAGCCACCTCGGTCCCAAAATTAATCACATCAGTGGTGGATTTCTACCAGTTTGCCACAGTTTAGGCGGAGTGGCAGTGGCGGTCGGCTGTCATCACGGACACTCTGCGCACCCCAATTCACAGTCATATGACTGCAGATGCTACAACCAGTCATAAAAGCAAGTTATGGCAATTGGAACTGCAAGGGCGGATCCTTAAAAAACATTTTTAAAAAGTCTGCCGTAACTTCAAACCGTCGTTTCGGCCGGTGGAAAGTCGAGAATCGCCTGTACAATCCAGAGGCCAAATTGCAGGCAGCACGTGGAGAGAGCGGAATTAGATCTTCCTCGTCCTCAGACGAGGCTGCTTAGAGTCAGGTTTGCTGTGTTTATTTATAGGACCGACTCCCAAATGTAAAAATAAGCGATTTATTATTATCCGCTTCACTTTAGCAGCTAAAATAAGAATTGCCCGCTGCTGGGAAAACTCTAGATAATGTAACAGTCGGGACGTGGATGAACAAGGGCTTTTCAATTGCCACATGAGGAACAACAACAAAAAAAAAAGAATTAAAATAATGTGTCGCAGTTGTGTCGCCATCAACAACATCAGTGTAGTTAACTTAAAAAAAAACCTGTTCTGAGTTAAAGAATTCGGCCGAACTCACCTTTTGACATGTCTCTAAGAACTCTTCAATGGTGACTACGCCGTCCTGGTTCTTGTCCATTTTCTGCAAGAAGAAATGTGACATTTTTGAGTGGAAGGTGCCCATCCGAGGATGCACTGGGTCTTAGTCCCAAAAAGAGGATGCTATCCCCACTGGACCCCCATCTGGATATATCTCCCCTCACTCCTGAGGCTGGGTTACACTTTCTACGGCAGGGTTTCCCAACCTTGGCAATTTTAAGATATGTGGACTTCAAATCCCAGCATTCCCCAGCCAGCTGAGGGGGAATTCTGGGAGTTGAAGTCCACATATCTTATTTTCCAAGGTTGGAAAATACCATCTAATTGTTCTTGCCTATTCCATTCCTGCACTTGAAGCAGGGGTGAAATGCTCCCAGTTCGATCCGGCAGGTGGTTCGGCGAATCGGTAGCAAAAATCCCTGCCCCCCTTGCCCCCCAACAATGCCCAGCTGAGCCGCACAATCATCAGAGGCTGATGATTGTGGAGATTCGGGTGGGAATTAGGTAGAGCTGGTTTCGCCTTCATCAGTGCCCAAATGATGTACTCAATAAAGTTTTGCCAATTCAGGGATTGGAAGGCCTCAAGCGTGCTTGCTTTGGTTGAGTTCGTCAGTTGGAACGTTGACAGCTTTCTGACGATGGACTGAGTCCATTTTTCTCTCATTTTACCTGGAAGAACTTTTCCACGTGTTCGAAAGGAGCATCTTCCCGCAGGATGGGGTAGGTATAACGACCCATCATGTCATAGATGGATTTCATGATAGCCAGCATCTCCTGCCAAACAAGGAGAAGAAAGCTTTGACAGCAGCACGTCAACGTAGCAGAATAACAGAATTGAAAGGGACCTTGGAGGTCAGCTAGTCCAACCCCCTGGGTTTGGAGACCCGATACCATTCCAGATGGCTGTCCAATCTCTTCTTAAAAACCTCCACAACTTCTGGAGGCAAGCTGTTCCCGTTGGTTAATTGTTCTAAAACTTTGAAGAAATTTCTCATTTCTAGGTTGGTTCTCTCCTTGAGTAGGTTCCATCCATTGCTTCTTTTTCAAATCGCCTTGTCAATTACAGAGTTGCTCAAGGGGTGGGGGGGCGAAGTGAAACCTACGAATGAAGCCTTTAGTGGCCAGTCAGCCACTAATTTGGACAATGGACTGCCAGCTGGCGGTCGAGAATCAATCAAACAGCCCCTAAATATTTTCAGCTTCAGCAACAGAACTATCCGTGATAGGCCGTAACATAAAGAGAGAGTTTGTTCATAAGAACGAATAGGATTTCTCAAACCTCAGCCGTGTCGCAGCCCAGATAAAAAATAAAAACCTGAATTAAAAAAGATATTAAAGATATATAAATGAAAAACTACAAGGAGCTTTGCAATAAAGTGAGACTTTAAAAGAAGGGTGGGTGGGAGCATTAGATGAGCGTAGAGGAGCAGAGAAGGCCGGGATGGAGAACAGAGAAGTTGTTAAATAAACTTAGTTTATAAAGTTGGGTGCCAAACTCAGGACATCCTCTGATGGAAGTTGGGTGCTACTGCACAGAGCCTGGCAACTTTGTACTGGTAGTGCTTGGCTAATGACCATTCGTTCAGTCATCATCCCCTTTTAACGACCTCATAATCCCTTGCGGGGTGGAGTCTGGGCAACTGAATGGAGCTGAGTGTTTAGTGGCCCAATGCCCTTCCTGTCGCCAATGAGGAGTTATATCCAGCAGATATATTTCTCAGTGTGCCCAGAGGGAGAAATATCTGCCTCTACCTCACCCATCTCTTCCCACTTATGACTGTATGACTGTAACTTTGTTGCTCGTATCCTTACAATTTATATTGATATTGTTTTCTGATTGCTTATTTGTACCCGATGACTATCATTAAGTATTGTACCTTATGATTCTTGATGAACGTATCTTTTCTTTTATGTACACTGAGAGCGTATGCACCAAGACAAATTCCTTGTGTGTCCAGTCACACTTGGCCAATAAAGAATTCTATTCTATTCTATTCTATTCTATTCTATTCTATTCTATTCTATTCTATTCTATTCTATTCTATTCTATTCTATTCTATTCTATTCCATTTTCTCTTCTTCTCTTCTCTTCTCTTCTCTTCTCTTCTCTTCTCTTCTCCTCTCCTCTCCTCTCCTCTCCTCTCCTCTCCTCTCCTCTCCTCTCCTCTCCTCTCCTCTCCTCTCCTCTCCTCTCCTCTATTCTATTCTATTCTATTCTATTCTATTCTATTCTATTCTATTCTATTCTATTCTATACACTGAGAGCGTATGCACCAAAGACAAATTCCTTGTGTGTCCAATCACACTTGGCCAATAAAAAACTCTATTCTCTTCTATTGGTGATCTTCCTAGCCAGCTTTCGGCAATCAAACTCAACGGAGGAAGCCTCCGGTTAGCTTAGTAGCTGCAGTGATTCGCTAAAAAAAAAAATATTATAAAATCTGCCACCACTCATTTAACAATTTCCTTGCTTAGCAAAGGAAAATCAGGTCCCAAATTGTGGTTGTAAGTCAAGGGCTTCCTATAAAGGAGTCCCAGGATTAGGGTTGTGCAATTGTCCCGTGGCTTTTGGGTATCGAAATAGGATTGAGTGAGTACCTCCTTGGTGATGTAGCCATCCTTGTTGATGTCATAGAAGTTAAAAGCCCAGCTGAGTTTTTCATGCACTGTTCCACGCAGCAGAATGGAGAGGCCGATGACGAAGTCCTGTTCAAGACAATAACACACATAGAGAGAGAGAGAGATATCGGTCACAGCTTGTGAGCCTGGCAAGAGGGGACATTCGGTGCCAGGCCTGCCAAGGCTTACATCTCTAAGTGGAAATGATCCTCGGCTCTGTTTCTTAAGAAAAGTAGTTTTATTAGGAGCCAAATGCATTGTGATAACGCAAAGCCAGAACTGAGAGTCGCGTGGCAAATCTCTAAATTTAACTCCCCACCACCACCATTCTAGCTGTCACCCATTGCTCCCACACCCATGTCCAAACAGATTCAAGCAAGGAATTTTCAGAACCGTCACTTCTAGCATAGGTTGGTATCCCAAAGGAGCTTTTTTTCTTCTTCTCTCTCTCTTTTTTTTAATTTTCAAAAAACCTTTATTAAAATTTAAAATATTAAAATACATCTGTAACGAGAATATGTCCATGATAGTTGTACAATTCAACGTCGTTCTAACAGTGCACAACCCTTAACTCTGTTCATGTATCCTCAGATATTCCCTCTTGAGATCAGATACATATATAAAACGCCGTTTATGTCTTATTTTGATCTATATATTTCCTATTTTTCCTTTTCTATCCATTGATACCAGTTTTCCCAAGTGGAGTAATATTCCGAGTCTTCCTGATTACTTAATTCTATAGTAAGTTGCTTTTTTTTTTTTCAAGAGGCAACTGGATTTTCTGATTTTACTTTGAAGACATTTTGCTTCTCATCCATGAAGCTTCTTCAGCTCTGACTTGGATGGTGGGGAAGGGAAGGATTTATAACTCCTTGCAGTCATTTGCATCCTTTTAGAGAGTCCTTGAGGCCACTTGGAGTGTTCTCTCTGTGCTCAGGGTCACCTGAGTGGTGCAAATGAGCGCAGAGCCTTCTTGGAACTTCTGAAAGGACTGTGTGTAGATTGGAGATAGATGATGCCATGTCCTTCCCCTTCTGTTGAGAGAGAGCTGTTTAATTTGGACCCAGATGGCCTCTTTGTCCCCTCTTTCAAATGGGTGGTCTTCTCTGTCCAAAATGTGGACTTTGCTATCTTCAGCCACTCCCTAGGATCTTATAAAGGACAATATTTGTATTGAAACGGGAAGTCCTTAGTGCTCTCTGAACTTGGTGCTGTCTTCTTGCAGATGTTTGATCGCTCAAACAAGCTAACATCCAATCTAGCATTGATGAAACAAGCTCAGAGAGCATGAAGGACTCTTGCCTAGAATCTCCCAGGGTCTATCCGTTAAGGGTAGAGTAACTTCAGCTTTAGTCTGGCAAGATTCTGTCTATTTGCAAGTAAGCAGATAAGGAACTGGACGGTTCTGGGTTGTTCTTAGACTGGGTCTGACAGTCTTTTTTCTACAGAAAAAAGGGAATTAAATTAAATCATTAATTTAGGGGGCATGCATAAACGCACCAGCGTGCCTACCATCCCTGTCATACTGTCCCCATTTATATGTACTCATTTTATGTGTTTATGGCTATGTTCTGCTTATTTAGATCCATTTATTTGTGCCAATTTTCATGTGTCCATGTCTATACTCATATGTGTTTCTTTGCACTTGTTGACAAATAATTAATTGATTAATTAATTAAATAAATCATGCTCCAGTCCAATTGAGGACATGGACAATACCTCCATAACTTTATTGGAAGGAATACAGGAAGGATCTGCCATAATTTTCTTCCAAAGAAGGTCCACTTTTTTGACTGTTCGGTTGATTTATTTATTTTTATTAAGCAAATTTATATAGCCGTCCAACTCCCAATTACTCTAGCATTAGAAGTTTAGTTTACGGCCTTAGTGGTGTTCCTGGTGGCCTCCCTTCCGAAGACCGGCCTCACTAAAAATGCTCCTTTCACCTCAGGAGAGAAATTTCTACTACTCCCAGTCTGTTTTTCAAGATAACATATTTTAAACCAATTTTAAGACACATGGACTTTGAATCCCAGAATTCCCCAGCCAGCAAACTGGGAAATTCTGGGAACTGAAGTCCACACCCATCTTATAAAGCCGCGGAGACTGAGGAACAGTTGAGACATTAAAGAGCAAGCGATGCCTCACAGATCGCTTCCTTTCATATTAATGTGATTTCTTGGCTTCTAATTTTGGATTCAGAATTCCGTGTTCCTGTTGCTCCGATCCAGATTTGGTTGGACGCACCTCTGTCCAAAAGGCTGCAACGAATCGGTGCACAATTATTACCTGTGATTTTTCAATGGACATAATTGCTTTATTTATCAAGTTACCTCACGGCTTCAGGACAACCAGGAGGATTTACAAGGGCAAGCTTTTGAAATGGCTGCCTCCACAGCTTTAGCAGCATGCCCAAATGTCTTTGATCTACTGCACGGGGCAGAGAGGCATTTACGACTGCCCACTTTTAACTGCCTTGTTTCCCTAGAAAGAGTCAACCTTCCAAGATACAGAAAATCCACCTTACTTCAAATCGAATGGCTCCGCTCCGGTCCAGATCGAAAGCGTTGAACAGGAAGTGGGCATACATGGTGGCATCTGCAAAGAAAACAGCAGAAGCAGATGAGATACCAGCCTGAAGAGTCTTCCTGTAGGATCCTTCCCTGGGACTCCCTTGGAGATACCTCATTGTTACCACCGGAGATGAGAGAATGAAATAAGGTTTATAAAATGTTTTATAAGTGGCATCTGTCACCGGCAAGTTTAGCAAAAATGTTTAACAACATGTCTGCGAAATGTCATCAGACTCCGGGTACCTATCATCATATGTGGTGGGCATGTTTCAAAGCAAGAAAATATTGGATGAAAATACCCACATGGCTGGAAAAGATGACTAAGCAACACATAGATTTAAAGCCAGAGATATTTTTGTTAGGTATAATACCAGAAAGGGACTATATACGGTATTTGATGCTACACGTATTGACAGCAGCGAGAATTGTACTTGCACAATATTGGAAAAACAAGAACATCCCACCAGCTGAAAATATAATTAGGAAAATATTGGATTGTGCAGAGCGGGATAGATTGACATTGAAATAAGGTTTTTTAGGCTGACCGTGGATTGGACTATCACGGTCCCCAAAGTCTTTGCCATCCCAGTTTTGGCCTCCAAACTGAGCAGACCCGGAAGCTATGCTGGGAACCAAATGCCATCCCAGAAAGAACATTTGGGTTCTCTTGTTGTTCTGCCCCAGCTCCAGATTCCCAAGGATTGTGACACACACCAATGGTCCTTATCAAAGGTATAATGCACCAAGAATAAACAAAGTCCGGCAAAGGTTGGCAACCAGCCCAGAAGACAAGATACATAAGACACTCACTCTTCAAAAACACTCTGTAATAATAACATGTTGTTTCCAGCAAGAAATTACTAACTGCGTGCGACTTAAATAGGCTAAGGAAGTGGCCAATTATCCTCAAACCTTACTCTTAAGGAGACCTCCTCCTCCTGAGTAGCCACTCCTGCCTTTTGGCAGCCCTGCATGCTCGAGCATTGAGGAGAGGCTCCTCCACTTCGCTCTCTCCACTTGAAGGAGCCTCTGGAGGTTCTGAAGGCCCAGGCTGAGTCTCTGCCTCTGGCACCACATCTTCTTCAGCCTCCTTGCTGTCCGACAGGAGTGCCAGCTGCGCAGGCTGGTGGTGCGACCCCACACCAGCCTCCTTGTCGTCGGGATCAGCCACGATCCGCGCAGGCCGCTGGCGGGCCACAACACTTGTCATGGAAAAGATCCATAACAGGTATGTAAAAATCACAGGAAGTCAAGCTTGTTGCCAGGATGACTTCATTACAGGTAGGTCTCAACTTACAGCCATTCATTTAGTGACTGTTCAAAGTTACGACGGCACTGAAAAAAGTGACTCATGACCACTTTTCACACCTACGACTATTGCTGCCTCCCCTTGGTCACGTGACTCACTGGCATGTACTTATGATGGTTGCAGTGTCCCGGGGTCATGTCATCCCCATTTGCGACCTTCTGACAAGCAAAATCAACGAGGGAGGCCTAATTCACTTAACAACCATGTTACTCATTTAACAACCCCAGCGATTCACCGAACCGACTCCTAAGTTAAACGTTAAGAGTTGAACTCTTCACTCTCTCAACTGGCTGGGGAAGTCTGGGAGTTGAAGTCCACTCATCTTCCAGGGGCCAAAGTTGAGAGAGGCTGAATAAAAAGCTACTGAGATGCGTGGCAGACTCACCTCCCTGGGGGAAAAATTGGGCATAGATGAGCTTGAATGTTTCTTCATCCACCAGACCACTGGGACATTCCTAAAGAAAAAGCATACACAAGTTACGCCTGAGAGGAGCAAATTCCTTTGGAGTCCCTCAGGGTTTTCTTTCTTTCTTTCTTTCTTTCTTTCTTTCTTTCTTTCTTTCTTTCTTTCTTTCTTTCTTCCTCCCTTCCTCCCTTCCTCCCTTCCTCCCTTCCTCCCTCCCTCCCTCCCTCTTTCTTTCTTTCTCTTTCTTTCTTTCTTATTTCCTCCCTCCCTCCCTCTTTCTTTCTTTCTTCTTTCCTCCCTTTCTCCCTCCCTCCCTCCCTTTCTTTCTTTTTCTTTTTTTCCTTCCTTCCCTCCTTCCCTCCCTCCCTCTTTCTTTCTCTTTCTTTTTTCTTTCTTTCTTTCTTACCTTCCTTCCTTCCCCCTCCCTCTTTCTTTCTTCCTTCCTCCCTCCCTCCCTCTTTCTTTCTTCCTTCCTTCCTCCCTCCCTCCGTCTTACTTTTCTTTCTTTCTTTTTCTTTTCTTCCTTCCTTCCTTCCTCCCTCCTTCCCTCCCTTTCTTTCTTTCTTTCTTATTTCCTCCTTCCCTCCCTCTTTCTTTCTTTCTTTTTCTTCCTTTCTTTCTTACCTTCCTTCCTTCCTTCCTTCCCCCCTCCATCTTTCTTTCTTCCTTCCTTCATTCCTCCCTCCCTCCCTCTTTTCTTCTTTCTTTCTTTCTTTCTTTCTTTCTTTCTTTCTTTCTTTCTTTCTTTCTTTCTTTCTTTCTTTCTTTTTTCTTTCTTCCCTGAAGACCACCATATCTCCTTCCCAGAGCTTCACTTGCCCTGAAGACTTGACCTACTGTGACTTTAAGATAGAAGTGGTCCATTTGGGAGCTACTCCACCCCGCTTTCTTGCAGCCCCCAAGGTCAGGCACGTTGTGCCCCCAATATTAACTAGAAAATCCCACAATAATGTAGGGTTAATTCTCTTCCAGGTTTCAGCTGGAAAGATAATAAAATAGGCACGCTAGAACTAAACGGAGCTTGGGAGGGCCGCATATGCTCGCAGAGCGCTGCAGGAGGCCGTCGCAGCCCAAAACGGAGCTCGGGAGGGGTGCCCCCGACACGAGTGATGTTGAGCTAGCCACGCCCACCCCAGCCACACCCACCCCGTCTCCAAGGTCAAACACAACCCTGATGCGGCTCTCAATGAAATTGAGTTTGACACCCTTGCTATAGGATCCTCCTGCTGAAGCAAAGGGTTGGTCTAGAAGATCTCCAAGGTCCCTTCCAACTCGGTGATTCTGCATTCTGCATGCTCACGCAGCTGGCACCTGACAGTGTCTGAAAGCGAAGGCTGGGGATGTGCCAGTTGGTCCAAGAGGAGCCGGGCCACGGCTGCCCCCAAGACAGAGAGCCAGAAACTATAGACCGGGTGGCATATTTTACAGCGGCTGCCAAGAGCCCAGCGTTACAGGAAAGCCATTAAAGATACATGATGCAGAAGGCCGAGGTGGTTTCCTGGGAGGGAGGGAAGTTCTTACAAACTCCCCCCTGGCTTCCTGCCCAGGCTTAGTCAACAGCCCATCTCTGTGCCAGGGGGACCATCTTGAGACATGGATAAATGAGCCTCAGGTTCTCAGAGCGTTTTTCTGGAACCGCACCGTTTCTGTTCGGGAAGGAGATGCTACGAACTGTTGGGGGGAAAGTTTGAGGAGACACCATGATGAGGTTCACATCCATAGAACCAGTAGGGGGATTCACATAATTTACTACCGGTTCGTCGACACCAAAAAATGTGAGCACACGCGCCACCTATGTATTTTGCTCACGTGTGCTCCTTCCGCGCATGCACCGGGCCTCAAAATCGTGCCTAAATAGGAGATCATAGAGTTGGGGTATGTGGGTGAGGGCAGGCCTATTTACAATTTCCGCTACGGGTTCTCCTGCATCTATTTTTTAAAAAAATATTATTTTTGACTGCAGGACTCAAAAAGAGGGCTGGGAAAATATCTACAGACCCCTCGCATCCTGGACATCAACTGTCTTAATTCCTACCCTCAAAACGATGCTATAGAGCACTGCACACCAGAACAACTAGACACAAGGACAGTTTTTTCCACTCTACTAAACAAATAATTCCCTCAACACTGTCAAACTATTCACTAAGTCTGCACTACTATTACTCTTCTCATCGTTCCTATCACTGATTTCCTTCCACTTATGACTGTATGACTGTAATTTTGTTGCTTGTATTATTTGTACCCTACGACTATCATTAAGTGTTGTACCTTATGATTCTTGATAAAAGTATCGTTTCTTTTATGTACACTGAGAGCCTATGCACCAAGAGAAATTCCTTGTGTGTCCAATCACACTTGGCCAATAAAGAATTCTATTCTATTCTATTCTATTCTATTCTATTCTATTCTATTCTATTCTATTCTATTCTATTCTATTCTATTCTATTCTATTCTATTCTATTCTATTAATTCTAATTCTAATTCTAATTCTAATTCTATTCTTCCTTCTTCCTTCCTTCTATTCTATTCTATTCTTCCTTCTTCTTTTCATTCTATTCTATTCTATTCTATTCTATTCTATTCTATTCTATTCTATTCTATTCTATTCTATTCTATTCTATTCTATTCTATTCTATTCCATTCCATTCCATTCCATTCCATTCCATTCCATTCTATTTTTTAAATAAGAAAAGAAGAAGCAGGTGGATAAGGAACTACTCACATTCTTGAAGCCTCTATAGAGGGACTGCAGTTCCTTTTTCGTGAATTTGGTGAGAAGTTGGAGCTGGTCTAGTCCTTCCGGTTGATGCCGCATGGCTGATAGCTCCAACTCGCTGTCGCCATTGTCTGTAAAAAGAAGCCAAAGGGGCAACATTTATGCTCTGCCGGGCACATAAAAAGCACTACTTGGATTACAGGGAGGCCTGGATTTACAACGATTCGTTTAGTGACCGTTTGAAGTTACGCCGACCCTGAAAAAAGAGACCGGTGATCGTTTTTCACGCTTATGAGCCTTGCTGCATTGCCGTGGCCACTGATCAAAATTTGGACGCTCAGCAAAAGAAAAGTTCCAGAAGAAAACAGAATGTTTAATTCAACTCCATATGCTAGTTTTGTGGCCGCTCAAGAAATAGTCAGGCACGGGAAGGATTTTTGTGGCTCCCGGTGTTTTCTTTTCTGTGGGAAATAGGTCCAAATGGCTCTTTGAGTGTTTAAGGTTGCAGACCCCTGATTTAGACCAATAATGTATTCCAGATTTCTTCTCACCCTGATAAATGCAAGACGTAATAAAACAAATAATAGGAAAAATCTCAGCTTGGCCATTAATACAATACTAGGATTATTCATCGTGCCTAAGATCCAGTTGATTTAATCATGGTTTGCGGAGTAGGACCGAGCGGCTCAGCTCAAATAGCAAGCTAAGACATTTTTACAATCCCCTTCTGACTCAGCCGAAAGCAAAGAAACATTTGTTGGTGGGCATATGCGTTGTGTAGTCAAGTTCACATCACAACGTTGAGACGTATGTTTCATCACACATTCTGACGCAAATCTCCAGGGTGGATGCCTCTGAAAATTAATCTTTTCTTTGAGGAGAAGAGAAGGATAAAGGGAGGATTGATGTATTAAATGTTTGTTTGTCTTAAAAACATTTTTAAAAATATTATTTAAAAAAAAGACACAAGGGCACGTTCAAATGGGGGCTGGCTGGGGACTCTGGGCCCAGGAGTCCCAACCCATCTGAAAAGCATCAGATGATCGACGGCTACCACAATATGAGAGACTTCTTTATTCTTTGAAGAGTCACGGGACGGCACTTCAGCCAATAAATCTCTCCTCTCTGCAACCACGCTGATCCCTGGATTCCTTTGCTTAGTTAGTCCAGGATCTTGTGGTATTTGAGGTATTTGATGCTGGCGAAAGATCACTCAAATCCCTGGACGTGGAAACCGGATGCTGGCCGAGAACGGACCTTCCGTCCTGACTCAGCAGAAACATCTAAATGCTTAATTGTGGGAAGAAATATCCATCTGGATTCAGTTCCAAGATGGGAGAAAGACACCGGAAACATGGAAGCTAATTGGAAAGATGGTTTAAGGATGAAGCCGAACCACATGGGTTCTGGGTAGCTGATCCTATGGAGTTGAGGGTAGTGGGTAGGGGTTATACCTTCACTTGAGCTTCCTGTTCCAGTACAAGAACGTGTATTTTCTTGACTCCCATGGGGCCATGTAGGGGCCATGTTTGTCTGAGCTAAGTTTGGTTGAAGTTTGGACCTCTGATGCACTGAAGGAGCGTTGGGCAATTCCTACTGTGGCTGAGGGCTACTTCTACCTTTGATCAGGCTTTGCTGCAGGGAATTTTTGCCTATGAATGGAGCTACCTAGATACTTAGCTACCTAGATACTTTCCATAAGCTCTTTATCTCTTAAGTGGTGACCTCTGCCTATTGGGACTATTATGAAAGACTTGGGAGCTGCTTCCTGTCTCCAGGAGCACGTTTCTCCATTCCTCCCTTTAGGGAAATGTAAATTCTGCTTTTTTAATATGTCCTGAAATATTTCATTCTTCTAGGAGAGTACTGGGCGCTAACTTTCTACACCATCAAGGCTAAAGGCCTCCTCTCCCATCTCATTTCCCCATCCCACCACCCACCCCCATTCACTGCTGTGCTTTTCCTCACCTTAAGACTATCTCTGTTTGACAGATTTACAATGATTGGGGTTCTTTTTATATTATTATTATTATTATTATTATTATTATTATTATTATTATTATTATTATTATTATTATTATTATTATTATTATTATTATTATTATTATTCCCAAACAAGCCTCCAAAGGCATTGCAAGAGATTGTCGGTTTCTGGGCAAGGGCAGAGCAAGGCATGACACAGCAACGGTGAGCTTCTTTTAAAAATAGGCTGAGCAGCATCCAAGAACCGGGCCAGCCCCACCCTGAGTTTTGGACTAGAAAGGCTGACTCAGCCCCACCAGAGCTCCTGGGGGTCCTGGGTGCTCCCCCCCTGCTTCTCTTGAGGCATCTGGGGGATTCTCTCCTCTTTGCTTTTTCTCTTACCCCTCCCTCTTTCTATTTCTCCTTCCTTCTTTCCCTCCTTCCTTCCTTCCTTCCAATTGTCCCTCTCTTTCCTTCCTCCTTCTCTCTCCTTCTTCCTTCCTTCCCGCATCTCTTCTTTCTATCATTCCTTCTTTCCTCTCTCCCTCGTCTTTCCTTTTCTTCTTCCCTTTTTTCTCTCTCTCTCTCTTCTCCCTCCCTGCAACTCTCTCTCCTTCCATTTCTCCCTCTCTTTCCTTCCTCCTTCACTCCCTGTTCCTTCCTTCCTTCCTCCATCCCTTTTTATCACTCCTCCCTCCCTTGTCTTTCTTTTTTCTTCCCTTCTCTCTCTCTTTCCCCCTCCTCCCCTCCCTCCCTGCAACTTACTTTTTTCCTTCCTTCCTCGTTCCCTCATTTCTTCTTTTCTCTCTCTCTCTCCCTGCAACTCTCCTTCCATCTTTCCCTCTCTTTCCTTCCTCCTTCTTCCTTCCTTCTTCCATCCTTTCTTTTTATCACTCCTCCCTCCCTTGTCTTTCCCTTCTTCTTCTTCTTCTTCTTCTTCTTCTTCTTCTTCTTCTTCTTCTTCTTCTTCTTCTTCTTCTTCTTCTTCTTCTTCTTCTTGTCTTCTTCTTCCTCTCTCTCTCTCTCCTCCTACCCTCCTTCCCTCCCTCCCTCTCTCTCTTACTCACTTTCCCCCTGCTTCCCTCCCTCCCCTCCCAGGGTTTTGCCAGGGTGCCAATAAAGAGACAAGGGGAGATATGGCCATCCTTGAAGCCTCTTTGGATGTTTTTGATTTAAGGCTCCAGCAAGCAAGTTTTTCCTCTTTGATTGGTATTTTATCATCCACTGCTAAGCTCCCTTAAGAGTTACCGATTCCCTGCCATTGCCGGCGAGTTGAGGACGGTGTTTCTTTATTTTCTAACAAGTTATATGGCAGCCCATTTGGCCCCCACAACTCTGGGCAGCTTGCAATATATTTAAACTGTACAATAACAGAATTAAATTATAGCCACAGAACACCGAATAATTCAGGTGGACATAAATAACTCACGCCTCCATCTTCTGATCCTCCAGCTGGGCTCCCTAACTCTTGGACAAATGCCTGAGAAAACAGCCAAGTCTTTACGGCTCTCCAAAAGTCTCACCAGGATGGGATCAACGGACTCGGCCTGTCTCTAAGGAAAGATTGGGACCTCTGCAAAAGAGGGGAACAAATTCTGAACCCTCCCAGGGAGTTCCGAAAGGTTTCGCGGTTGATCCAACAGGACCAAGCGGGGTGCACTGTCACCCCCAAGTCCCACCACAGGCCATCCACAAGAGAGACCAAGATGGTCTCCAGCCTCCATTGGCTGGAAAAGATGTAGATAATCCAGAGACTTTAGCATTCAAGGTCCACCACGATCTCCACTCCTTACCATTAAAAAAAAAAGAATGGTCCTAACAATAGCAGAGAATATTTTTTTTGGAAATGAAGGATATAACAGAAAACGGCATAATAGAGTTGGGAAGGGACCCTGAAGGTTTTCTAATCCAACAAGCAGGAGAACAATCAACCCGTGGAACAGAAGTTGCCTTCGGAAGTTGTGGGAGTTTCATCACTGGAGGCTTTCAAGAAGAGACTGGACTGCCATCTGTCAGAAATGGTGTGGGGTCTCCTGCTTGGGCAGAGGGGGTTGGTCTAGATGACCCACAAGGTCCCTTCCAGCTCTGTTAATCTGTTAACCCTATACCAATTCCCAACAAATGGCTGCCCAATCTCTTCTTAGAACTTTCCAGGGATGAAGCAACCAGAACTTCTGGAGGCAAGCCATTCCATTAATAAAATTGTTTTCACTGACAGAAAATGTTTCTTTGGTTCTAGGTAGGATCTCTCTTTAAAGAGCTTCTGTGACTTCTTGTCCTGCCCTCAGGTGCTTTGGAGAACAGATTGAATAGAATAGAATCTCCTTACCATACAAACAGTAGTTGGTTAGAATAGCAAGTTCACTCTGGGAACAATCCACGATGGTAGCAGATCCATCCACGATGATAGCACAATGGGAGCAACTCCACACACAATGGTATCATATCATCAACTGATTACATTACAGTCCCCTCCTTAAATATGTTTGCAACTAGTGATTATCTAATTACAGCATGACTCAGCATTACAATGGTACAGCAGTAAAACTTAAAGTCATATAATACGTATTCATGTTAAAGTCACAGAACACATATATTGCCTGGACACCATATCCTAACAGAATGAATGGAGCTGTAAGGGGCCTTGGGGGGGGGGTCTTCCAGTCCAGCCCCCTGCTCTAGCAGGAGAACCTATACCATTTCAGATGACCCTCACTTCTCCTCCAAGTTTTGGGAAATGGCTATCGTGTCACCCCTAGTTAAACTAAACTACTGTTGTGGAGGCAGGTGCTACCTATTCTAGATCCGTGCAGTTGGTTTCCCTTGCCTAAATGTAAAACCTTACTTTTCTCACCACCAAACTGCATCTTGTTAGACGGGTCCTGTGTTCAAGTCTGCAAAGATCCTTCTGGATCTTAAATCTATCTTCCGGAGTCTTGGCTCTTCCTGCCAGCTTGGTATCATCTGCAAATTTGATGGGTCTCCTTCTATCCTTCAACTAGGTTATTTATGAAGATATTGACGAATACTGGATCTTGAGCTAACCCAGGCTTCCCTCCATGTAGAGGTAGTTCCATTGAGGACTATATGTTGAGTACGGTTGGCCAGCCAATTGCAAATCCATCTGGTGGCGATGCTTGTCTATCCCACATTTTTCTATCTTACCACGTTGTGTGTATGTCACCAGTGTGTCCAGAAAACAATAACAAATAAAACGATAGCAAATAGAAAGAGTGCAGAGAAGAGCAATGAAGATGATGAAGGGGCTGGAAGCTAAAACATATGAAGAATGGTTGCTGAAATTGGATAGGTCTAGTTTGATGAAAAGAAGGACCGGGGGTGACATGATTGCTATCTTCCGGTATCTCAGGGGCTGCCCCAAAGAAGAGGGAGTCAAGCTATCATATTCTCCAAAGCACCTGAGGGCAGGACAAGAATCAACGGGTGGAAACTGATCAAGAAGAGCCTGGAATTAAGGAGAAACTTCCTGACAGTTAGAACAATTAATCAATGGAACAACTTGCCTCCGGAAGTTGTGAATGCTCCAACACTGGAAGTTTTTAAGAAGATGTTGGATAACCATTTGTCTGAAGTGGTGTAGGATTTCCTGCCTGGGCACGAGGTTGGACTCCAAGATTCCTGTTATTCTATTCTAATATATTTCCCTTTTCTTCCTATCCCAACTGGATAGGACTTCTAATGAATGTTGAAGTGTATGTAGTGTTTTCTTCTTCTAATGAAGATTTCATTTGAATATCTCTGCTGACTTCACTAACTTTGTTTTTAAATAATTATTATTTAAATAATAAATATTCTATCCGCGTTTGTTATCCTTCTACTGACAACAAGGATACCGTATGTTTCTGAGGGTTGCTCCTGTAAATTTAGCATAGGCTTCCTCTGCCTAAGGAGCTAAATCTTAACATTGAACGATAAATAATATCAATGCAAAGAAGCAAAAAAAGCACTGATCTTTTTTGGCAGAACATCTACAGCAGCTCTCAAGATTCCTTGGGCTGCAACTTCAATTATCCTATTGACCAGGCCTGAGCATATCAATCCAAGATAACTGTAAACACAAGTTTGAAGAAAGAGAACTTAAAGCAAAACATGTAGGCTGTTTTAAATGCAAAACACTTGAATTTAGCTCACTTTGGATCAGGTTTTGTGAATATTCTGTTTTTTGTTTTTTCATGTTAGCAACAGCTAAGAAGCAGAAATCTATTTTTCATCCCCTTTCCTCCATAAAAAAACCCATGGGTGAGAGAGAGAGAGAGAGAGAAATGCATCAAATAATGAATTGAAAGGCACCACTAAAATCACCTCTTCAACCATTTGTAAATTGCAGGAAAACCAATTAAACCATCCTTGGCAGGTGGTTTATGCATTTGCAGAAGCAGAATAACAGAATTACAGAATAACAGCATCATTCTGTAATTCTACACCTTTCCATTAAAAAAAAGAAGAAGAGATGGTCCTAACAATAGCAGAGAAAAAAAAAAGTCTGGAAACTAAGAATATAACAGAATTACAGCATTGGAAGGGACCTAGAATTGGTCTTTTAGCCCAATCCGTTGCTCAAACAGAAGACCTTAATATCATTCTGGACAAGTGCCTGTCTAGTCCCTGCTTAAAAAAACCCGGTGATGGAGCACCAACCATTTCTGGTGGCAAACTGTTCCACTGGTTAATCGTCCTCATTGTCAGGAAATTCTTCCTTAGTTCTAAATTGCTTCTCTCCTTGATAAGTTTCCACCCAGTTGCTTCTTGTCCTGCCTTCAGGTGCTTTGGAGAGTAGCTTGACTCCCTCTTCTTTATGGAAGCCCCACAGATATTGGGACACTGCTATCATGTTATCCCTAGTCCATCTTTTCACTAGACTAGACTGCCAAGATCATGTCTTCAACCAACTGCAACGTGTAGAGAAGCCAATTAAACCATCCTCCGCAGGTAGTTCTCTGCAAATGCATTTGCAGAAGTCCAGAGTTCCTTTTTGTACTAATCTTTCCCCAGAGTTCTGCCTTGAATTTCTTTTCTTTGATAAGCGCCCTAACTCTGATCAATTGCCACCGATCAAAGGAACTGCCATCCATTTGACGGAATCCTGAATTTGGAAAAGCAGGGAGGGATCCCACATTTGCCCTGGTTTGAGGTTGTCAAGAAAACAGAGCTTTTCAGAAAGATAGCCAGCCCCACACTTTCAATAGGTATTGTTTCCTTCTTTATTTTTGCAGGAGCCGAAACGCTGCTCATTCTCCTGCATTTGATTCCACAATCTACACACTTTGCCAAGTTCTGAAAGTTTTTTGTTTTTTTTACCTGTGACGTCATGGTTTGGCAGATAAACAATTAAACTCTGGCGCTTCACAATTATGTTCAGATTAAGGGATGCCCTGCAGGGAATGGAACTGGAGGTACTTAAAAGCTGAAAACAATCAATATTGAGGTGGTCTGAAGTCGTTTTGAAGAAGGATTGATGCGGGCTGTGTCTCCAATAACCTTGTTTGTAACTCTGCTAAATCGAGTCAGCAAATTCTTTCTGGCTCTTTTTTTTTTTTGTTTCAAATCATTTGGGATCACAACTGCAGTCTAGAATGGGGAAGCTGTTTTCAAGCCACTTCTGATTTGCTTTAAAGCCACTGCCTTTTTCAGCCCCCAAAGTTTCTAAAACTTTTAAGAACATAACATTAAGTACATAAAATTATCTGCCACAATGTCCTTCCTGTCAATGACTTACTTCAGCTTCAACCACAACAATACACGAGCAAATAATAGATACAAACTCAGGGTAAACCGTTCCAAACTCGACTGCAGAAAATACGACTTCAGCAACAGAGTGGTCAATGCCTGGAATGCACTACCTGACTCTGTGGTTTCTTCCCCCAAACCCCCAAAACATTAACCTTAAACAGTCTACTGTTGACCTCACCCCATTCCTAAGAGGTCTGTAAGGGGCATGCATAAGAGTACCAGCCTGCCTTCCGTCCGTCGTAATATTCCTTTTTTATCTTACCCTTTTCATGTATTCAAATTATGCTTATACTTTTACCTGTTATCTTATCTATAAACTTATGACTTAAACTTATGACTTATAAAAGGGTAAAGTATTTTCTTCAGTTCCTGCTCACCTCCGTTTGCCTTTCAGCATCCTGTGTCAATTTAATTTATTTCTGCATTTTTATTTTTATTTTTATTTTTTTTTTGGATGTGGTGAGGATACCATTTTCAATCCGGGAGCCATCTCAAAGACCATGTATTGTCTGTGCAAATTTCCCGTGCCAATTTCCCAACTCCTGACTTCATCCGACTATTTTCTTATAAGATCAGAGTAACGACAAAATCTTAAATGGAAAACTGGCAGTTGCGAAATAAGAGAGCAGTTTTCAGTGTCGCCTTTTCTTTTTTTAAAAAAAATAAATGCTCCTGGATCTCACGGGGGCTTCCTGAGCATTCCTGGGAAACTACAAAGGTGGCAAGTGGACTTTCCTGAGAAGAAGTAGCCAAGAAGATGGCAACCTCTTTAAGTATTGTTGCCAAGAAGCCATAGATGGAAGCTAGTCAAGGAGAGAATCTAGAACGAAGGAGGAATGTCATGTCAAGGGAAACAATGACCCATGGAATGGCTTGCCTTCAAAAGTTATGGGTGCTCCATCACTAGAGGGTTTTAACAACCATTTGTCCAGAATGATAAAAAGTTTCCTGCTCGAGCAAGGGGTTGGACTAGAAGACCTCCAAGGTCCTTTTTGATTCTGATGTTCTATCAAAACAACAGCCCAAGAAGTGATGGGGGTCTTCGCATTTAAATTGGGTAGAAGATAAAAAATCTTTTGGGGATGAAGGAAGGAGGCAGGGAACAACTGCCCCAATTTGACCTTCTGAGAAATGGTCCTAAAATATTTGGATTGCAAAACTCCAGGTGATCATTAGATGGCAGCAAAGAGTTGAGGGTGGCTGCCACCTAGGATTGACCCAGGTTTTTACAGCCTATTTGTGGCAGCCTGAATGCCACAAATGGTTCCTATCCTCTTTTGCGGAGCTCTTGAGCTGATTTCAACCATGTGATTCCTTCCCAGGGCCCCATCTGCTTGACTTCACCTGAGTTGGCTGGACATTAGGGCCCATCTAGAGAGGGTGGCAGTGGCGGTCACCATGGATGGTCAAATGACCCTTTAGCTGTGGGGAAAGATTGGTATGGGTGCCACGCTGAGCTCCTGGAGGAAAGGTGAGATAGGAGTTTAGAATGGAGGGCTCAATCAATCAATCAGTCAATGATTGGACAACAAGGTCTAAGATGTGGCTGCTCCAACAGTGGAGGCTTTTAAGAAGGGACTGGACAGCCATTTGTTGAAAATGGTATAGGGTTAGACTAGATGACCTCCAGGCTCCGTTCCAACTCTGTTATTCTCTTAGGTTCTAGTGCCTTCCTAGTACTGGCATAGTCAACAGGGCCAAACAGCCCAGAATCCCCTTGATTTGGGGTTCCAAGGAAGAGTTCTATGCCATGCCCGAAGGTTGGTGCCAGACTCAGCTGGAAACTGTTTATCTCAGGCAACCGGAGAAGAGAAAAATCTCAGCTTTCGGAAGAGAGAAGACGAGAGGCAGCAGCGGTCAATGAAAGGAGAGGGCAGCCTCCTGTTTGCTGCCAGTTTGGACGGAGAAAGGAAAATGGAAGCGGGCAGGCAGAGGATGATGGCATTTAAGGAACGGAAGGCTTGCATTCACCCGCAGGGAATCAAAGAAGTTTGGAAAGAGAGACAGAGTGGGGGTGGGGAAGAGGGGGGAGAAAGAGGGAGAGAGAGAGGTGGAGAAAGAAAGAAAGAAAGAAAGAAAGAAAGAAAGAAAGAAAGAAAGAAAGAAAGAAAGAAAGAAAGAAGAGGGAAACAAGAAGGAAGGAAGAAGAAGAGGGAGGGAGGGAGGGAGGGAAGGAAGGAAGGAAGGAAGGAAGAAGGGGAGGGAGGGAAGGAAGGAAGGAAAGAAGGAGGAAGGAAGGAAGAAAGAAGGGGAGGGAGGGAGGGAAGGAAGGAAGAAAGAAAGAAAAAAAGAAGGGGTAGGGAGGGAAGGAAGGAAGGAAGGAGGAAGGAAGGAAGAAAGAAAGAAAAAAAGAAGGGGGAGGGAGGGAAGGAAGGAAGGAAGGAAAGAAGGAGGATGGAAGGAAGAAAGAAAGAAAAAAAGAAGGGGGAGGGAGGGAAGGAAGGAAGGAAAGAAGGAAGGAAGAAAGAAAGAAAGAAAGAAAAAGAGGGAGGGAGGGAAGGAAGAAGGAAGGAAGGAAGGAGGGAGGGAGGGAGAGAGGGAAGGAAGGAAGGAAGGAAGAAAGAAAGAAAGAAAAAGAGGGAGGGAGGGAGGGAGGGAAGGAAGGAAGGAAGGAAGGAAGGCGGGGGAGTCATGCCTGCGGCGAGGGAGAAACAGGACCCGCAAAGAGGCGCCAAGGCCCATTCCCACGTTACCTTCCATGGACATGGGTTCCAGGATGCCGAACTGTTTGAGGACCGCGATGAAGAGGATAATGACCACAGCCACGGCGCAAAGCTCCATGCCCTGGATGGCCATGGCCAGCCGGTCTCCTGCGATGGGCGCAGGGCAGTGCCGGGGGCATGCGAGTGGCGCCCCTTGGCGGGGCCAGCCCAGCTCCCGGGTGCCAAGGAGGGCGCTCCGTTGCCAGCAGCCGAGCTCGCCGGCTCACATCTTCCAGCCCTGCTGCCCTGGGAAAGGCTGGCGGGCAAAGGGCCCCTCACCCCACCCCGCCCCACCCCTCCCCTTCGGGCTTGCCCCCGGGGCCGCCGCGGGGCAGAGGTGGGCAGAGGCGAGGCGGCGAGGCGAGGCGGCGGGGGCTCCTTCTGGACGCATGAAGGAAGAAGGCGAGGCGGGAGCCGGCCGGGAAACTTTCACAACTTGCGCGGAGGAGAAAGTTCTCCGGGCATCCAAAGGAGATCCCGCTGGCGGAGCCCCTCTGGCTTCTGCCCAGGCGATGCCATGGCTTCCCGGGCCCCGAGCTGCAGCCAGAAGCTGGTCCGGCGCAGGAGCCTGCAGGGGTCACCCCGAGATCCTGGGAAGCCCCCCGGATGCCCTGCAATGCACCGCCGACGCCGGAGTCGAGGCGCCTGGTCGCGGCTGGCATCCCGGCTGGCTGCAATGCCATTGGCTAGAAGGGCGGCTCTGAAACACCAGCCCCCACCCGGAGGAGGGAGGAGGAGGAGGAGGAGGAGGAGGAGGCTGGGAGCTTCTCCTCTGTGTCCCGGGATGCAGGAGACCGGCGTCGCCATGGCGACGACGCTGTGGTGGTCCAGCCTCACCCCAAGGGAGAGAGAGCATCAAGTGCAGCTGATTTCAAGGCCGGCGTGGAAGAGCAGAGGTGACACGCTCAAACTTTGGGGGTGTTGGGGGGGAGGGAAATCAAGATGGTTAAGGTCTCCGGGTTTATTACTTGGCAGCTGCTTATAGGACAAGGGTCCCCGGCCCCTTCTCCTCAAAGATCACATTTCAACACCAAACTTCTTTGTTTTCCTTCCTTCCTTCCTTCCTTCCTTCCTTCCTTCCTTCCTTCCTTCCTTCCTTCCTTCCTTCCCTCTTCCTTCCTTCCTTCCTCTTCTTCTTCCTTCCTTCCTTCCTTCTTCCTTCCTTCCTTCCTCTTTCTTTCTTTCTTTCTTTCCTTCCTCTTTCTTTCTTTTCTTTCTTTCTTTCTTCTTTCTTTCTTTCTTTCTTTCTTTCTTTCTTTCTTTCTTTCTTTCTTTCTTTCTTTTCAATGGTGAAAAGTCAGCGGCCCCTGAGTATGTGAAGAGTGGTTCTCTGAATGGACATGGAGCATCTCACTTCCCATCTTGGAGAGAAAATTAAGAAGGGCTCAGGGTGCGGGTTAGGGCAGGAGTCTCCAACCTTGGCAACTTTAAGCCAGATGAAGTTCAACTCCAGAATTCCCCAGCCAGCTTGCTGGGAGTTGAAGTCCATCAGGCTTAAAGTTGCCAAGGTTGGAGAACCTGGTTTATCTATCTATCTATCTATCTATCTATCTATCTATCTATCTATCTATCTATCTATCTATCTATCTATCTATCGTCTGTCTATCTATCTATCTATCTATCTATCTATCTATCATCTATCTATCTATCTATCTATCTATCTATCTATCTATCTATCGTCTGTCTATCTATCTATCTATCTATCTATCTATCATCTATCTATCTATCTATCTATCTATCTATCTATCTATCTATCTATCGTCTGTCTGTCTATCTATCTATCTATCTATCTATCTATCGTCTGTCTGTCTATCTATCTATCTATCTATCTATCTATCTATCTATCTATCTATCTATCTATCTATCTATTTTTTATACCACCCTTCTCCCGAAGGACTCAGGGTGGTGTACAGCCACAATAAAACAACATGAAATACATAATTTAAAAGCAATTTAAAAACAAATTAAATATTTTGGCCCCCCCAGTTAAAAACCCAAAAATTAAAACACCCAATCCAAATTCTTATTAAGCCAGTCCAGCCTGTTGGAATTGTAAAGTCTTAAGGGCACGGCGAAAGGTACGCGGGTCGGGAATCATACGTATCCCCGGGGGTTAGGGGGATATCCTTGTGAAAAAGTTTGGGGCCGGCTTTTTAAAATGCCCTTATTCCCCAAAGCTCCTCCCTGAAAGGCTCACAGGCTGATTCGCTAGAAATGGCCCCTTCAGAGAGGCAGCTTTGGACTGGAGACAAATTGCTTTGAAAATGTGGCCAAAATAATAAAAAAAAATAGCCCTCTGCAATGACCAGTTCTGGACCTTTGGTCACCATATTATAAAAATGGGGGCTGAGATTCTGGGAAGAGTGCAGAGAAGAGCAACGAAGATGGTTAGGGAGCTGGAGACTAAAATATATTTTTTTTAAAACGGTTGCAGGAATTGGGTATGTCGAGTCTAATGAAAAGAAGGAACAAGGGAGACATGATAGCATCTTCCAATATTTCAGGGGCTGCCCCAGAGAAGAGGGGGTCAACCTATCCAATGCAACTGAAGGCAAGATGAGAAACTATGGATGGAAACTAATCGAGGAGAGAAGCAACCTGGAATTGAGGAGAAATTGCCTAAGATTTAGGACAATTAATCGATGGAAGAGCTTGCCATCAGAAGTTAAGTTGCCATCATTGAAGGCTTTCAAGAAGAGATGGGACAGCCGTTTGTCTGAAATGTTATAGGGTCTCTTATCTGAGCAGGGGGCTGGACTAGAAGATCTCCATGGTCCCTTCCAACTCTGTTATTCTGTTATCCTCCCCCCCCCCCCGTCTTTGCCACGACAGATTTTCCCATTTCTTTCTTTCCACTTTTCTCCAGCCTGCTGCCCTCCAGAGGTTCGAGACTTCAGCTCCCATCATTTGGATCCAAAGGACCACCTGGGCATCTTCGAAAAATCCAGCCGCTTCTGGATTGTGAGTTGCATGCACCCAACCGGTGTTTTCAAACGACAGCATGTAACCCGAGGTATAAAAGCAAAGAATAATAATAATAATAATAATAAAAATAAATAAATAAATAAAAATAATAATAATGAACAATCGCACTCTCTGTCATATTTGCAGATGGATCGCTACAATTTAAGAATTTTGCCTTGATCAGGAAGTGGTTTTCAAAAGCTCAATCACTCTTCCCAGAGAGCACGGCGAATGTTGCTTCATGTCCTGCGGCTCAGAGAGTTTATGCGCCTTATCTATTCCTTATGATGCAGGGGTTTTTTAATTATTCATTTTAAGTGCTGAATGACTGAGAGAGAAGCTTGTTCTTAACCTCACCCCCCCCCCCAAAAAATAAAAACAGGGCAAATTACATGTGAGGAGAGGACCTGCCATAAAACCAATTCATTTAGAGAGGGGGCATCGTGAACCATTTCCTTCCAAGAAAGGAGAAACCCTGCCTTAATAGAAAATCAAGTAGCAGGCAGTTCCATTGGATATCCATGCAGGAAAGACAAAGTTTCAACAACAGCGATAACAAAACAACAGCTTGCCTTCAGGAATTGTGGGAGCTTCATCGCTGGAAGTTTTTGAGAAGAGACTGGACTGCCATCTGTCACGAATGGTGTAGTAAGGTCTCGTGCTTGGGATGGGGGGTGGACTAGATGACCCCCAAGGTCCCTTCCAACTCTGTTAATCGATCCATCCAATGTGTATAGAGACCAATCAGCGAAGACTACATGAGATGCCTGCAAAAACCTGTTTTGGTCCAGTGGAGAAGGCACCAAAGTAGAAATTGGCAGCATGTGAGTTCTAATTCCACCTCAGGCATAAAAACTGGCTAGGTGCCCTCGATCCAATCACCAAGAGAATCTGAGTTCTAGTCCCGCCTGCTGGATGGACTTTGGGACACTCCTCCAGGAGACAGGTGAGTTCTAGTCCTACCTTAAGCCTGAAAGCTGGCTGGGTGGCTTTGGGGCCAAATCCTTTTTCTCTCCGCCCAATATCTGTTAGCCCTTCCAGATAGTCAAGAAGCACAACTATAAGGACTAATTTTGTCCTTAACATAAGGTAAAAGGTAAAGGTTCCCCTCGCACCTATGTGCTAGTCGTTCCCGACTCTAGGGGGCGGTGCTCCTCTCCGTTTCAAAGCCGAAGAGCCAGCGCTGTCCGAAGACGTCTCCGTGGTCATGTGGCCGGCATGATTCAACGCCAAAGGTGCACGGAACGCTGTTATCTTCCCTACCAAAGCTGGTCCCTTATTTTTCTACTTGCATTTTTGACCTGCTTTCGAACGGCTAGGTGGCAGAAGCTGGGATAAGGAACGGGAGCTCACCCCGTTACGCGGCACTGGGGATTTGAACCGCTGAGCTGCCGACCTTTCGACCGACAAGCTCAGCGTCTTAGCCACTGAGCCTCCGCGTCCCTGCCCTTATCGTAAGGTGACATTAAAATAATATTGCAAGTTTGAAAGTCTTTCTCCTTTCTTCTCCTTTTAGCTTCTGAAAAACCTTTGGGTACCGTCTGAAATGCTTCCCACCCCCTCCCTCCTTCAGAGATACCTTTTGCATCAGATATTGTCTATTACAGGGGTCTCCAACCTTGGCAACTTTAAGACTTAAAGTTGCCAAGTCTTAAAGTTGCCAAGGTTGGAGATCCCCGGTCTATTGTCCATTGTCCAAATTGTTGCTCTTCCTCCTGTCCCGGGAGGGTTACATAATCCCATTTGATCACGTGATCAAAATTCAGGTGTGATTTACATCGGATGCTTATTTATTTATTTTATTTTTATTATGCCTACATAATAATTTATGATGCTTACAACTGTCTCGCATTTATGACGGTTCATATTTATGACGGTTGCAGTGTCCCGGGGCCATGTGATTCCCTTTTGCAACCTTCTGGCAAGCAAAGTCAGCAAGGAGGCCAGATTCACTTAACAACCGGGCTACTAATTTAACAACGACGGTGATTCACTCAACGACAGGGGCAAGAAAGGTCGTAAAACGAGGCCAAATTCACTTCACCAATGTCCTCACTTTACCATCAGACATTTTGGGCTCAGTTGCGGTCGTGAGTTGAGAAGTTCCTGTAATTCAATACAGTACATAATTCATTTGAGAATCCTTGCTTCTTTTTGTAATTCCTGCCCCTTCACTGGAGAAACTTACTCCTTCGGTCGCTTCTCCCTGTTCACTTCCTCCTAGTTCAGGGGTCAGCAACCTGTGGCTCCAGAGCCTCATGTGGCTCTTTCACCCCTTTGCTGCGGCTCCCTGTCACTCAAAATATGCATCCCAACTGCCAATGTGTGACACTCGCCAGCACATGATTTATTGAGCTTTTCAACCCCCGGTAGGCCAACCATGGATAAATCCAAGAAAAGAAAAGTTTGAGAAGAAAAGAGAACATTTAATTCAACTACATCTGCTAGTTTTGTGGCTGCTGAAGAAATAATCAGGCACGGGAAGGGTTTTGTGGCTCCCGGTGTTTTCTTTTCTGTGGGAAACAGATCCAAATGGCTCTTTAAAGTTGCAGACCCCTGTGCTAGTTCTTCTCCTCCATTTGGGAAAGGAGAGGGGGGTGGCAGGGAAAAAGGAGGGGTGGGGACTTTCCCGCTTAAACATTCCTGTGCAAAGAAGACATTGATCCCCGTTTCTCTCCGTGTAAAATATTAAAGAGGTTTAAAGGGATTAAAAGCTACAAAGCTGCCTGCTTTTCCATCCCGGGTGCATTAGCAAAAGCTTGGGCCGTCGGTTTAATGGATGCCGTTGGACAATCTGGTGTTGCTTCGGCTGTTTTGCTGGCCTGCTCTGCTACAAGCATCTCCCCAAAGGTTTTGTTTGGGCCGGTGTCCAAAAACAAAAGCTTCTGTTTTAGTGGTAATCAAGATCTCTTCCAGCAGAATGTTAGAAAGAGAACAAGGAATGGAGGGTTGGGTGACCCAAGAGAGACCTTCGTTGGAGGTGGGGGAAGAGAATGTCTGCTCCAAAACCTAAACTAGGGTTGCAAGTCTACCAGGATTCCTTTAGGTGAATCAGGAGTCGGCAACTTTAAACACTCCAAGAGCCACAGAGGCCCTAACCAGAAGCCCCCCGTTTAATTCTGGAGCCAACCATAGTGTCTCCTCCTAGCACAGCATCCTTTTTCCTCTACCTATCCTAACTGAAAACCCTATCAATTGTGTAGCTGACTGGCAACAGGGAGCCACAGCAGAGCGATGAAAGAGCCACATGCGGCTCCAGAGCCTCAGGTTGCCGACTCCTGGACTAACTAGTGAAAGAATGACCTACAACGGGATCTGAAAACGCTTTCAAATCCATTCCATTCTACAGTTTCCACCAAGCTCCACCTAAACCCTATCACCTTTTTTTTTTTTTAAATTTGACTTATATGCCGCCCTTCTCCGGAGACTCAGGGCGGCTTACAATGCGTTAAGCAATAGCCTTCATACTTTTGTATATTTATACAAAGTCAGCTTATTGTCCCCACAAACTGGGTCCTCATTTTACCTACCTTAGAAAGGATGGAAGGCTGAGTCAACCTTGAGCCTGGTGAGATTCGAACTTACAGTAATTGCAGACAGCTGGAGTTCATTACAATGCATTAGTCTGCTGAGCTATTCTCCTCCTTCTCCTTCTCCTTCTCCTTCTCCTTCTCCTTCTCCTTCTCCTTCTCCTTCTCCTTCTCCTTCTCCTTCTCCTTCTCCTTCTCCTTCTCCTCCTTCTCCTTCTTCTTCCTCTTCTCTTCCTCCTTCTCCTTCTTCCTCTCTTCCTTCTTCTCCTTCTTCCTCTTCTCCTTCCTCCTCCTCCTCTTCTTCTTTTAATTTAATTTATATGGCGCCCTTCTCCGGAGACTCAGGGCGGCTTACAATGCGTTAAGCAATAGCCTTCATACTTTTGTATATTTATACAAAGTCAGCTTATTGCCCCCACAAACTGGGTCCTCAATTTACCCACCTTAGAAAGGATGGAAGGCTGAGTCGACCTTGAGCCTGGCTAGGATTGAACTCAGAGAAATTACAGGCAGCTGGTGTTAATTGCTGCCTTTAATAGGAGGCATTAATTAATCCCATCCCATTTTTCAATGCTTTTACTCTTCCTCAACGCTGGAAGAATTTCAGGTATCTTATCCCCTCCCGGGCTGCTTATTCAAACTCTTTCCACCCTAAGACAGATTCCATGTTAGAAGCCATCAATTGGCCCGTTTGATTTAGTGGTGAAGGTACCCAGGCTAAAAAGCGGGAGATGGTGAGTTCAAGCCCTGCCTTAGGAAATGAAAGCTGGTTGGGTGACTTCTTTAATATTTTTAAATAAAACACCTCCAAGAACTCAGCCAGGTTGGGGGAAGATCCCCAGGCTGATTATAGTGAGTCACCAGACCCCATGCCTGTTGAACCCCAATGTAAAGTTAGCTAGGAGTACAGCTGGTTTATCTTTATCATCTCAAGAGATTTTTTTATATATCTTTTTTTTAAAGAGTATGCATCTACAGAGGTCATGCAATCCCCGATACAGAAATATATACAGTCTACATAACACGGTTACTGAACTGGATCTATTTGCATCCCTCATGGTCCGAAGCCACAGAGGCAGCAATTATCTCAGAGTGACAGCCACTCAATAAAACAGATCAACAGCAGAATATAAAACAGCAAAGCCACACACACACACACACACACACACACACACACACAATCCAACAAGCCACCCATGCATGTTGGTTAGTGTGTGGCTCTGATTTTTTTTTAGGCGTGCAAGCAGGGGGCAGAATTGAGCGATCCTGAGACAAATTGGCCATCAACAGACACACAGGCAGGTTTAAAACAGCTACTTATTGTGCAAAAGAGACAATCGACAAGCCAAAGAGGAAACAAATCAGAAATCAGCATCCCGATGAGCAGAGATTAACGCCAAGATTGACATCAAGACCAACAATCAAGAAGTGAACAACACCACAATCAAGGAACTGCCACACAAGGTAACAATAAACCTTAAAAAATTATCATGATTCACTTCAGAGCTGCAGTGATTCGCTTAAACAGCGGTCTTCAAACTTGGCCGCTTTAAGACGTGTGGACTTCAACTCCCAGAATTCTCCAGCCAGAGCTGGCTGGAGAATTCTGGGAGTTGAAGTCCACACGTCTTAAAGCGGCCAAGTTTGAAGACCTCTGCACAAGAATATAAACTGAGAGCAAACCGAGTTGCTCATCAGATATCAAGGTTGCAACTGAGGTGGAATTCCAGAATTGTTCATTTTGGACAAGGGAAGCAGCTGCTCCGACTGATAAGGAAAGCAAATAAACAGTAGCTGGGAAGTTATCCAGCATCATCGCACCTTAAGCAATCTAGCAAGGCTGTAAGCTTGATGATTTGTGGTGTGTGTGTGTGTGTGTGTGTGTGTGTGTGTGTGTGTGTGTGAACTTTACAAGATCCCCACAGAAGGTATTAGAAGCCAACATCCCAGCCTTCGCTCTCCTGAACAGTGCCTCGGACTTCTTCGCACAAGAGCTCTGTTTTATCTTTTAAAAGGCCTGGCATTCTAATTTAATTACGTTTTTAGATTATTTTTAACTTTTATATTGTTTGTATTTTAATGTTTTAATGTTTGGCTGTTCACCGCCCTGAGTCCGTCAGGAGAAGGGTGGTATATAAATCTAATAAACTAACTAAACTAAACTAAAGTTTTTATTTTTTTTTGAAAAGATATATCCCCTCTTCAGTGTCGGGCGAAGGCAACCCGAACCCCTTGTGAAGCATCTCCACAATGCAGGCAGTCATCGACTTACAACCACAGAATTTCCAAGATGGTTGTTAAGTGAGTTTTGTCCCACTTTACGACCTTCCTCGGCACCGCTGTTAAGTAAATCACCGCAGTTGTTCAGCTAGTCCCGCGGTTCTTAAGTGAATCGGGCCTCCCTGTTGACTTTGCTCATCAGACGGTCGCAAAAGGGGAATCCCGTAACCCTGGGACACTGAGACCGTCATAAATATGGGTCGGGCGCCAGGTGTCTGAATTTTGATCACGTCATCATGGGGGTGGTACAATGGTTGTGTCAGGTTTCGAAGTCGTCTCAAATAAATTGCATTTCAAACAAAGTCTTTGATGAAAAAAAAACCCTCTTATTTATTAAGCATGAACATTCTACTCCGACTCATCGCAGCCAACTCTGGCTTCCTCAGCCAAACCCTCTATTTCCTCTCCCCACTCCTCTGCACTCATTGGCCATCTTCCCAGTCACTCTGCCCTTAATCTACTGCTCCCACTCAAAGGAATTTCCCCCTCCCATCCCATCTCCTAGGTGGTATTCTCTCCAGGGAAAATAAGTAGTGAAGAGTCAACTGTCCCTCTCCAGATGCCTCTGCTTCTCCTTCTTATGTCAGCATAAGAGTAAGTGCAGTGTGAAAGGCTGACATCTTGTGTGAAAAATACCCTGTTTCCCTGAAAATAAGCCCTCCCCTCAAAAAATTAAGCCCTCCCAAAAATATTTAAACGCATGCGCAGCCGGTCCTGGCCATTTCCTCTGGTTAGGGTTAGGGAGACAGAGCTGAAAATCAGGTAAGACGGCAAGAGGAGGCCCATCTCACTCCACACGCCCCAAAATAATAAGATCTCCATGAAAATAATCTTGCCAGACTGACTGCTTTCCTCTGTAGAGTTGTTTCCTCGGCTTGAGTTATTTTCCTGCAGCGCAACGATTCTAAACTTGTGCCCCTCTTTGACCCTTCCTCCAGTCTGACCAGAGGCTCCACACAAACAGTTGGGAAAAAAAGAGCAAAATGGTTTCAGCTGAAAGAAAATCCAACGATAAGGGTGAAAGATTGAAAAAATCAAGTGCCTGGCACATTCTGGAAGCTAAACAATGCTACACCTTGAGGCAGAAAAACGAAATACTGTGTCATCGTTCTGCCAACGGCCAAGAAATACACGTAATTTGCAGCAGTCATAAATAATAGCAAACAGATACCTGAGAGTATAATAACTTAGGTTGCTCACAAAGGCAAATATTTTCCATTTTTTCCCCGCTCCTTTAATGATGTGCGTGCAGTGAAAATGGAGTTGCAGTGAATCCATTGGAGTTGGGGGAAGCAGTAAATTATATACATAAATTTCATTCCTGGCTGACCAGAGTTGGAAGGGACCTTGGAGGTCATCTAGTCCAACCCCCCTCCAAAGCAGGAGACCCTACCCCATTTCTGACAGATGCAGTCCAGTCTCTTCTCGAAAGCCTCCAGGGATGAAGCTCCCACAACTTCTGAAGGCAACTTCTGTTCCATGGGTTGATGGTTCTCACTCAGGAAATTTCTCCTTAGTTCCAGGTTGAATCTCTCCTCGTTCAGTTTCCATCCATTGTTCCTTGTCTGGCCTTTGGGTGCTTTGGAGAATAGCTTGACGCCCTCCTCTTTATGGCAGCCCCTCACATATTGGACGGCTGCTCTCATCTCTCCCCTGGCCCTTCTCTTCGCCATCTTTTTAGGATAAAGGCGGGTAGGGTAGGGTAGGGTAGGGTAGGGTAGGGTAGGGGTAGGGTAGGGTAGGGTAGGGCAGGGCAGGGCAGGGCAGGGCAGGGGAGGGGAGGGGAGGGGAGGGGAGGGGAGGGGAGGGGAGGGTAGAAGAGAAGAGAAGAGAAGAGAAAGAGAAGAGAAGAGAAGAGAAGAGAAGAGAAGAGAAGAGAAGAGAAGAGAAGAGAAGAGAAGAGAATAGTTTATTGGCCAAGTGTGATTAGACACACAAGGAATTTGTCTTGGTGCATATGCTCTCAATGTACATAAAAAGAAAAGATACATTTGTCAAGAGGAATAGAATAGAATAGAATAGAATAGAATAGAATAGAATAGAATAGAATAGAATAGAGTAGAGTAGAGTAGAGTAGAGTAGAGTAGAGTAGAGTAGAGTAGAGTAGAGTAGAACAGAACAGAACAGAACAGGGTAGGGTAGAGGAGAAGAGAAGAGAAGAGAAGAGAAGAGAAGAGAAGAGAAGAGAAGAGAAGAGAAGAGAAGAGAAGAGAAGAGAAGAGAAGAGAAGAGATGGAAGGGACCCTGGAGGTCATATAGTCCAACCCCCTGTTTAGGCAGAAAACCCTACACCATTTCTGACAGATGGCCGTCCAGTCTCTTCTTGAAAGCTTCCAGGATGAAGGAAGGTGTTTCCTACCCAAAGGAGTCTAGATTTCCCTGGCTACTATGCACCAAACCCAACCTCTATTCATCATGCAACCAAAATTCACATTTTTCTCTCCTGCCCCACGGTTCAGCCTGGAATCCTCTTTTTTGGGAACAAGAAGGACCCCTCCCTCCTTCATGGTAACAGCATACAGGTAATCCTGGACTTACAACAATTCATTTAGTGACGGTTCAAAATTACAACGGCACTGAGAAATGTGACGTATGACCGTTTTTCACAGTTACGACCTTCGCGGCATTCCCGCAGTCACGTGATCAAAATTCAGACACTGGTCAGCTGGTTCATATTTATGACCACTGCTGTGTCCCAAAGCCATGAAGGTCCCCTTTTTGCGACCTTCAAAGCTCACTTAACAAATGTCTCACTTAATAACGGAAACGCCGGGCTCAATTGATGGTCGTACGTCGAGGACTACCTGTATTCTGATTCCAGGAGGACAATCAAAACATCTCTATCTTTACGCAGAGTTTCATCTCGGTGTTTCAGAGGCGTTGGTGCCAACTTTTCTTGCCCTTCAGAAACAAACTGCTCAGAAAGGAAGACAGGAGTATAATTTACTGGCTGCCGTATGGGTCATTAAAAAAAATGGAGACAACGATTGGTACAGTCCAGATAATTAGCTGAACCGACTCCAAAAGCCATTTCTTCTGCCTTTCACCATGACTTGCCCTTCTCCTCTTCATTTGTTCTCCTTCCTTTGGCAACCTTCTTCTTCCCTTCCCCTGGAGTCCTGCCTTCCCCTAAAACAGGGGTCAGCAACCTGCCGCTCCAGAGCTGCATGCGGCTCTTTGGCCTATCTACTGTGGCTCCCTGTCAGATGATCCCATCACTGGCTGGCCCCTTCCCTTCCCTTTCCCTCCCAGTTACTCCTCACCTGGCCCGAGAAGGTAAGGGCGACGGTGGGGGATGGAAAAGTGGCCAGGGCAGAGACAGAGAGATACAGAGACAGAGCAGAGAGATACATAGAGCCTGAGTAGCGTAGGGGAGTAATGCCTCCTACAAAGGCAGCATTTAAGATCCAGCTGCTGCAATTACTTGCTAGTTCAATCCCAGGCAGGCTCAAGGTCGACTCAGCCTTCCATCCTTTATAAGGTGGGTAAATTGAGGACCCAGTTTGTTGGGGGCAATAAGCTGACTTTGTATAAATATAAATATACAAAAGTATGAAGGCTATTGCTTAACGCACTGTAAGCCGCCCTGAGTCTCCGGAGAAGGGCGGCATATAAATCAAATAAAAAAAAAAATAAAAAAAAAATAAATACAGAGAGAGGGGGAGAGAGAGGAGGGAGGGAGGGGAGAGAGAGATGTCAAAAAGGATTTTGTGATTCCCGGTGTTTTTTAACAACTGGTTCTCTGCCCTGATGACCAGCTGGGTAGGCGTGGCTAGGGGGAGTCATGTGATTGGTGGAAGTGAGTGACATCGAGTTGGCCACACCCACCCAGGTTTTGTGGCTCCCGGTGTTTTCTTTTCTGTGGGAAACGGGTGCAAATGGCTCTTTGAGTGTATAAGGTTGCAGACCCCTGCCCTAAAACAAAACGGAGAAATCCCTCATGTCATCTTTTGGAGCAGAGTGAGTTATCCGCGCTCTCCAGAGGGCAGGTAACGCACCAAATGTCCACCAGAGAGTCCAGTTGAAAACTGTTTTAAAAAGTTCTGACGATCGCGCGGCACGACTGTGATTGTCAGAGCCTTTTTATAATTTTTTTAAAGCATTTTTTTTTACTACCTATTCGCCTGAGCCGGTAGTAAAAAAAAATGCTTTTAAAAAGTTTTTTAAAAGGTTCCCCCGCGCGCCACAGCTAATCACTGCCCCGTGCCCTGTTCTACTTACCTTCCCAAATCTTCCTTTAGTGTGCACTGCGCATATGCACGCAGCTTGCATTTGGTGCATATTGCATTTGATGCATGCATGGCTATCAAAACGGTAGTAAACCAGTTCAGATTTCACCACTGCTCAAGACAGAAACACCTAGGCTGGGAAATAAAATTAAAAAAAAAAAACAAACACACATCCTGGACCGTTTCTGAATCTCTGCCAAAGAAATTACACGGATATGTCAAGTCATCACTAGGAGCTCAACTGAAGGATATCTTTATTTGTACTTTGTACCCCAAGCTTGGCAGGTTATCAGCTCTATAATTCGGACCGCTTTGGAGGATGGGGAGTTTAAGGTGGGAACAAGGAAAGGCAAGAGGACGCCTGTGCCTGCTTGATCTACCCCACATGCCTCTTTTTTTTCTCCATAGAAATTTGCACAAGTGGCAGTTGTGTATGCACACCCCTCTCACAAATGGAGCTTCTTGCGCAAGAGTGCTCGTCTACCCATCACTTGTGTTGCCTGGTTCCTAACGGGCCATGGCTCCATGCCAGGCCACACTCCGGGGATTGGCAATCCCCACTTTAAAGGAACATTAAAAATAAAGGTGTAAAACCTTAAGTAAGGTGTAAGTGGCGATCTTTCGTCTGTTTTTAATCTCTGTGGTTTGGGGAGAGAGTTGAGGGTTGCTGCTTGTGAATGATGCAGCCTCTGGGGCTTTTATTTTGATTTTTATATGTTAAACTGCCCAAACTTGCTAAGGTCAGATTAACAGATTAATAGATTAACAGAATTGGAAGGGACCTTGTTAAGTCATCTAGTCCATCCCCCAGCCTACACCATTTCTGACCGATGGCAGTCCAGTCTCTTCTTGAAAGCCTCCACTGATGAAGCTCTCACAACTTCTGAAGGCAACTTCTCTTCCATCCATTGATGGTTCTCACTGTCAGAAAGTTCCTCCTTATTTCTAGGTTGAATCTCTCCTTGGTCCGTTTCCATCCATTATTCCTTCTCTGGCCTTCAGGTGCTTTGGAAAATAGCTTGACCCCCTTCCTCCTCTCTGTGGCAGCCCCTCAAATATTGGAAGACTAAGAGCCTGAGTAGCGTAGGGGGGTAATGCCTCCTACAAAGGCAGCATTTAAGATCCAGCTGCCTGCAATTATTTGCGAGTTCAATCCCATCCAGGCTCAAGGTCGACTCAGCCTTCCATCCTTTATAAGGTGGGTAAATTGAGGAGCCAGTTTGTTGGGGGCAATAAGCTGACTTTGTATAAATATAAATATACAAAAGTATGAAAGCTATTGCTTAATGCAAGGTAAGCCACCCTGAGTCTCCGGAGAAGAGCGGCATATAAATCAAATTTTTTAAAAAAATGATCCTGTGATCCTGTCTCCCCTGGTCCTTCTCTTCACTAGACTAGCCAGGCCCAGTTCCTGCAACCATTCATTGTATGTTTGAGCCTCCAGTCCCCTCATCGTCTTGGGGCAGCCTAGAATGTTAAATGTAGATAAATAAATCACAGCAGCCACTATCTACGTTTTGACTCTTGTGCTTAAGAGAGGACCGGATGCATCTTGGCATCTCAGGTTAAATGCAGGATACTTAATTTGGACTGGAGGGGTGTGTGTGCTTTGCATTAGTCTTTTAATAAATGAAGTCTAAAGAGATTTAAATTGTTTCAGAGAAGATCCTTTGAGCTGGATGGAGATGAATGCGTGGTAGGCACTGATGTTTCGCTATTCTCTGTATCAGAAACCTCATTCACACCGGCAGTCGGAAAAGTACCAAGTACTTATTACTTAACATACGATGTATGGTTGCAGGAACTGAGTATGTCTAGTTTAATGAAAAGAAGGACCAGGGGAGACATGATAGCAATCTTCCAATATCTCAGGGGCTGCCACAAAGAAGAGGGAGTCAAGCTGTTCTCCAAAGCACCTGAGAATAGGAGAAGAAGCAATGGAGGGAAACTCATCAAGGAGAGAAGCAACTTAGAACTAAGGAGAAATTTCCTGAGAGTGAGAACAATTAATCAGAGGAACGACTTGCCTCCAGAAGTTGTGAATGCTCCAACACTGGAAGTTTTTAAGAAGAGATTGGACAACCATTTGTCTGAAGTGATGTAGGATTTCCTGTCTAAGCAGGGGGTTGGACTAGAAGACCTCCAAGGTCCCTTCCAGCTTCTATCCTATCCTATCCTATCCTATCCTATCCTATCCTATCCTATCCTATCCTATCCTATCCTATCCTATCCTATCCTATCCTATCCTATCCTATCCTATCCTACTCATCCCTTTTACCCCCGCTTACAAAGCGGTATTCCATCCGAAGATCTTGAGAAGAATTACGCGTCTACCCAAGAGTTAAAAGCGCCTTTTAAGAGGTCGGCTTTTAAGACCGTCTGGAAACCGAGAGGCTGTTTCAGCCCAGGGTGGGGTGGGTGCCAGGGAAGTGGGCACATTCGGGGAGGCTGGACCTGGCGTCGCCAGGAAGAGCCTTTTGGCTCGCTGCGAGAAATTAACAGATGAAATAATTAATGGCTTTTGTAATCGTCCCGACTGCCCACCCACAGAGATGGTGCCAGCGCGAGGCCTAAAAGGCGTTTCTTGCGGTCAGCGTTTTGAAGTCTTCTCGGTCAAAGCTCAGAGCTTCCTTTCCTTAAGAGGCAGTAGACCAGGGGGGTGGGTGGGGGGTGGGCAGTGGGGGGGGGGGAGATACCCCCTGTGCCAGTCTGGGGCAGGCCCAGATCTGGGCCTTGGCAGGGAGAGCGTTTCTCAGCTGTCCGATTCTGCTACCCTAAAAGAGGGGAAGTTCTCCATTGTTGGGTGATTCGGTTTATTCAGCAGAGGGTCTTTCCTTCAGAAGCTCAAGGGGACTCTTGTTGTTTCTCCTGTTCTTTTTTTTCCCCCAAAACAAACAACCCTGCGAGGTAGGCTGCGCTGAGAGAGAGGGACTGGCCCAAAGGCAGCTGGGGAAGAGGACTTGAAGGTGGTCTCCCAGGTCTGGTCCAAAGCCTTCCCCCCCCCCCCAGCCAGCCCTGAGTTTTGATGGGAGGGAGGGAGGGAGGGAGGGGAAAAAGGATGGTGGGTGGAAGTAAGTAAGTAAGGAAGGGAGGGAGGGAGGGAGGGAGGGAGGAAGGAAGGAAGGAAGGAAGGAAGGAAGGAAGGAAGAAAAAGAAAGAGGGAGGGAGGGAGAGAGGGAGAAAAAAGGAAGGAAGGAAGGAAGGAAGGAAGGAAGGAAGGAAGGAAGGAAGGAAGGAAGGAAGGAAGGAAGGAAGGGAGGGGAGGGAGGGAGGGAGAGAGAGGGGGAGGGAGGGAGGGAGGAAGGAAGAGAAAGAAAGAGAGGGAGGGAGAGAGGGAGAAAAAAGGAAGGAAGGAGGAAGGAGGAGAGAGGGAGAGAGGGGGAGGGAGGGAGGGAGGAAGAGAAAGAAAGAGAGGGAGAGAGGGAGAAAAAAGGAAGGAAGGAAGGAAGGAAGGAAGGAAGGAAGGAAGGAAGGAAGGAAGGAAGGAAGGAAGGAAGGAAGAGAGGGAGGGAGGGAGGAAGAAAGAGAAAGAAAGAGAGGGAGGGAGGGAGAAAAAAGAAAGGAAGGAAGGAAGACAGAAAGAGGGAAGAGAGGGAGGGAGGAAGAAAATGAAAGAGAGGGAGGGAGGGAGAAAAAAGGAAGAAAGGAAGACAAAGAAAGAAAGAAAAAGAAAGAATGAATGAATGAAGAAAGAAAGAAAACAAAAGAGAGAGAGGAAGGAAGGAAGAGACAGAAAGGAAGAAAGAAAGAAAGAGGGAGGGAGGGAGAAAAAGAAGAAGAAAAAAGAAAAGGAAGAAGGAAAGAAAGAGAGGGAGGGAGGGAAGGAGGAGGGATGGAGAGAGAGAGAAGGAAAGAAAGAAAGAAAGAAAGAAGAAAGAAAGAAAGAAAGAAGAAAGAAAGAAAGAAAGAAAGAAAGAAAGAAAGAAAGAAAAAGCTTTCAAAAGATGCTCAGGGAAACAGCCTCCCCTCCGCTGAGCCCAAAGCTATGCTGGTTGCCTCCTCCTGACCACATTTGCCAGCAAAGGGCCTGTTTAAGCGATGGGGAGACGGGGGGGGGGGGGGAGGGGAGAGGGGGAGAGGGCTTCACCCTTGCAGGACTCAAAGGGGAGTCAAGGGCCCAGCAGCACTGCAGGCAGGCTAGTTAATGCAGCAGAGGGGTGCGGGAGACTGGTGGGGGGGGGTCCGTAGGGCCGAAGTTGGGGGGGGAGGCTGGACGCTACCAGAGGCATCTCACCCACGGGCACGATGCGGAGGAGAGCCAGCCGGGGGGAAGGAAGGACTCAGCCCCGCAGGGAGGGAAACTGAGCGGATGACGAGGTCGGACCTATTAAAGTTTTGCCTTCTACACAATTAGGGGCCATGAATTATTAAGAGCCCAGAAAGGAAAGAGGCTGTTTTAATAAACTATGAGTAAGCCAGGTATTATTCCACTGTGGTGAGAGCATCGAAGGCAATCAATCACAGCCTCGTCTCCCTGCACTTTAAGGGTTCTGAGTATTTATCTGAGCTTATGGGTGTGTGTTTAGCTGTGTCCCTGGGAACAGGCCAAGCGGGGACTTAACACAGGCATTCAATAAACAAAAGGTAATAAACAGCATGGCTAAATTGGGGTTCAGAACGGGAGGGGGCCAGGTTAAAGTCGGAAAGGGAAGAAGAACCCAATGACATCTCCACATATACACGCATACACAGAGAAACAGAGCTGGCCTGCGTCAGCCTCTCCCCCCCCCACCCCGAACTTCCCACTCCCCAATTATTTGCAGACACATAACATAAAATCCTCTTTTCCTTCTAACTGTAGCTGAAGGACAACTGTATTTGTCCTGGTGGCCTTGGCAGAGGGCAGAGCTCACACAACACACAAGAAACTCACACCAGTTTAGTCCATGATCATTACTGAGGTCCATGTGACATGCTCGGTTCGGATAAAGAAGCGGTATGATGGCTTAACATGATGGCCCAAAATTCACAAAGCTGGTTTAAGCCATGTTTTCCTCAATCTCGGTTTGCTTGATGACCTTCAATGATGGAGCATCTGTGACTTCAGCAGGCAGGCAGTTCCCCTGCTTAATACAGCCGGGAAATCATCTGGATTTAATCTCCCGGCTTCCACCCATCCGTTATTATCATAAGCTCACAAACTACCGACACAAACAAACTGACAATATTTGTTTTCTGTAATTTGGGGAAAAAGCAAAAACAAAAAATAAAAGAAGGACCAGGGGAGACATGAGAGCAGTCTTCCAATATCTGAGGGGCTCCTACAAAGACAAATTGTTTTTCAAAGCACCAAAAATGCAACTCAAGAAACAATGGATGGGAACTCACCAGGAGAAAAGAGAAAGTGCCTAACTCATTTCATTTCATTTCATTTATTAGATTTTTATACCGCCTTTCTCCCGAAGGACTCAGGGCGGTGCAACAGCCATGATAAAACAATGAACCGTACAAAATTTAAAACCAATTTAAAACCTGAATTCAATAAATTTGGCCCTATCCATTAAAAACCCAGAGTTTAAAAATACCCCATCCAGATTTTTATTCAGCCAGAATAGCCTGTGGAAATACCAGGGTCTTTAAGGCCGGCAAAAGGTCCGGAGATCGGGAATCATACATATCCCAGGGGTAGTTCATTCCAGAGGGCGGGGGCCCCCACAGAGAAGGCTGTCCACCTGGAGGTCGCCAGCCTACATTGTTTAGCTGATGGCACCCCGAGGAGCCCTCTCTGTGGGAGCGCGTTGGTCGGGGGGAGGCTTTGGGGGGAGAAGGCGGTTCCTGGTCCCTTCAGAAGTTGTGGGGGGCTCCATCACTGGAGTCTTTTTCCACTTGTCTGGAATGCTTGAGGGCAGAGATCTGTAACTGTAAACACTCAAAGAGCCATTTGGACCTGTTTCCACAGAAAAGAAAACACCGGGAGCCACAAAAACCTTCCTGTGCCTGATTATTTCTTTAATTCAACTAGCAGATGTAGTTGAATTAAATGTTCTGTTTTCTTCTCAACTTTTCTTTTCTTGGATTTATCCATGGTTGGCCTATCAGGGGTTGAAAAACTCAATAAATCATGTGCCGGCGGGTGTCGCACACTGGCGGTTGTGATGCATATTCTGAGTGACAGGGAGCCGCAGCAGAGGGATGAGAGAGCCACATGCGGCTCCAGAGCTACAGGTTGCTGACCCCTGGTAGAGAGTCTCCTGCCTGAGGACCCTTTTCAGCATCTTTGAGTCTAAGATTCTATGATTCCTAATTGATCTCACAGTTCAATCACATCCCCAAGGTTAACGTTGATCCCTATTCTGGGGAAACGAATTGAGGAGAGAAGCAACTAAGAACTAAGGAGAAACTTCCTGACAGTGAGGACAATCAATCAATGGAACAGCCTGCCACCAGAAGTTGTGAGTGCTCCATCACTGGAGGGTTTAAAGGCCGCACCAAAGCTTCCCATTCCTGTCTCACCGAATTCCCTAAGATTCCTGGAGGCCCCGAGCATCCAGAGGTGGAAGAGGTGGCATTAAAGTTAGGAGGATTAAATATCCCTGAAACGGCAATGTGGAACTTCTACGGTGCACTCTTCCTCTTCAGCTTTCAGGGGTTATTCGAGGTTTTCTGGAAGCCAAGACTTGTATCAACGTTACATTTGGTGCTGGCACATGAAGGGAGTGGGGAGAAATAATAATAAAAAATAAATAACCCAACATGCTGAATCTGTTGATTTTGAGAGTGGATCGATTTTATTTGGGGTGGGGGTGGGGGAGGCAACTATTGGAAAATGAATGAGGGAGGGAGGGAGGGAGGGAGGAAGAGCCAGTCATGTCAAGCCAAGAGTGATATATGAAACGTAATATGCATTATTTTTCCTTTGCTGCCTCTGCACCTCTGCGAAGAATTAAGTGCTCCATTGATGGAGGTGTTCGAGAAAAGATTGGAGAACCATTTGACCAGGATGGAAGAATTTGGAGAGCCAGTTTGGTTTGGCCTGTTTAAGCAGGAGAGCCTGTACCCATGATGGCGAACCTATGGCGTGCCCACTTGCGTGTCATCTCGGTGGGCACGCGAGTGTTGCCCTACCTCAGCTTCAATTCACGCATCTGATTTTCGGACTTTCCAGGCCCGCTGAAAGTCAGCAGACAGGCCTTTTCCAGCCTCCAGAGGGCCTCCAGAGGAGTAGGGAAGCCAATTTTTGCCCTCCCCAGGCGCCAAGAAAGATTCTGGCGCCTGGGGAGGGTGAAAAACGGGCCTGCCGGGTCCACTGTGCCATCACGTGCCAAAAGCAAGGGGGAGCATGCGCAGGGTGCATTGAATTATGGGTATGGGCATACGCGCACATGACACCCCCCCTGCTCCTCTCGCTTTTGGCGTGCGACGGCAAAAAGGGTAGCCATCATTGGCCTATACCATTTCAGTCTCGTCTTAAAAGCCTCCAGTGATAGAGCATTTGCAACTTCTAGTGGCAAGTCGTTCCACTGGTTAATTATTCTCACTGTCAGGACATTTCATCCATTATTCTTGTCCTCTTCTCTGCACTCTTTCCGGAGTGTCGGCATCTTTTTTGTATATATATTTTATTGGAATTGGGGAAGGTTAAAAAAAAAAGAAGGCAAGATGGATGCTTCCGTTGTGAAGTTGTCGATGACATCTTGGCTTTTTCGACAGCTCCCCGGTGGAGGTCCCACAACTATAAATACAGTGACCTTAAGCTGTTTATTATAGTTTTTTATTTCAGACAGCTGTCCTTTGGATTTATCCTCTGTCTATTCTTTTGGTCAAAGCGACTTTTTACTGTACAAAGAGGTTGAGAAATATTGAAACTGAATGATCTTTTGAAAATAAATGCATGGGTCTTGTCTGATTTTCGATATTTTATTAGGCTTTTTTTTTTTTGGCAAGGTTTTTCTTGATTTTGCCCCTAGTGTTTCCTTCGTAAAGCAAAGGCATAAACATTTTAGCCTTGTGAATCTCTTTCAGAGATTCAATTTGCCCTATAAAGTGACCCTACCAAGTTTATTTTGCAAACCTCCACAGACTATCTCTACGCTGTAGGATTACAGTTTCTCTCCACCCCTCTCTCTCCCTCTTTCTCTCCCCCTCCTATCTCTTTCTCTCCTTCTCTTTCTCTCTCTCTCTCCCTCTCTCTCTCCTTCTCTCTTTCCTTCTCCCTTCCTCTCTCCTTCTCTCTCTCCCTCCCTCCTTCTCTCCTCTCTCTCTCCTTCTCCCTCTCTCTCCTTCTCCCTCCCTCCCTCTCTCCTTCTCCCTCCCTTTCTCTCTCCCCTTCTCTCTCCCTCTCCCTCCCTCTCTCCTTCTCCCTCTCTCCTCTCTTTCCTTCTCCCTCCCTTTACCTTCTCCCTCTCCCTCCCTCTCTCTTTTCTTCTCCCTCTGTCCCTCTCTCTCCTTCTCCCTCTCTTTCCCGCTCTCCTTTTCTCTCCCTCTCCCTCCCTCTCTCCTCTCTTTCCTTCTCCCTCCCTTTACCTTCTCCCTCTCCCTCCCTCTCTCTTTTCTTCTCCCTCTGTCCCTCTCTCTCCTTCTCCCTCTCTTTCCCTCTCTCCTTTTCTCTCCCTCTCCCTCCCTCTCTCCTTCTCTCTTTCCTTCTCCCTCCCTTTACCTTCTCCCTCTCCCTCCCTCTCTCTTTTCTTCTCCCTCTGTCCCTCTCTCTCCTTCTCCCTCTCTTTCCCTCTCTCCTTTTCTCTCCCTCTCCCTCCCTCTCTCCTTCTCCCTCTCTCCTTCTCTCTTTCCTTCTCCCTCCATTTACCTTCTCCCTCTCCCTCCCTCTCTCTTTTCTTCTCCCTCTGTCCCTCTCTCTCCTTCTCCCTCTCTTTCCCTCTCTCCTTCTCTCTCCTTCTCCCTCCCTCTCCCCCTCCCTCTCTCTCTCCCTCTCTCTCCTTCTCCCTCTCTTTCCCTCTCTCCTTCTCTCTCCTTCTCCCTCCCTCTCCCCCTCCCTCTCTCTCTCCTTCTCTCTCCCTCTCCCTCCCTCTCCTTCTCTCTCTCCTTCTCCCTCACTCTCTCCTTCTCTCTCCTTCTCCGTCCCTCTCCCTCCCCCCCCTCTCTCTGTAAATTTGCCACTGCAGTTTGAATGGCGTAGTGTCTTTAGCTGACAGCTTTCCCTCTGCTCTCATCCCACCAACAGCCAGCCTCTTCTCCTTGTGTTCTCCTAGCTGAACGTCCGGTATGCATTAATGACTTTTATGGGGGTTTTTTTGTTAGCAAACAGAAATGCCCATCGCACATAAATGGTTGGTACGTTTTGTACCACAGTTTGTTATCCCTCTTTCAAGATTGATGGCTCAGCACTAAATATAGACGCTGGATTTAAACCGGTTAGTTTAAGTAGCAATCATCATGCAATAAAAATAAAATCAAAGCTAATAAACGTTGCCAGAACTCCTGACGGGGAGGCAAAGTTTTAGTGCTAGAAAAGTGGCTGAATTCAAATAAACGTGTTTTTTTCTCTCTCTCTCTCTCTCTTAATTTTTGCCTTCCCTTCAAACGCTGCCACAGAAACTCAGGGCTCTATCTTCTAAACAGTTTGGAAAGTCCTGTTTCAGATACATTTCACGCTTATTCATTGCCATTCGGTCTGTTCCCACCTGCTTCTAAAGGCAAAGGTTTTGGTTATATTTTCCTCTCGGAGTTTCTGCTCCCCAAAAACTCCTAGGAATCTGTAAACAAATATAAAACCTAACTGGGTTTTTACAACTGAGGAGAAATTTCCTGATAATTAATCAGTTGCCTCCAAAAATTGTGGGGTGCTCCATCCCTGGAAGTTTTCAAGTAGGGATTGGACAGTCCCTTGTCCGAAATGGTATAGGATCTCCCAATCAAGCAGAGGATTGGGCTAGGAGACCTCTAGGGTCCCTTCCAACTCGGTTATTCTGTAGGATGCATAAAATCCCTTTATGTTTTTGCGTCCATTGGAAAGAAAGCCCTTGTGTGCTACAGAACACATTCCCGCGTTATCTAAGGAATACACCAGAGACATCTCTGAGGAGAGATTCCATCTCAGCAGGAATGTTGAGAAACACGGTCTAAAAATTTTATACAAGTCTGCATTTGATTACGTTAAATAAGGATTTTGGTCACATTTTTAAATTTTATTTATATCCCACCTTTATTATTCTCCCAAATAACTCAAGGCAGCAAACTTATCTAAAACACTTTCCTTCTGCTACTGTCTCCATAACAACAACCCTGTGAGGTGGGTTGGGGGGAGAGAGAGAGAGAGAGAGAGAGATTGGCCCAAAGTCACCCAGATAATTTTTATACCTAAGGCAGGACTAGAACTCACCATCTCCTAACAATTGGCTCAAAGTCACCTAGCTGGCTTTCATACCTAAGGCAGGACTAGAACTCACAATCTCCTCGTGATTGACCCAAAGTCACTCAGATAATTTTCATATCTAAGGCAGGACTAGAACTCACAAACTCCTGACAATTGTCCCAATGTCACCTAGCTGGCTTTTATACCTAAGGCACGACTAGAACTCATCATCTCCTGGTAATTGGCCCAAAGTCACCCAGATAGTTTTCATGTCAAAGGCAGGACTAGAACTCACAATCTCCCGCTTTTTAGACGGGCGCCTTAACCAACAGGCCAACCTGGCTCTGTTACGTTACGCCCTTAATAATCCCTCACACTGCAAATCAGGAACTTCTGGTTGAATATTTTTCAACTCAATCACCCGGATGCCATCCACATTTGATCGTAGCGTGGTTTCTGCACAAACACGGTTTATTGTCGCGGAGGCCTCCACTCACAGGGGAAGCAAATAGCACAAACGGTCGCATCGCTGAAGTGCCAGCTCCGCCTCTTTCGTACACGCACTGTGTGGTGCACCACGCAAGCCCACGCGCATCGGTGCGATCTTGCTTTGGCAGAAATGACCAAGATTCTGCAGACACCTCTGGGTGATGATGCCCCCAAGGATGAGAAGAAGCCGTATAAAGTTGAATGATTAAAACGAAGCGGGATATTTATTTCTTGCCCAGCCTTAACCAACCCCAACAAATCCATTATTTAAAGCCGCGTATTATTTCAATGACTCATGCGAAACCTTTTGTCTGGAATCTGCAGCCCCGCTCATCTCCAGGGTTTTGGAGAGCAAAATGCACCGTGTCAACACTGGAACCCAGTGGGTGGGAGATGGGATTAGAAAACAGTTTCGTTGCAGCCTAAATTACCCTGAATTAGTTTACAGCTCAGCTCATTTCCTCCAATTAGCTGTCTGGCCTAGATGCTGGTATTCAGACAAATCGTAGTCCACTGGATGTCCGTTTCCCATTGCATCGCTGAGGGCTGCATGACGAGGGTTAAAATTGAATAGGGAAAGATTGGAGGAGGCGCCTCAAAGGTGTTTTTCCCAAAAGGAGACGGACTTCCTTTGCTTTTCCTTGAGGAGGTTTCGCTTCCCCTCCGAGGAGCTTCCTCAGTTCTTGTGGAATGGTGGAAGGAGAGAATGGAAGGATCATGTTTCTTTGCAGTCATCTGGTCCTTTGCACTCTCTCTGAGAGCCGTTGAGGCCACTTGGGGGGGTTTATCAATTCAGGGTCACCTGAATTGGTGTGGAGATGGATGTACAAATGGGTGTGGAATAGCAGTGGGTTCTACTTACTTTTACTATCGGTTCACAACAGGATCGCAGAAATAAGCTTCTGCGCATGCGCAGATCTCTGATGATGACATCCGGGGTGGTGGGCGGGGCCTCCCGCCGGTTTTACTACCAGTTCTTGCGAACTGGTCCGAACTGGGAACAACCCACCACTGGTGTGGAACCTTCTTGGAACTTCTGCAAGGACTACGTTGTAGACAGGTGGCGTCGTATCCTTCCCCCACTGTCGAGAGAGGCCTATTCCATGTTAATAATAGATGGTTTCTTTGACCCTTTTTTCAAGCAAATAGTCCTCCCTGTCCAAAATACGGACTTTGTTGTCTTCAAAAGAGTCTTTCAAATGCAGATGGACTGCTGAATCTTCTCCTGGTGAGCTTGTTCTCCTATGTTGGGCCATGCGTTTGTGAAGTGGCTGTTTTGTTTCTCCAATATACAGATCTGCACATAGACATTGGAGTAACCGAGCTACCTGATTCCATCTCTTGTCACATGGATGGATCATGCCAGGATTTTGGAGGATGTGTGTAATTTTTCTAGCCAGCTCCTTCGAAATTAAAACACAGGCCAGAAATGAAAGCATCCAAGCCACCTTTTTACCAAGATGTTGATTCCCTACTGATCCTCTGGTACTGAGTAACGGGATCAGTTGTTTCTTTAGGAACAAGGTGACTTTCTCAGCTGCGTCAGGCACATGGTTGTGTTGCCATAGCTGTTGCAAAAATAGCCCTAAAGGAAGAGCACATGTGCCCTGAAAGAAAACAGCCGTATCAGTAGCAGCCAATGCACAGAGGCCAATAGGAGATGCTTTTGGGACATAGAATCCTAGGGCTGGAAGGGACCTTGGGAGCTCATGTAGTCCAACCCTCTGCACAAGGCCAATGACCAATGTAGAGAAAAGACAAGTCTTACACTTAGCCAAGAAAACCCAAAAGTACATATATAGACTGGGTGACAACTAGGCTTAATAGCACTAAATGTGAGAGGATCTTGGAGTCTTAGTGGACGACCAGTTAAATATGAGCCAATAGTGTGTGGTGGCAACCAAAAAAGCCAACACGATCCTAAATTGCATGAACAGAGGGAGACTATCAAGATCAAGGAAGGTACTAATACCACCCTATAAAGCCTTAGTGTCACCTAGAATCCTGCATCCACACCTAGAATCCTGCATCCAGTTTTGGTCACCACATTATTAAAAAGATGTTGGGACTCTAGAAAGAGTGCAGAGAAGAGCAACCAGGATGATTAGAGGACTGGAAGTTCAAACCTACGATGAACGGTTGAGGAACTGGGCCTGGCTAGTCTAGTGAAGAGAAGGACCAGGGGAGACAGGATAGCAGTCTTCCAATATTTGAGTGGCTGCTACAGAGAGGAGGAAGGGGGTCAAGCTATTCTCCAAGGCAACTGAAAGCCAGACAAGGAATAATGGATGGAAACTGATCAAGGAGAGATTCAACCTAGAAATAAGGAGGAATTTTCTGACACGGAGAACAATCAACCCATGGAACAGAAGTGGCCTTCAGAAGTTGTGAGAGCTTCATCACCGGAGGCTTTCGAGAAGAGACTGGACTGTCATCGGTCAGGAATGGTGTAGGGTCTGCTTGGGTGGGGGGGTTGGACTAGATCAGGAGTCACCAATCCTTTGGACCTCAGGGACCACTAAATTCATAATTTTAAATCCCATGGACCACTAATATGATTTTTTTAAAAAAAAGATAAACAGTATTTAGTGCAATTTAGTGCAAAATAAAGAATGCAATTAATTTTTCTGCGGACCACCAACATTTTCTCACGGACCACCGGTTGGTGACCACTGGATTAGTTGACCTACAAGGTCCTTTCCAAGTCTGTTAATCTGTATAATCTCTAAACCTAACCATCCCAGTCAAATGGTTGCCCAGTCTACACTACATGACGTCCAAAGAATATTGACTCTTTTTCTCCTTGGCAGAAAATGGCTATAAGTCTAAGGGTTGGAGTCAGAAGAGCTATGATGGGTACCTTCTGTTACCATGAATCTTGCTAACTGGGTTACAATCAGCCACCCAGAAGCGAGGAAAGACATTTGCGTATTCTCTGGGCAGCCTCCGTGTTCGTATCCCCGGCCATGCCTTGGAGGCACAATTTGCATACCCAGATTAACCCTGGCAACAATTCATTTGCCCCATTGATTTTTCCATCACGTTGATTCCCTCCACATGAACTGGGTTTGCTGCTCTTTCTCGGATGAATAGATGGCCATGAACTCAGCACTTTCCACGGCTGGTAGCCCAAAACTTTGGAGCTTGCAAGTGGCCACTTGTGGAGAAAACTTATGAAACACGGAGAGAGCTCCTTCGGCTGACCTCCTGGATCAGGTGGCCATCACAAGGAAGGACCTGGAATTGAACAGTAGTTGGGTTCATATATAAAATATAAAAACCCTAGTGAAGGAGGGAGCCTGTGTAGCGTAGAGGGCTAATGCCTCCTACTAAAGGCAGCAATTAACACCAGCTGCCTGTAATTTCTCTGAGTTCAATCCTAGCCAGGCTCAAGGTCGACTCAGCCTTCCATCCTTTCTAAGGTGGGTAAATTGAGGACCCAGTTTGTGGGGGCAATAAGCTGACTTTGTATAAATATACAAAAGGATGAAGGCTATTGCTTAACACATTGTAAGCCGCCCTGAGTCTCCGGAGAAGGGCGGCATATAAATCAAATTTTTTAAAAAAATAAATAAATAAAAAAAATGGCTAGGTTTACCCTGTAGAGCAGGGGTCTCCAACCTTGGCAACTTTAAGACTTGTGGACTTCAACTTCAGAGCTTTGCTGGCCGAGGAATTCTGGGAGTTGAAGTCCACAAGTCTTTAAGTTGCCAAGGTTGGAGACCCCTGCTGTAGAAGACATATCTGGAAAGACACACATGATCGCAGTTTTTAAATACCTGATCTTAAAAAGTAGAGATAAAGATTCCCCTTGTACATGGGTGCTAGTCGTTCCTGACTCTAGGGGCGGTGCTCAATAATCTCTACAGGATTATGGGTCGGCTGGGGGCCTCCACGTGTGTTCTGGACCCGTGTCCCTCCTTGGCTCATTTCTGCATTCAGAGAGGTGACTGGAGGCTGGATCCAGGCAGTTGTCAACGCTTCGTTGAGGGAGGGTTTTGTCCCCGCCTTGTTAAAAGAGGCGGTGGTATGACCCCTCTTTAAGAAGCCTCGTTCATGCCTCGGAGTTTTTGATTGGAGTTGGGTTGTTCTGGAATGTTCCAATCTTCTTTTGAACCGCAGCCTGGAAAATCATTTTGCATTTCTGCTTTTTCAGCTCCCATTTCTGAACTTCTGCATCAGCCTGGGCATGACTTAAGGGGGGGGGGAGGGGGGAGCCAAAAAAACATTCAGTTGGGTACCCTGAGTTGCTCTCAGTGTTCAGGTGGCTTCCTTCAGGATGAATGAGCTCCTGGAGCATCTTTTCTCCTTTCCTATGCTCAAGTGCAGGGCTTCTCAATCTGTGGTCCGCAGACCCCAGGTGGGGGCACCATGCCTTCACAGGGGGGCCTTGAAAGGTTAAAGGAATGTTATGATTTAAATCTGGAGTTAAGTCTTGGCCACAAAAGGTATTTAAAGGGGGGGGGTTGGTGGTGAAGGAAAACCACCCCTCTGGTGTGTTTTTGGGAGATTTCTGTAGTGTTTCCTTGCTTGGTTCACAGCAAGAATAATACTTTGTGCCATTGTGAAGCCTCGCCGGGATCTCAACAGAGTCGGAGAGAGGATAATCTGCCAGGCTGCCCAGTTTTGAAGGCGGGGGGGGGGGTAAACCTCACAGAAGCACCTGCCACTCATCCACCCAACAGCCCAGGAGTCATTCCTTTGCAAATTCCTCTTTAGCAGCAGCTCAGCACTGCGAAAGGCGCAATAGATGCGGTTAATTTACAACTTGTCATTCTAGCAACGTTGTTTTCATTTGATATCCGACAATGTCCTCAAGGCAGCTGGCCAAGAAATATGACATCCACTCTACACTGGGTGCCCACACAAAAATATTCCATTTATCTCTCCAGCTGACAGCGGTATCAGTTTTAAGAAAAGAAAAGAAAAAAACCTCCCAGGTGCAGGAATCAGCATTCCTACCAGTAGCTATTTCTTTCTCTTCTCCTGGAGAACGGCCAGCCTGGAATTGCAATGTCAAGTTCCCCGATTATTAAAGAGGTGCTCGAGATGAAAAGGAATGGCCAGTTAATTCAAGGGCCAGTTAAGAAAGGAAGGAAGGAAAATGAAATTGGACACATGTACATCTCTCTCTCTCTCCCAATTTCTCTCTCTCTCTCTCTCTCTCTCTCTCCCTATCATCTATTTCTCCATCCATCCATCCGTCTCTCTCTCTATCATCCATCAATCTACCTGTCTGTCTGTCTGTCTGTCTGTCTGTCTGTCTGTCTGTCTGTCTATCTATCTATCTATCTATCTATCTATCTATCTATCTATCTATCTATCTATCTATCTATCTATCCATTTCTCTCTCTTTCTCTTTCTCTGTCTCTCTACCTATAATCTCTCTCTCTCTCTCTCTCTCTCTCTCTCTATCATCTATCTATCTATCTATCTATCTATCTATCTACCTACCTACCTACCTACCTACCTACCTATCTACCTTTTATTTATATCTATCTATCTCTAAATATATTCATATTTCTTAACCACCCAAGTCTTCAGAGAGGGCTCCATTATAGAGAAAAACTATGGGGACCTCTTGTAAAACATGATTAACTTTAAAAGAGAGAAATACAAGTATACGAGGCTGAGCACTACTCATTGTAAACACTAGCAATAGTAACAGCAACAGCACTTAGACTAATATCTCACCCCACAGGGCTTCACAGCACTCTCTAAGCAGTTTACAAATTTCAGGATTTTGTCCCCAGCAAAATCCTGTCTTCATTTTACTGACCCTAGCAGGGTATCAGTAAAATGTCTTCATTATACTGACCCTAGCAGGGTGAAACGCCGAGTCAACTTTGAGCCAGTCAGGATCGAACTTCCAGGCTGTGGAGCAGAATTTGCCTGCAATACCACCTTCTAACCACATGCCCCATCAGAGCTTGTAGAATGAGGGCCTCCCTCAGAGAGGCCATGATCCCCAGCAAAGCTGAACCATCTCCTTTAAGTACTTGTCTCTCTATGCCACACATAAATCATACATTTTGCAATACGATGTCCCGGCACATGCTTTTCTGCCATCTTGCGTGCACTTTTGACTGTCTTGCTCTCAGTAGACCTTCCTATACCATTAACCGGGGTCAATAGTATGAAACCAATTACAGTTGGGAGTTGGCTTGTCCACCTAAGTGCTGACAGACCCCTCGGGGAAGGCCAAATATTTGAATCCTAGGCAGAAATGGACCCCCAATGGGAGACCCCCAGTTTTCTCATTCAGCTGCTGAACGAGATGAAACGATAGAGCGGTTTCTCCTATTGGTCCATTCCTCCTCTGACCCCCCCCACTCCCACCCCACACAGGCCCCTCTTTGCTTCTAATTTAAATGTAGGTCTGGGATGGACTATATGACCTCCGAGGTCCCTTTCAACTCTGTTACTGCTTGTTTGCAGACAAACTGAAAGGGGGATTCATCAGGGCTCCCTAATCCGAGCGGCAAAACCCAAGATGATCCATAAGAGACGGGTGGGAGATGAGTGACCTAGTTTGTGACGCAGCTGGATCTCGTCTCTTTTTTTAATGACGAGCATCAAAGACCCCCAGATTTTCAGCCGAGAATGGCTGAACATCCAAACAAGGAGGAAAGCTGTTGGGAACCGCGACTAAATTTAGCCGTGCAGCAGTAAAAATGTGGCAGGCTTTGCATTCCCGGATGAAATTTTATGAGCTTCCCCAACCAATAAAACGCCCTTAACCGTTTGCTAAGGAATACGAAAACGGTACCGTAGTTCTCCGAGCCATAAATTAAGGTCAGACCTTTGCCACTAGAGGGAGCCAGTCTTCCAATAATAATTTTCAAGGTTTTTTATTTTTCTGTTCATCCAAAGATAGAAATTAAAATTGCTTTCCCGGGTATCCAATCCTGCAAGGGAACTCCTGAGCTTCCTTTCTCCTCTCATGCCCTCAACCAGGGGTGAAATCCAGCAGGTTCTGACAGGTTCTGGAGAACCGGTAGCGGAAATTTTGAGAAGTTCGGAGAACCAACAAATGCCACCTCTGGCTGGCCCCAGAGTGGGGTGGGAATGGGGATTTTGCAATATCCTTCCCCCAGGAGTGAGGGGGGAATGGGGATTTTGCAGTATCCTTCCCCCAGGAGCGGGGAGGGAATGGGGATTTTGCAGTATCCTTCCCCCCAGGAATGAGGAGGGAATGGGGATTTTGCAATATCCTTTCCCCAGGAGTGGGGAGGGAATGGGGATTTTGCAGAATCCTTCCCCCAGGAGAGGGGAGGGAATGGGGATTTTGCAGTATCCTTGCCCCAGGAGTGGGGAGGGAATGGGGATTTTGCAGTATCCTTCCCCCAGGAGTGGGGAGGGAATGGGGATTTTGCAGAATCCTTCCCCCAGGAATGAGGAGGGAATGGGGATTTTGCAATATCCTTTCCCCAGGAGTGGGGAGGGAATGGGGATTTTGCAGAATCCTTCCCCCAGGAGAGGGGAGGGAATGGGGATTTTGCAGTATCCTTGCCCCAGGAGTGGGGAGGGAATGGGGATTTTGCAGTATCCTTCCCCCAGGAGTGGGGAGGGAATGGGGATTTTGCAGAATCCTTCCCCCAGGAATGAGGAGGGAATGGGGATTTTGCAATATCCTTTCCCCAGGAAGGGGGGAAATGGGGATTTTGCAGTATCCTTCCCCTAGGAGTGGGGAGGGAATGGGGATTTTGCAGTATCCTTCCCCCAGGAAGGAGGAGGGAATGGGGATTTTGCAGTATCCTTTCCCCAGGAATGGGGAGGGAATAGGAATTTTGCAGTATCCTTCCCCTAGGAGTGGGGAGGGAATGGGGATTTTGCAGTATCCTTCCCCCAGGAGGGGGGGCCATGTGAGGCCCTCCCTAGCTCCATTTTCACTAGTAGAAGCACCACAGGCCAGTCCTTCATTATTTCCATGGTGGCCCCACCGGCCAGATCTAAGCACCCCGCAAGTCGGATCCAGCCCACCGGCCTTGAGTTTGATACCCCTGCCATAGACAAAGCATGATCTAGGCCTGGCTCATAGGGAATTCTGGGAATTGAAGTCCGCACTTCTTCAGGTTGCCACGGTTGAGACACTCTGTTGCAAAAGCCGAAATGCCCTCACTATCGTCACCCACGTGCAACGGATGTGCGTTCAAATAGCCATAAAAGTTTGAACACACAACAGATAAAAAGTCCAACTTGGGTTGAGGAGTTCCAACCAGAAACAAAACTGGTTGTTGTACAGTGCCTCCTGGTGGCCAGCAGTGAACACAACGACTGAAATACAAAGTTCGAGAAGGTCCTCAAGATTTCCAGCAGGAGACCTCTAAGAAGCCAAGGGATGCAATTTGTAACATTTAGGAAAATCCCGAGATGGTCAAAAATATGAAGTTTGATGTCCCATTCAGACAAATCATGCAGTTCCAAGGATCGGCCCCATCCTCCGCAACTAGATTCTCTTTTCCGAACACCATAGAGCTTGTGTTGCTCTTAAAAACACAAACGCCAACAAAGAAGAGACGAGGAAACTCGTTGCTCCCATTCTACAATCCGTGACTTACAAGACTCTCTGCCGCGTGATGGCCTCACCCTGTGGAACTCCCTGCCCCATGATGCCTCACGACTCACCTGACCCCTGCGGGGCGGTGCTGGAGAGGATCCATTTCACCAAGCAACATTTCATCAGCGCTTTGCGTGTGAATCGTGGCTTCTGCCATTTGACGTTCTCCTTCTTCCCGGGAGGGGTTTGCCCGGGGTCACCCAGGAGGCTGCCATCCGTTTCTTTGTTCTCATCCTAAGAAGGAGCAGAGAGGAGATCAGAGGCCGTCATTCCCCATTTTGCTTGCTTCGCAAGACCAAACTGGCTACATATCAAGATCGCGGGAAGGGTTCATGCCACTTTATAAGGCCTTGGTAAGGCCACACTTGGAATCCTGCATCCAGTTTTGGTCGCCACGATGTAAAAAAAGATATGGAGATTCTAGAAAGAGTGCAGAGAAGAGCAACAAAGAGGATTAGGGGACTGGAGGCTAAAAAATATGAAGAACCGTTGCATCAATATATCTAGTCCAGTGTTTCTCAACCTTGGAAGCTTGAAGATGGGTGGACTTCAACTTCCAGGATTCTGGGAGTTGAAGTCCACCCATCTTCAAGCTTCCAAGGTTGAGAAACACTGGTTTAATTTAATGAAAAGAAGGACTAGGGGGGACCTAATAGCTTCCAATATTTAAGGGGCCGCCCCAAACAAGAGGATGTAGATTTGCAGGGGACATCTGGAAGAACCTCTTGACGAGAAGCACTGTCAATCGGTGGAGGAGGCTACTCCATGGAGGGGTTTCTTCCCCTTCTACGTAGGCTTCGAAACAGAGGTCATTTTGGGGGTGGTGTAAGTGAATCCTGCCATGTCCAAGGATTGGATTTGATGACCTCTCGCCTTATTCTTTAGAATCTATGATTCTAACTATATTATTAATTAAATTTCAATCCAAATTATCTTTCTATGATGCCTTTTGTCCAAGGGAGCCAAAATAATAATAATAAAAAAAGAATAACCCCCATGGACAGATCTCTATGTCAAAGTACTGTATTTTCCTGTGTATAAGACTACTTTCTAACACACAAAAATCTTCTCAAAAGTCGGGGGTCGTCTTATACGCCGGGTCTCATTCTCCTGTAACCAGGCAGACCAGCCCGAAAGGCTCTGACGAGCCTTAAATGGCTCTGAGGAGGGTCGTCTTATACGCCCAGTCATCTTATACGCCAGAAAATACGGTAATAGCCCTGTTTATGCACTTTTAGGCGGTCCTTGAGTCCTTCGGGAGTAGGGCAGTACAGAAATCTAATAAAATAAATAAACAAACAAACAAATACATACATACATACATACATACATACATACATATATACATAAATTAATTAATTAATTAATTAATTAATTAAAAGACTTTTAATCCCATCTCATGTGGTTCCCCATTGGCAAGCATATATTTCTTTCAATTCAGGCCATTGTATCGTACGCATGCAGCCAAACAGCCATAAAAGACTCGATCTTTTCTTCCCGTCCATCAAACAATGATTTCTGTCTAAACCCAAAGAAATAACCATCATTAGCGATGGGAATCAAAGATGATTAGGGGGCTGGAGCTAAAACATATGAAGAACAGTCGCAACAATTGTGTACGTCATGTCTAGGCCAATCTAGAGAAAAGAAGGACTAGAGGAGACATCATAGCAATATTCCAGTAGTTGAGGGGATGCCCCAAAGAAGAGTAGAGTCAAATTATTCTCCAAAGCACCTGAGGGCAGGACAAGAAGCAATGGATGGACATTAATCAAGGAGAGAAGCAACCTGGAATTAAGGAGAAACTTCCTAACAGGGAGGACAATTAATCAACGGAACAGCTTGCCACTGGAAGTTCTGGATGCTTCATCACTGGGGGTTTTTAAGAAGAGACTGAACAGTCACTGAAATGGTAGAGGGTCTCCTGCTTCAGAAGGGGGCTGGATTAGAAGACCTCCAAGGTCACTTCCAACTGTTATTCTGTTCTAACTGCATGGTCTGTTTTGAGCCTGTTTTCCGTTTGTTTTCCTGCCCAATTCCTCCTGAAAAACCATTTCAGGCAGAGGAAGGATGCCCATCCCAGGAAGCCTGATTGTCAACTTGTATAATCTGAAACCTCAAATTGCATAACCAATTGTATAAGTCACTTCGTTCCAAATATGTATCCCAGTTCTTTTTTTTTTCCTCCCCTCTTTCGTTTCTTTCTTCTTGGCTCTTGCAGTTCTAAGTTTAGTCGCTCTTCCCGTTTTCATATCCTCCAGCATTTGACAGAAGAGAAGGAAAAAGGTACAGTTATTTTAGGAGATGCAAACAAAGGAGTCCTAAATTTGATCTTTGATGTAGGAAGCTAAGTTGAAGCAAAGCAAGCGAGCTCAACACCATGCCACTGTTATTAACTTCATTTTCCCCAACTGGCTGCGAAAAACATGCATATTATTCACATTTGGAGGTTGAATGTTGCCTTGCCTGAAATATATGGAGCAACTGAGACTGGTTAAGAAGAGACAACAATAGCTGGCGTTATTTGAGGATTATGCAGCAAAACCATCTTCATTTTTGAAAAAAAAAATGGCGTGTCAAGAAAAAAAAAAGAGAGAGAGAGAATTTGAAGTCCTGAGAAATGTCAGTCTCGAAATGTAGTACACTGTGTAGGTGGAATCTAGTGAAATGCAGCAGATGTGAAGTTTCTTGGTGGTTGAGAAGAAGCAAAAGATACAGATGCAGATTAACAGAGTTGGAAGGGACCTTGGAGGTCATCTAGTCCAACCCCTCCCCCCCCCAAGCAGGAGACCCTACACCATTTCTGACAGGTGGCAGTCCAGTCTCTTCTTGAAAGCCTCCAGTGATGAAGCTCTCACAACTTCTGAAGGCTTCCTTCCTTCCTTCCTTCCTTCCTTCCTTCCTTCCTTCCTTCCTTCCTTCCTTCCTTCCTCTAGTCCAACCCCTCACCCAAGCAGGAGACCCTACACCATTTCTGACAGGTGGCAGTCCAGTCTCTTCTTGAAAGCCTCCAGTGATGAAGCTCTCACAACTTCTGAAGGCTTCCTTCCTTCCTTCCTTCCTTCCTTCCTTCCTTCCTTCCTTCCTTCCTTCCTTCCTTCCTTCCTTCCTTCCTCTAGTCCAACCCCTCACCCAAGCAGGAGACCCTAAGCCATTTCTGACAAGTGGCAGTCCAATCCCTTCTTGAAAGCCTCCAGTGATGAAGCTCCCACAACTTCTGAAGGCCACTTCTGTTCCATGAGTTGATTGTTCCCACTGTCCTCCTTATTTCTAGGTTGAATCTCTCCTTGTTCAGTTTCCACCCATTGTTCCTTGTCTGGCCTTCGGGTGCTTTAGAGAATAGCTTGTCCCCCTCCTCTCTGGGGCAGGCCCTCAAATACTTGAAGACTGCTATCATGTCTCCTCTACATACTCCTTGGATTAGGTGGGTTCCGGTTTACCTGTAGCCATTTGTCTGAAATGGTACAGGGTCTCCTGCTTGAGTGGGGGGGCTGCAAGGTCCCTTCCAACTTGGTTACTCTGTAACAAAGAGTACTCTCTCTTTGTTACTTTCACCTTGGAAAAGATGCGTACTGTAGGAGCTATGCTGTATCTGCACCTCCAACAATCAGAACTGTGCAAGCTGTAGTGTTGCCTGTGACACACTACCGAAGCAAAAGTTGGACTTTGAAGAAGGAAGAGGGGAAAAGTATTGAGCTTTTTGGACTGTAGTGGTGGAGAAGACTCCTGAGAAGGCCCTGGATAGCCTAGAAGATCAATGGATCATTGAACAAACCAATGGGTCATTGAACAAATCAACCCAAAAGTTTCACTCCAGGCACAAATGATCAGCTCAGAGTTTATTTTGAACACGTTGCATGATTATCTTGCTCCATGGAGAAGACTCTAATGCTGAGAAAAGTGGAAGGCAGAAGAGTGAAGAAGACATCAGTACAGTCCAAATTTGAAAGGACTAATCATCCTAGAGTTAGGTCTAGGCATCCTTTAAGAATCACCACCAACGTGATAGCATATCATCACTTGAATGTAAGTAGAGTGGATTGGTAGTTGGGTTGTTGGTCCAAGCTCCGAGCTTGGCAATTAGGTTGCAAATGTTTCATCATCATTCGAGGAGACATCCTCAGTGCACTTCGAAGCGCACCGCCGGTGTCTCCTTGAAAGGTGACAAAACGTTTGCAACTAAATTGCCAAGCTCGGAGCTCAGACCAACAACCCAACATATCATCAATCAATCAATCAATCTGAATACCTAACTCCATTGAGAAGCCTCTAGAGGACAACCAGCAGCATCAACCAAGAAGGACTCAGTTACAGAGGCGATTGGGGTACCACTGGGAGACAACCAGCACTTCTCCTGACGGACCATCATGGAGAAAACCCATGTGATCAAAAATAACTTGATGGCGCATATTGTAATCAGAAGGCTGGAGGTGGAAACATATGAAGAACGGTTGAAGGAATTGTTTAGTCTAGTGAAAAGGAGGACTAGGGGCGACATGATAGCAGTCTTCCAGTATTTGAGGGGTTGCCACAAAGAAAGGGGGATCAAGCTATTCTCTGAAGCACCTGAGAGCAGAACAAGAAGCAATGGATGGAAACAAGGAGAGAAGCAACCATGAATTAAGGAGAAACTTCCTAACAATAAGATAATTAACAATGAGAATATTTCCTGGTATTTCCAATTAATGTTCAACATTATAGAGAACACCAAATTACAGAGGGCTGCTGGAGATATGGGACAGTATCCAAGGGGCTACCACAAAGAGGAAGGGGTCAACCATCTGAAGGCAGGACAAGAAGCAACGGGTGGAAACTAATCAAGGAAAGAAGCAATCTAGAACGAAGGAGAAATTTCCCGATGGTTAAAACAACTAACCAGTGGAATAGTAGGCACTCCATCACTGGAGGTTTTTAAGAAACAAGTGTACAGCCACCTATCTGAAATGGTGTAGAGTCTCCTGTTTTGAGCAGGGGGTTGGAGAAGACCTCCAAGGTCCCTCCCAGCTCTGCCTTGATTGATTTGAAATAAAATCCTTTGATCAGCGTGCTGCGTGGAAATCACTGCTTTTGAACGTGCTTTAAAACTGTACTGAATTTTCAACTAAAGGGGATTTTTGATCAGTAATTATTGCAGTGGTCCTAAACAGCTGCCTCTCGGCATCCTTTACCCACGAGGTACTTAAGCAGATCAGAGCATCTGTCTGTGCACAAGATATTAAGAAGGGGTGGGGTGGGAATATCACAATCCTAGTTACCTTTTTGATAATTAGCTTAGCTTGTTGCCCAGACCCGTTCTGTTTGGCTAGCTGATGGTTCGTTAACCAGCGCAAACAAGCTGTGTGAATGCACCCCCCCTCCTCTTGTTTTCTGGGGCTTCCTCGGTGCATTTCGTGGGAATATTGTGCTGGCTTATGCAATTTATTTTAGCTCTTTTCTCTGTCCTGAGAGCTCTCTTCCTATTAAGGAGCCGACTTGATTACTGCAATAAAAAAGAAAGGAAAAAAGAGAGACACTTGGGAATGATGGAAAACACCAGCTCAGCCCGAGAGGGAAGGGAGAGGAAGAATTCACGCTGTGCCCCACTTCCAGAGCCGACTCTCCCCCACCCCACAAATCAAATACAAAGGGGGTGATGCTGTGGACCAAAACCAGGGACGCCACCGGCCCAAACTGGAGTTTTTTGACTCGCCCCCCTCCCAATTTAGATCTCAGTTCTGAGGCTTCAGCAGGACAAGGATACAAAAAATGGCCCCTTTGGGAAGGCCCAAATGACAAGCATGAAAGTTCTAATATGCTGAAGGCATACAGAAAGATGGGCAGCCCCAGGGGTGAAATCCAGCAGGTTCTGACAGGTTCTGGAGAACTGGTAGCGGAAATTTTGAGTAGTTTGGAGAACTGGCAAATACCACCTCTGGCTGGCCCCAGAGTGGGGAGGGAATGGAGATTTTACAATATCTTTCCCCCAGGAGTGGAGAGGGAATGGAGATATTTTATTCTATCTATCTATCTATCTATCTATTTATCTATCTATCTATCTATCTATCTATCTATCTATCTATCTATCTATCATCTATCTATCTATCTATCTATCTATCTATCTATCTATCTATTTATCTATCTATCTTCCTATCTATCTATCTATCTATCTATCTATCTATCTATCTATCTATCTATCTATCTATCTATCTATCTACTATCTATCTATCTATCTATCTATCTATCTATCTATCTATCTATCTATCTATCATCTATCTATCTATCTATATCGGTTTGATTTATATGCCGCCCTTCTCCTGAGACTCAGGGCAGCTTACAATGTGTTAAGCAACAGCCTTCATACTTTTGTATATACCTGCTTAGTAGGGCTTTCCCCCCCTCCCCCAAGCGGTATTCTTTTTTATACAAAGTCAGCTTATTGCCCCCACAATCTGGGTCCTCATTTTACCTACCTTGAAAGGAGTATCTTGAAAGGACTATTTTGCAGTATCCTTCCCCCAGGAGTGGGGAGGGAATGGGGATTTTGCAATATCCTTCCCCCCAGGAGTGGGGAGGGAATGGGGATTTTGCAGTATCCTACCCCTGGAGTGGGGAGGGAATGGGGATTTTGCAGTATCCTTCCCCCCTGGAGTGGGGAGGGAATGGGGATTTTGCAATATCCTTCCCCCTGGAGTGGGGAGGGAATGCAGATTTTGCAGTATCCTTCCCCCCTGGAGTGGGGAGGGAATGGAGATTTTGCAGTATCCTACCCCTGGAGTGGGGAGGGAATGGGGATTTTGCAGTATCCTTCCCCCCTGGAGTGGGGAGGGAATGGGGATTTTGCAATATCCTTCCCCCTGGAGTGGGGAGGGAATGCAGATTTTGCAGTATCCTTCCCCCCTGGAGTGGGGAGGGAATGGAGATTTTGCAGTATCCTACCCCTGGAGTGGGGAGGGAATGGGGATTTTGCAGTATCCTCCCCCCCAGAAGTGGGGAGGGAATGGGGATTTTGCAATATCCTTCCCCCTGGAGTGGGGAGGGAATGGGGATTTTGCAGTATCCTTCCCCTGCCACCCCCACCAAGCCACCCCCACAGAACCCGTAGTAAAAAAAAATTGGATTTCACCACTGGGCAGCCCCCCAATTCTCCGTCCTCGGCTGCTGTCCCACTGCTGTCCCCAAAGGTGCTTCTTGAAGAGGCAACTGGACTTTCTGGTTTTTCTTTGAAGGCGTTTCCCTTCTCCCTCAAGGAGCTTCTTCAGCTCTGACTGGATGTAAAAAACGTAGATCATTTCAAGAGCTGAAGAAGCCTCTTGGATGAGAAGCGAAACATCTTCAAAGAAAAACCAGAAAGTCAAGTTGCCTCTTGTGTGGGGGGGAGCCCCTTTGGGACCACCTGGAGAATCTCCGTAGACCTTAGTCCCGCTGATGCCATCCTCTGCCACCCTGGAAAGGTGACTCCAATGTTTCCCATTTGGGAAGCATTTGGGAGAAAAGGCATGGGGGGGGGAGGGAGTGGGGGGGAGGGCGACGAGCCCAAGGGGGGGGGGGGTTGGCTTCCCCAAGGAAAAGCTGCGCGTCTGAGGACTCCTCGACCCATGGGGCACTGCTGCAGCCAGGGGAACGCGTGGGACCTTCCTGCAGAGCCCCCTCTCCTCCCAAAGAGGCGGAGGGTGGGGGGTTTCTCGGCACCTTCAAGCCTCGGGCGTGAAAAAAACCTTACCAGATCTCCAAACATCTGCTGTGGGAACCCCACGGACCAATTCCACGGAAATGAAACGATTCCTTCCTTCCTTCTTTTTCTTCCTTCCTTCTTTCTTTCTTTCTTCCTTCCTTCCTTCTTTCTTTCTTCCAATCCAAGACTCCTCGGCCCGGCAGCTGTTCTTCCCCGGGGCCCGCGCGTGGGCTGCGTGGAAAGAGACCCGGGAGCGGAGCTACCAAGGCGCCGCCGCCGCCGCCGCCGTTGCTTTATGTCCTCGGCGGAGCATCCTCACTCAAAAAGCAAGGGGGGAAAATTGTCCCCGTGCCAAGTTTACCTTTTAACTAGGGTTTCTTCTCTCTGGCAGGCAGGGTGCCAGCCTCCGGGCGCTGTTTCCCTAGCAACCGTCCCCACGGCGTGTGTGTCTCCCCCCACCCCCCCCCCACCCCACGCCTCCCTGTCCCTCCCACTTGGATCTTCCCTTTTCTTCCCCCCCCCCGAAATCTGTCAACCGCATCCTCCAGCAGACCCATCCTCCCCAGCCTCCCCCGTGCATGAGCTCACCTGGGATGGTCACTGCAGGCGGGTGCGCGCGTGAGCCTCCCCCCCCGTCCCCCCACTTCCACGCCCGCTTCGCGGCTGCATCGCCTTCACAGGTGAGCTTTTCTCCCCAGGTAAGGAGGAGGAAAAGGCCAGATGGAATGGAAGCAAACCAGCAGTGGGGTCTTGGCAGCTGCGGGGGCGCCACGCGAGTCCGGCAAGCAGCTTTCTCGGCGTTTCGGCCAGAGAGGTTTGTCCACCCAAGGCAGAGATAAACAACTGAGGTTGGATTCACACGACCTGTAGAACCCGAATGTGTAAACACCCTTGCTGGAGGAGACGGGGTTTGTTCTGTCCAAATCAGACTAGGAGAGTTTATGCAACCTCAGTTAATTTGGGAGGAAGTCTGTGACTGGCAGCATCCTAGAGGTGGAAGGCACCGTAGAGGGCATCTAAACCAGCCCCTTGCTTAGTGCAGGATGCAGTACAGCATCTCTGACAGAATAACAGTTGGAAAGGGACCTTGGAGGTCATCTAATCCAACCCCCCACCCAGGCAGGAGACCCTGCACCATTTCTGACAGATGGCAGTCCAGTCTCTTCTTGAAAGCCTCCAGGGATGAAGCTCCCACAACTTCTGAAGGCAACTTTTGTTCCATGGGTTGATTGTTCTCACTGTCAGAAAATTCCTCCTTATTTCCAGGTTGAATCTCTCCTTGGTCAGTTTCCATCCATTATTCCTTCTTTGGCCTTTCGGGGGCTTTGGAAAATAGCTTGACCCCCTTCCTCCTCTCTGTGGCAGCCCCTCAAATATTGGTAGATTGCTAACTTGTCCACTTTAGCCCTTCTTTTCACTAGAGTAGACATACCCAATTCCTGCAACTGTTCATTGTTTTAGCCTCCAGTCCCCTCATCATCCTGGTTGCTCTTCTCTGCACTCTTTCTGGATTTCCATCCAGTCTCTGCTCATCAGAGACTCTGCTCTACATGGGGCTCCCCTTGAGGAATACCCGGAGGCTCCAACTGGTCCAGAATGCGGCCACGCGGATGGTTATGGGCGCAACTCATTGCACCCATGTGACACCTCTCCTGCGTGAGCTGCACTGGCTTCCGGTGGTCTTCCGGGTGTGATTCAAGGTGTTGGTCACCACCTTTAAAGCGCTTCATGGCATAGGACCAGGGTATCTACGGGACCACCGATAGCCTCCCACCGGCCAGTTCGCTCCCACAGAGAGGGACTCCTCAGGATGCCATCGGCCAAACAATGTCGTCTGGCAACACCCAGGGGAAGAGACTTCTCTGTGGGAGCCACTGCCCTCTGCAACAAACTGCCCCCGGAAATACGCACCATCTCCGACCTCCGAGTTTTTCGCTGTGCCCCCAAGACCCTGCTCTTCCGCAAGGTGGGGCTATCTTGAAATAGAGTTTTAATTTGGCGTTTTTAAATGTCTGGATTTTAATTAATTTCGGCCACAAGTATCATATTTTTAAAGGTTTTTTTTAAATTAAGTTATGATGTTTTTATGTTTTGTTTTTATTTAGCTGTACACTGCCCCGAGTCCTTCGGGAGAAGGGCGGTATAGAAATAAAATTATCAATCAATCAATCAATCTTTAGGAGTTGTTTATTTGTTTCTTCCGTACCTGCCGTTTGCTTGACAAGTTTTTTCCAGAAATGGTTTGCCATTGCCTCTTTCCTGGGGCTGAGAGAAACAGACTGGCCCAAGGCCACACAGCTGGCTTTGTGCATGAGGGAGGACTAGAACTCACTTCCTTTCTAGCCTGGTGTTTTAACCACTACACCAAACTATCCCTCCTTTAGGAACCTAAACAGGATCATATCAGCTGTGGGGATGGAGGGCAGGAGGAGGAGACAGGTAATCCACCTTCCCCACTTTGCGGCATCAGATCTAAGTTGATAGAAAGTATTAATCATAATTTATTTACATAATTTATTTATTTATGAATATGAGGAGGGGAAAACCCACCAACAATACAATGCAGTTAAGTCACTTTTTCCAGTGCCGTTGACACTAAACAAATGGTTGCAAGTCGAGAAACTTTACCTGTATGAACAAAAGCAATTTTTTTGGCTTTCTGTGGGACCTTTATAGATCTCACATTTGCGAACCGGTAGGGAAGATAGGTGAATTTCACCCCTGGAGCGAGGGGTTGGACTAGAAGATCTTCAAGATCCCTTCCAGCTCTGTTATTCTGTTCCTTGGGGCCTTATTCAAGCTGGCAGCTGGGCAATGCAAATTAACCTAATAAAGTCATCCGTGACCTTCATGCCAGACAAAGGCATGAAACACAAGAGGCAGAACAGAGCTCCAGGTAAGGACAGATCCTGCAAAACTTGAGCTGAGCTTTTGCGGTGCGGTTTTCTTGCCGATATCCAAGGCATCACTGCGACAAACAAGTCCAGCTTTGTCCTTCGAGAGACAGTGCCAAAACCTCTCTCTTCTGCCTGGCCCTTTCTGTAACAAATCTTTTACTTTGGGGTTTTCAAAATGTTTCCTCCAAGAGAAGGAGCAAGCTTTTTTTCTTTCTCTCCAAAAGCAGCTGGATTTTTTTTAATTTTATTTTCTTGCTCCACTCTGGGGCATTGTCTCCAGAAGTTGTGGATAATCATCTTCTTTTAATGACCCCTTAATCCCTTGCGGGGTGGGGTCTGGGCAACTGAATGGAGCTTGAAGAGAGTTTACTGGCCGGATGCCCTTCCTGTCGCCAATGTGGAGTTTTGCCCAGCAGATATATTTCTCACAGTGCCCGGAGAGAGAAATATCCGCCTCTATCTAGGATCAAACTCACAGCCTCCTGATTGTAAAGTGAGAATTCCCACCTCTAGGCCACCGCACCACCTGCTCCCACAGGGGGTTGGACTAGATGACCCCCAAGGTCCCGTCCAACTCTGTTATTTAGCATTCTGTAAACAAACGTATCTTTTCTTTTATGTACACTGAGAGCGTATGCCCCAAGACAAATTCTTTGTGTGTCCAATCACACATGGCCAATAAAGAATTCTATTCTATTCTATTCTACATAGATCTGTTTCTAAGCAGGAAAAGGCATCCCACCATCTTCTGGGTATAATTGGACTGTGGAATTTAAAATCCGAGAACATGCTGTTGGCATTCTAACTAGCACAGCTGCCAGGATGAGGCAACCAGCCACAAAATATTCAAATAGCAGAAGCAAACAAAGCCGTAGACTACAAACTGTCAGATTTTATTTTCTAACAGTGTCCTCAGGGTGGGTACAAATATAGACAATGCCCAAGGCTGGCATTTAGTTTAGTACAAGCTAGAGTTTCCTTCCTTTTTAATTAAAAGAAAATCTTTGGGGGAAAAAAACTAATGAGGCAGAGTGGGGATAATTGGGGGTTTGATCGATGTTGCAATGTACCACGTGATGTGCACACAATGTGACTTTGTCTCCCTTGCAGAATCCCTAGCAGGGAGCATGGCAGACGCCAAGGTGCATGTTAGCGTGGTTTTCTCCTGTGGGTGTTGTGTGTGCAATTTATCACATGTAGTTTAGAGAAGCAGCCCCTTCTCATTTCCATTGATGCCCCAACCCGTGATCAGTTTTCCCCCTATATTGGTATTCGACGAGGTCTCTGTTGCTTAGCTGCATATTGTAGGAAGTTTCACACACACACACACACCCCAAAGATAACGGCATATTTGGGGGAATATTAAAAGAGGCAAAATATTATATTTCCCCAAAGGAGAAATGGAGAGAAAAATCTTAACCAAGGCAGAAAGCAGCCCCCAGCGGCCTCCAGCCGATGCCTGAAGTCTTTAGAGATGGAGGTTTTGGTGCCCATTAAGAAATCCAGGCCAATCTATTCACAAACAAAATACTTTCAGGTCCGGTTGATGGGAATTAAGAAGGACAGGACCTGGCTTTGAGGACATAATAGGATTAACTCACCGCCACTTCACAGAAAGCACAAATAATCGATCTAACGGGAAAAAAAGCACCCCTCCAAGATATAAAAAGGGGCAACATAAGGATGGCGCTGCCTCCTCTCTTGTTTATTTTAGTTCTTGAAATTCTGAACAGGGATGCGAGACAAGATGAAAGGATTGTGGCAGCGAAGATCTAAAAATAAACTTAAAAGTTAAGGGCTTTCGCAGATAACTTGCTGATGGTTTTGGAAGAGTCTTCGAAGGGAATTAGAACACAACATGGGAAAAGCAAAGGAATTCGCTGCAGTGGCAGGTTTCAAGATCAACGGACAACAAGATGAAAATAGAAGATCAAACAGAACTGATGAATAAAACAGATTGAAAACAAAAACTGTAAGGAAAATGTTGGGTGCTACCAGTGGGGAAATCCTGCCAGTTCTGTCCGGCTTGGTACGAACTGGTAGTGGCGACACATGGCTCAGCGAACTGGTAGCGGCAGCAGTACGAGGCTCCACCCACCTGCCCGGACATCGTTACTTCCTGGAAGTAACCCGTTTTTGACCCTCTGTGCGTTTGTATATGCGCAGAGTGTCAAAACTCAGATGGCGCATGCACTTCCGAACCGGTAGGGAAGAAAAAAGAAAATGCACCAGTACGGAATAGGCAGTTATCTGGTTCAGCAGCAGTAACTGTGCGAGATTACAGATTAACAGAGTTGGAAGGGACCTTGGAGGTCATCTAGTCCAACCCGCCACCCAAGCAGGAGACCCTACTTCATTTCTGACAGATGGCAGTCCAGTATCTTCTCGATAGCTTCTAGTGGTGAAGCTCCCACAACTTCCGAAGGCAACTTCTGTTCCATGGGTTGATGATTCTCATGGTCAGAGATCTAGAAATCCATAAACACATGGAGTGTTCCAAATTTTGATCATGTGACCATGGGGATGCTGCAATGATCATGTGAAAAATGACCACGAGTCCCTTTTTTTTCAGTGGCGTGAACAATCATTAAACAAATGGTTGTAAGTCAAGGACTAACTGTAGTTCATGGTTTTTTTGCAGGGGCATCTAGCCCTCATTGTCAAGAGACACCTGCTGAGGTCTCAATCCATTTAGAAGCTCAAGGGAAGTTCTAAGGACAGTCAAAGGAGCTCATTTTGGCTTATCTCATTTTTTAAAAAATTTTTGCAAACATAGCCAGCTCTTTTTCCCCCATGTCCTGTCTCCCGTTTGATATATATTTCTTCAAACATATGTTTATTTGTCTTGCAACGTTGCTTAACATACATTGTCTTTGCAAATTATTTTCCACGTTGCAATAAGTTTTAATACGATCACCGTCTGTATAATACATCACGTCTATAACATACAGACTTTCCCCAATTCACTTTTAAAATATATGGTTGAGAGGCCGCATCGCAACATTTGGAGGGCTGCAAATTTTAAACGTTGGTTCTATTTTCAATGTGGGTGCCAGTCTTTGGAATATGAAGTTATGTGTTTGCGCTCAAGAGGAAGTTTATCTAATCCTTCTCCCCCCTGGGAGTGAGGTCACGGCAGAGGTGGCCTGTTCCCTGCAGGAACAAGATTAGCGCTGGCTCTCCTCAAAGTTTCAGAAATAAACCAGAACCCTTAAGTCTCAAACGGTTTTCAGCTGAACAGAAGAAATTGGATGTACCTGATGATTCTTTCTGATGTGGGCAGCACTATCTCCAAGCAATTACACCTTGGAAATCCTTTGGGGACACGTCACCCCTTAAAAGAAAACACCTCCTCGGTGCAGGGAAAAGGAGAGGAAGAAAAGGGAGGGGAAAGAGGAGCAGAGGAGAAGGTTAGAAGGGGGGAAGAAGAGAGGAGTGGGGAAGAGAAGGGGGAAGTAGGAAAGAGAAGGAGAGGAAGAACGAAGGAAGTAGGAGGAGAAAGGAAGGAAGAGAAGGGGAGGGGAGGAAGAAAGGGAAAAGGAGAGGAAGAAAAGGGAGGGGAAAGAGGAGCAGAGGAGAAGGTTAGAAGGGGGGAAGAAGAGAGGAGTGGGGGAAGAGAAGGAGGAGGTAGGAAAGAGAAGCAGAGGAAGAACGAAGGAAGTAGGAGGAGAAAGGAAGGAAGAGAAGGGGAGGAGAAGAAGAAAGGGAAAAGGAGAGGAAGAAAAGGGAGGGGAAAGAGGAGCAGAGGAGAAGGTTAGAAGGGGGGAAGAAGAGAGGAGTGGGGGAAGAGAAGGAGGAAGTAGGAAAGAGAAGCAGAGGAAGAACAAAGGAAGTAAGAGGAGAAAGGAAGGAAGAGAAGGGGAGGAGAAGAAGAAAGGGAAAAGGAGAGGAAGAAAAGGGAGGAGAAAGAGGAGCAGAGGAGAAGGTTAGAAGGGGGGAAGAAGAGAGGAGTGGGGGAAGAGAAGGGGGAAGTAGGAAAGAGAAGGAGAGGAAGAACGAAGGAAGTAGGAGGAGAAAGGAAGGAAGAGAAGGGGAGGAGAAGAAGAAAGGGAAAAGGAGAGGAAGAAAAGGGAGGAGAAAGAGGAGCAGAGGAGAAGGTTAGAAGGGGGGAAGAAGAGAGGAGTGGGGGAAGAGAAGGGGGAAGTAGGAAAGAGAAGGAGAGGAAGAACGAAGGAAGTAGGAGGAGAAAGGAAGGAAGAGAAGGGGAGGAGAAGAAGAAAGGGAAAAGGAGAGGAAGAAAAAGGAGGGGAAAGAGGAGCAGAGGAGAAGGTTAGAAGGGGGGAAGAAGAGAGGAGTGGGGGAAGAGAAGGAGAAAGTAGGAAAGAGAAGGAGAGGAAGAACGAAGGAAGTAGGAGGAGAAAGGAAGGAAGAGAAGGGGAGGAGAAGAAGAAAGGGAAAAGGAGAGGAAGAAAAGGGAGGAGAAAGAGGAGCAGAGGAGAAGGTTAGAAGGGGGGAAGAAGAGAGGAGTGGGGGAAGAGAAGGGGGAAGTAGGAAAGAGAAAGAGAAGAAGAACGAAGGAAGTAGGAGGAGAAAGGAAGGAAGAGAAGGGGAGGAGAAGAAGAAAGGGAAAAGGAGAGGAAGAAAAGGGAGGAGAAAGAGGAGCAGAGGAGAAGGTTAGAAGGGGGGAAGAAGAGAGGAGTGGGGGAAGAGAAGGGGGAAGTAGGAAAGAGAAAGAGAGGAAGAACGAAGGAAGTAGGAGGAGAAAGGAAGGAAGAGAAGGGGAGGAGAAGAAGAAAGGGAAAAGGAGAGGAAGAAAAGGGAGGAGAAAGAGGAGCAGAGGAGAAGGTTAGAAGGGGGGAAGAAGAGAGGAGTGGGGGAAGAGAAGGGGGAAGTAGGAAAGAGAAAGAGAGGAAGAACGAAGGAAGTAGGAGGAGAAAGGAAGGAAGAGAAGGGGAGGAGAAGAAGAAAGGGAAAAGGAGAGGAAGAAAAGGGAGGGGAAAGAGGAGCAGAGGAGAAGGTTAGAAGGGGGAAGAAGAGAGGAGTGGGGGAAGAGAAGAAGGAAGTAGGAAAGAGAAGCAGAGGAAGAACGAAGGAAGTAAGAGGAGAAAGGAAGGAAGAGAAGGGGAGGAGAAGAAGAAAGGGAAAAGGAGAGGAAGAAAAGGGAGGGGAAAGAGGAGCAGAGGAGAAGGTTAGAAGGGGGAAGAAGAGAGGAGCGGGGGAAGAGAAGGGGGAAGTAGGAAAGAGAAGGAGAGGAAGAACGAAGGAAGTAGGAGGAGAAAGGAAGGAAGAGAAGGGGAGGAGAAGAAGAAAGGGAAAAGGAGAGGAAGAAAAGGGAGGGGAAAGAGGAGCGGAGGAGAAGGTTAGAAGGGGGGAAGAAGAGAGGAGCGGGGAAGAGAAAGGGAAGTAGGAAAGAGAAGGAGAGGAAGAACGAAGGAAGTAGGAGGAGAAAGGAAGGAAGAGAAGGAGGAGAAGAAGAAAGGGAAAAGGAGAGGAAGAAAAGGGAGGGGAAAGAGGAGCAGAGGAGAAGGTTAGAAGGGGGAAGAAGAGAGGAGCGGGGAAGAGAAAGGGAAGTAGGAAAGAGAAGGAGAGGAAGAACGAAAGAAGTAGGAGGAGAAAGGAAGGAAGAGAAGGAGGAGAAGAAGAAAGGGAAAAGGAGAGGAAGAAAAGGGAGGGGAAAGAGGAGCAGAGGAGAAGGTTAGAAGGGGGAAGAAGAGAGGAGTGGGGGAAGAGAAGGGGAAGTAGGAAAGAGAAGGAGAGGAAGAACGAAGGAAGTAAGAGGAGAAAGGAAGGAAGAGAAGGGGAGGAGAAGAAGAAAAGTTGGTGTAAAAGAGCAGCCCCGAAAAAGTAAAAATCAAAAATGAAAGTTAAAAGAAAAGATGAATGAAAAATGATGGATAAACGACTGTGCATGTAAATGTGTTTATGAGAAATAAAAATAAAAAAACTTTTTTAAAAAACCCAGAAACTCTTTTTTTTAATAATTTCAGCAAGGGATGTTGGGAGTTGGACTTCAGCAACCGTCTCCTGGAAACAGCCCTGCCCATCAACGCAATTCTGACAATTCTGCAGTTCTGGAAGGACGACGGGGGTTTGTTTTTTGGAAAGACCAAACCAAGAGCACTTCCTGGAAGGAGCAGCCGTCGGTCCCCTCACCTGGTCATCCTGAAGGGAAGGTCAGGGAGATCTTACAGCCGCAGAGACGTAACCCGTGGGATGTGGAAGGGAAACGTTTCATCAGATCCGGTAGAACTAAACGCCGCAGAAGAGAAAGCAAATTCTATTATTTTCTTAGGAGACGGCAGGGAAAGTCCGCACACTGCGGTCAAAAAAGTCAAAATCGCGGCCACGACCGCGTCATCGTGCGTGGCGCATGGATGTTATCGATGTTAAAGGTGCACAGAGATTCTGTTATGGCTGCCCCCTTGGCTATTTTGACTGTGGAGCTATCCGGAGCCTTGCAGTTGAGATGGGAGGCGATATAAATCAAAGTAATGAATGAAGAAGGCACCCAGGCTCACCTTATCAAGGAGACAGGCAGCATATCAGTTGGATGAATGAATGAATGAATGAACGAACGAACAAACGAATGAATACCCCAGTCATTCTAAAAATCTTGAGTGACATCTTGCTCAGTGCAGTCTATAGACCAAGTGTCTCCAACCTTGGCAAGCTTAAGCCTGGAAGACGTCAACTCCCAGAATTCCCCAGCCAGCTTTATATTTATAGAATATAAATTCTATTTATAGAATTCTACTGTATAGTGCAATATTAATGCAATATCAGGGGTTTTCAATTCAATTGTGTAGAATGTGAAGGATGTGTGTTTTTATATTATTATTATTATTATATTTATTTATTTATTTATAGTTTTCTTATGTATGATGTACACTGAAGATGGCATTTAATTTCGTTGTACGAGATGCAATGACAATAAAGTAAGCTTAAACTGTAATGCGAAAAACCATCCGCCTCCCATCTTTCGCAGTCATGTCACTTACACTAATTTGTGCCGAATTGGACGGAAATGCTTCATCATCTTGAGGGCGAGAAACATACCAGGCAGCAGGAAGAAGGCACAGCCTCCCAGGCTGAACCAAAAGGCATTCTGGAGGGAAGGAAAGGCATACGTCACCAAAGGAAAAGCACATGGGTGGGGCGAGGGGAGGGTCTGTTTCCCCTGGCACTGAGGGAAAATCCTCTAACTCTGGTATATAATCTGTGTCCTCCAAAGGCTGCTCTAAAGGGGTCTTCAGAGGTCCCCAAAGTCAAGGTAGGGGCCACGACAGCACTGTCTGTTCTGCAACCCAACAGGATAGACACGGACTTCAGAGGATCATTAGAACTGCAGAAAAAAATATGGCTACCAACCTGCCTTCCATGGAGGACCTCTATACTGCACGAGTCAAAAAGAGGACTGGGAAAATATCTACAGACCCCTCGCATCCTGGACATCAACTGTCTCAACTCCTAGCCTCAAAATGACGCTATAGAGCACTGCACACCAGAACAACTAGACACAAGGACAGTTTTTTTCACTCTGCTCAACAAATAATTCCCTCAACACTGTCAAACTATTCACTTAGTCTGCATTACTATTAATCTTCTCATTGTTCCTATCACCCATCTCCTCCCACTTATGACTGTACGACTGTAATTTTGTTGCTTGTATCATTACAATTTATCTTGACTGTTTCCTAGTATGATTCGATTGCTTATTTGTACCCTATGACTATCATTAAGTATTGTACCTAATGATTCTTGACGAAAGTATCTTTTCTTTTATGTACACTGAGAGCTTATGCACCAAAGACAAA